>CM019178.2:54769005-55076218 GCA_009739505.2 Apolygus lucorum | reverse complement strand
AAGCGTGACATCTGCCATAAGCCTGAAATTCATCACTCAAATCTCGAATGCAACAAATTCATTGCAGAGAGAGATATTATGATCAACTAACAGCCTCCCACCATCCATCTCTCGATCGTTCATTCAACCTCTCAACCATTCTTCCAGAAAACACAATCTACGATTATGAATTCATTTTCAATTATTTATGTAGCACACAAATATAACTATTTGGAATTGTGCTGATGATAATGGACAATATTTAGTTAATTACGAATGTACACAGAATCATATATTTTTATATTCTTAATAATGTAACACTAATATATAATGTACAAATTTGTAATCATAGCTGTATAGTAATACAGATGCCAATAATTTTTTTTTGACATTTTATGTCTTTACTATGGCACATAAATGTAAAATCGTCACGCGGGGAGCGTTACGCGGAAATTTCTGATGATTTTCACGTACAACCAATCGTTCCTAGGGAAAACTAACTTCCTCATTTTCCACCCCACAAAAATCGTTCACCACTCATTGGAAAGCTCTCAATTTATTAAACATAAGACATAAAATGTCTCTCGTGGTTGCGTACTTGTACGAAAGCTGTATCCACCGTTTGTGTTTTCTCCTTGAGAAAAGGTCAGAAAGAGAGATAAAAAGTCACTAAATTTTAACTGGTGAGTGCAGGATTCACCAAGATTCCCCTCCTAGTATCAACTGTAGAGAAGATCTTACAGCCAATTACGAGTACTTGATCGTCGGGGTGGTTTCATTCGTTTCTAAAAATTGAACTCCATTTTAAAATTATGGAAAAACGACAAGAAACTTTTTTTTCTTTATTTAGGCGCATGGAACCTTGAGGAGGTCATGGGCGCCACATAAATGATGAAATAACAAAACTATAACTTGTAAAACAGAGATAAAAATTTCAGTTTGTCAAATATGTTTGTTAGGTGAATAGAGTCATTTCCGAGGAGGTCTTCAAGATTTTTTGTAGGAGTTGCAGGAGGTTAATCAACAAAACTTGGGCATTCCAGGAGAAAATTACGAACCGTCAATGAGGAATTTCACCGAATTCTGTTATCATTTTTCCTGAATAGTTAATGTTGTGGGATAGATGAAAATCGGAGTGATTTCGGAAAATAAGTCTCCTGTTATTTTTTGGGACAATAAAAATATATGATTTAAAAAAATAACTGGGAAAACGGACCTCCTGAACGTGAAACGGGGACGCTCGCTGATTGGCTGTTCGGATCGCCATCTCCTCCCAGTGTTGCCCGATGGTATGACGAAATCGTGTTATCTAAGAGGAAAGTTATCAAACAAAAACAGGGGAAACCTCATTTTCCCCATCTTGCTTTTTCTATTTTTTTCTTCAGTTTTTCGATTTCGAACTTTACTGGTTTCATGAAATGTTGCATCTGAGGACTATAGATTTCACGATCTCAGCGCTTCAAGCGGCCGTAAATGAACTATTCCAGGTTGACGTCATCCTCCCGTTTTTTTTAAACGTTCATATTTTCTACGCTGTTTTGTTTATTCGTAAATGAGGAAGTACGGGCTGAAAGTTTGCCGTAGAGGTTTTTCGAGGTGCTGAATCCGATTTTGGGATCAAAAATAGGAAATTCCGACATGGTGAAATTCCTCATTGGCATCCACATGTTGTGCAATTCGGCGGACAAGAAACATTAGTTAAACAGGTTAGTATAGTTTTGCCCGGGACAAGGATTGACCACAGACAGACCGACAGACCGACAGACCGACAGACAGACAGACAGACAGACAGACAGACACGGAACCAAAATTGTTCGGGAAGCTCTAAAACGCAAAAAGCAAGTGGAAATTTTGATTTTGGAGGACATTTTTTTTTTTCACTTCTTTCACGAATACAAAGCTTCCCTACCTTCGGTAGTGAGGAAGCAAAATTTCCGTCCGCCCGCCGTACGCGGCACTTTTCTTAGCAACACTGGACCGATTTGGTTCAAATTTGGTATATGGGCTCCATTTGGGGTCTAGTTGTGCCGCGAAGCTTTTGGTTGATGTAGGTCACTTCTAAGGGGTGAAAATTAAGGGTTGAAATTTTCAAGAGTGCCCTAGCTTGAAAACTCTCGAAATAAAGGTATCGTTTTTTCACCAATTTCAAATAGTATTGAATTTTAAAAAATTTTTGAGACCACCCGGAGCTCTGTAGGACAAACCGTTCAGTTCCTACGAGTACTTGAAGGTTTTCCTTCGATAAAACAGAATCATGAGTGTGAATCGCAAAAGAGGTCTAATCTCCATTCAAATTTTATCGGACTAAAATGCGATCACTGTTCATTTCTTCGATTTGTATACAGTTTTGCCTTCTGCGTAACCAGTAATCAAATTTCCATATGAAGCTTTCTATTTTGCTTCCTCACTACCGAAGGTAGGGAAGCTTTGTATTCGTGAAAGAAGTGAAAAAAAAAAATGTCCTCCAAAATCAAAATTTCCACTTGCTTTTTGCGTTTTAGAGCTTCCCGAACAATTTTGGTTCCGTGTCTGTCTGTCTGTCTGTCTGTCTGTCTGTCGGTCTGTCGGTCTGTCTGTCTGTCGGTCTGTCTGTGGTCAATCCTTGTCCCGGGCAAAACTATACTAACCTGTGGTCCGATTTTGATGAAATTTTCAGGGATTGTGCGGGTTAGGTCCTAGACGGTCCCCTATAAATTTCAGCACCTTCGGACCAATAGGAGCGAGTGCGCATGCGCAAACGTGAATTTCCTGGAACCTCGGTTTCTCGGTTTCTAATGAACCGATTTTGCTCAAATTTGGAGTTTAGTTAGGGACTAACTTCTAAGAGACACCCTATAAGTTTCAATCAAATTGGTCAAGCAATAGCCGCTGCGCATGCAATGGAGAATGCTGAAGGCGCCTGAGTGATCACTGATCAGCTGAGTGAGCTCCAAGGCCATTTTCTCTCCTGTTGAACGCAGGAAGCTGAAATTTGAGAGGCAGGGTCAATGGAGAATGCTGAAGGTGCCTGAGTGGTCACTGATCAGCTGAGTGAGCTCCAAGGCCATTTCCTCTCCTGTTGAACGCAGGAACCTGAAATTTGAGAGGGCGGGTCAATGGAGAATGCTGAAGGCGCCTGAGTGGTCACTGATCAGCTGAGTGAGCTCCAAGGCCATTTCCTCTCCTGTTGAACGCAGGAACCTGAAATTTGAGAGGGCGGGTCAATGGAGAATGCTGAAGGCGCCTGAGTGATCACTGATCAGCTGAGTGAGCTCCAAGGCCATTTCCTCTCCTGTTGAACGCAGGAAGCTGAAATTTGAGAGGGCGGGTCAATGGAGAATGCTAAAGGTGCCTGAGTGGTCACTGATCAGCTGAGTGAGCTTAAATATTACAGTGGAAGAAAGATAAAGAGGGAGAGGGAGCAAAAACCTTTTCAAGGTAGGTATGTCACATTTTAGCCATTAGGCTCTAAGCGGAAATCATCCGGGGGTGCAGGGGGCGAAGCCCCCGCCGAGGCGCGCAGCGCCGAGTTTTCGCCAACTGATTCTATACGTCCATGTTACAATGAGTGAGGAAGCTATACTGCCCACCCAACTTGGCAGACGTTTTTTTTCCAATCGAGTGTGAAGCGTTTAGTTCTTTCTAATAAACTTGATTGTGAAGATTTGAAGCCAGTATGGTGTGGTAGGTAGTACCTAGCTGGTAGGTAAAAAAAAGTTGGTAGGTAAAAAACTCTGCGCTGCGCGCCTCGGCGGGGGCTTCGCCCCCTGCACCCCCGGATGATTTCCGCTTAGAGCCTAATGACTAAAATGTGACATACCTTGAAAAGGTTTTTGCTCCCTCTCCCTCTTTATCTTTCTTCCACTGTAATATTTAAGATACCTCCTTATTCATAATAACATCATGTTGTCAAGCATATTTGTCGTCAAGCATATGATAAATAATAGCGCTACTTTCCTGTCGCTTTTTCCTGTCGCTTTTTACTGTCGATTTTTCCTGTCGTTTTTCGGCGGGGGGTCCCATCGCTTAAACCTTTTCAAGGTTAAAATGTTGGTGGGTAAAAAACGCTGCAAATCATTGCTCAAAGGCTTCTTCACTCTTCAGATCACTGATCAGCTGAGTGAGCTCCGAAGCCATTTTCAATCCTATTGAATGGAAGTGCTCTTACAGGCGTCTCCAGCATTCGAGGAGATCTTCTTCACTCCTCAGATCACTGATCAGCTGAGTGAGCTCCGAAGCCATTTTCAATCCTATTGAATGGAAGTGCTCTTCCAGGCGTCTCCAGCATTCGAGGAGATCTTCTTCACTCTTCAGATCACTGATCAGCTGAGTGAGCTCCGAAGCAATTTTCAATCCTATTGAACGCAGGAAGCTGAAATTTGAGAGGGAAGGTCAAGGGAGAATACAGATGGTGGTAGGTGCTATTGATGGAGAACCAGTGATCTATACAGAAGGGTGATCTATACAGAAAATAATAAACCTTTGAGCAATGATTTGCAGCGTTTTATTTTGCCATAAGAAATGTAACGCGATACAAGTAAACAGAATCATAGCTAAATATTGGTAGCTATGAATCAAGGTTCTCTAGAATACTGCGATATATTACGTGGGATCGGAGAGTTTTTTTTTTTTTTTAGAAAAAAACTCATAGAAGAAGTAAATAGGTAGGTACATATTATTAGAAGAAAATCTCTTCTACGTTGTTGATCACAAATGGGTTCAGTCTAAACGTTTCAAATTTCCACTTTCAGTGGTGATCGTTTTGTTTGGTTCTTTGTTTGGATCTTTCGGATCTCTTCAGCTAAGCGTGCGCAAACTAGCCTTTCCAGGCTGAGTGCTAGCTTAGGACAAAGTTGAGTTAAACAGAGTTGACGAATCGTCGTTTGACTACGTCTTCTTCGGAAACAAGCTATTTTAGCTTAAAACAAGCAGTGTGCTTAAATCCGATAGTTTGAGTTTAAAAGTTTGACGAAATTCGTTTGACAAACATGTCGTTTGACTACCAGTCGTGTGACAAACAGTCTTTTGACACAATGTCTTTCTTAAAACTCTCTTCGGAAACAAGCTTTTTAGTTTGATCACAAAGATTGAAATTAAGATTAACCTACTTCATGCTAATAAATTATTCATAAAATATCTTGTGTGTATTTTATTTCATCATTTTAATTTTCAAATCACACCTACAACAATGGACATATCCATGATCTATTGTTTTTCCCTCTAATGGAGAAATTGATAGCCTTTTGAGATTTACACCAGAACTCCCAGTTTCCTTCAGAAAGGGCAGGAAGGTTCCAAATAATTTTTCAAGGTGACGTAGAATAGGAAAATCGAATTTTTAAAAATCCCCTCAACGTAGACCAAAAGTAATCAGCTCAAGTTTTTTTTTCTATCTAAAATAGTGATCAGTTTTAGAAAATAAGTTTACACGTTAGAATCTAGACTTAGTGTAGTAAACCGGTAAATCTAGATGTTCCGTAGATCGCAATCATTTCCCACGGACTAATAACAGGCGCGTGTACTGATGGAAAAAAAGATGTTAGAATGTTATGCGAAATAGTTCCATTCGCGGAGATTTTTACTTAGATTAGATCATAACTGATACAACTCAACCTCGCTTGAAGCGTTAATGTCAGCTGGTTTAATTGCTCTTGACAGGTCGAGGCGATTTCCTCCCTTATACGTACAGCACAGACATCACGTAAACACATAATTATCGTTAAACTCGTGACACCTGAACGCACCTTCTGGATCATTCCCATACTCTATTATGGGGATACACGTAGTATTACTGGGAATTAGTACGACCTTATCAACATTATTAGGACTTCGATAGGATTGGACGTAATGTGACAGTTTTCGGAATTAAACAGAACGAACGAGGTGGACAAGACATTGGAACACCATTAGCAGCTGTGTCTTAATAGAATATTAACACTTGCTGAGTTCGAAATTTGGGGTGTTCCTTTCGTGTTTCACTAACTAATAGCTCCGTCATTCTCATGAGATAATCGGATGTTTTATTCGGCACTTAACTTGTAACTTCATTATCACAAAAGCTCTGGGAGTATAATGGATTGTTTCCTTGTTCTCGTCTTTTTAATGGAATTATTATGTCATTATAGGATTGGTTTTGTCAAATTAGGATGGATTTCAAGGGTATTCCATGGTAAAAGATACAATTTGTCTATTCATTCGGAACTGTTGGCAATCTACATCCCACCAAGGTAGAATGAAATTTACTGTTTCAGACAAGCGTTTTTACTTTCCTGTAGGTATAACTCAGTTTGTTTTATTGTTCGTATTTAATCGAAATTAATTCTTTATTTCATAGAAAACAAAGCTTTTCGCTCAACTTTTGGGCATCATTAAAGAATCACTAATAACAAATCCAATGATTTTCCAATGATGATTGATCAACTGTCATTGAAAACTCATTCTACGTGTTATTAGTGGTTCATTACGTGATGAAGCCCAAAAGTTGGGTGAAAAGCTTTGTTTTGAATGAAATAAAAAAGGTAATAATCTTAAAGTTTATTGAATTAAACTGATTAAATACGAACAATATGGGTGATTATTACGCAAAATTTGTGAATAACCTCAGTAAGATGTTCAGTCTCTTGTAAGTTCAGTATCATGTAAGTTCTATGTGATCAGCTATTAGTTTTTGACCGACTTCAGACACCTAAAACTCCGAAAAAGGAGGGATCTCAATTCGGTGTGTCATGGGACGACTTTTTTTATAGATGGATTTTTTATACACTATTGTGATTGTCCTTTTATCTATTACTCAATCACGCTGAAACTGCTTCACCAAATTTGATGTTGCTTTGTGATTAAACTAAGGCAAAGCTTCTGGTGGGGTTATAAAGCATTTTGGTCGTCCTAAACCCTTCTTTTTCATTTTGACGTAGGCTTGCCTTAGTTAAGTTGGTTATATTTACACAACCTGAAATAGCGAAGGAGCGAATCGCAAACTTTTCTATAAATAGAAGTTTTCTATAAAATGTATTAACCCTAATTGGACCATGATACCGTCGGCTTACAAGTGAAATTCACTTAGTCAATTTTTTCTATTTCCGGTTTATTTGCTACTCCTATGTATTTTTTGACGCCCGAACGATTAGTAAAGTCAGTTTTTAGATCCGAGGAATGGTTTCCTTGGAAAGTACAAAATACTATATCATCAAGCCGGCATTTCAAGAATTATAGACAGGAGAAATTAGAGAGTTTTAGCATGCCACAAGCACCGCGAGATTCACGTCACCGTGAGATTCTCCTAGGACGAGCAATGTGAGATGCTAACCTTCATTCTTGGGGATCAACGTGACCCTACAAACCTAGAGTAACGTCAAGCGTCACACCAACTCTGTATTTCTGTCTTGTCGTCTTGTGGCCCGAGTTTCATTTTTGGTGGAAATCATTTCGGAAATACCTAATGGTTCATTTGCAATAGCAATTATTTTGCTGTAGTGTATTACGCCAGAACGATGCTTTTGTGATTCGTGCTTTTTATCATGGAATACCTATCTAATGATCATTCATCAGTCTACGTCCGAATTACTTAATTCGTCCGTCGAACAATCAACTGCCTATCCACCTAACTTCGAGGTAAGAAATCGTATTAAAATTTATTCATGTGTGATAGGTACATAGTTTACCTACTCATATTACTACCCTCTTACCGGTACTTTCAACTAGGTACTTGGAGAGAGAAGAGTATAGCTAACTGCCTGCGGGTACTAATTTTTGTTTCAGATTCCGGAAAACAAGTCCTTAGACGTCTTTTTGGAACAAGAATGAATTTGAATGATGAAACCAGAATGAATTTGAAAATAAATGAATGGAAATATATACCTATTGCTTTTAATATAACATGAGATTTGTTAATTGATTTGTTCGTCTATCTACAAGATAACTTTATGTTACAATTTTCACCTGCCTCTCACCTCACCTATCTACGTTGATCTTGGTTGCAAACAGTATTAGGCAAAAAATATTTTTGCAGTTAAAAGTAGGTAGGATAGTGATAAGAAGAGGATTTCCAGCTCAAATATTTGCGCAAAAAAGTCTCCATTTTTGTGAGTTTCTGCATTTTAGGGAGTAGGTAATTATTTATTATTTAAAATACTATTTTTGCGCTAGCAGGCATATTTTATCGGAAAGTTTACATAAGTAACATCAAAGTTTGAAAATTTCCCGAAAATGATGAATTTAGGCTTTTTTATTTCAACATTTCTATTGTTTTTCAATGGACATCATCATTCAATTATTGATGTAGAAGATTCTCTTAATAGTTTCCTGGATTGACAAAACCTCCTGGATTGAGGTTTCATTCACGATTAGGTAGTTAGTACTTAGTTACGTGAAAGAATATTATTACAGTTTTGTTCAACATAATCGTGGGTACCTACCTAGGAAAGCAAAATCATAACGTTGAAATCAATTCGATAACAAATTAAAACGTCGAATTACCACTATTCACGAAGGTTGGAATATTCAATACCGACTATACCACAATTTTTAGAAGACACGTTTTCGAACCCTACTTTTTGAAAATTGTACTACTTAGGACAGTTCTCAAATGTTGGCCAACAAACTAATAGTTTCCCTCATAATTATGGACATTTTAGCAAAGGAATGTTTACTTTGGAAAATCTATAAAAAATTATCAAAATAGTTTTCAAAGCTAGGTACCTACAGTAGGTATATTTTGAGACACAATTTTGGTTTTCCCCCAATACCTTTGTTTTCTTCAAAGTGCAAAGAAAATTCATAAGAAGATTATGAATGAATAAAATGTGTATGAAAAAGAGAGGAAGAGAATGATACCTAATGAATAAAGTCAATTAAAAAGAACGATAATGAATGAATTAAATTACGTACAAAATGAGCAATCGTGAATAAGTAAAATGATGAGGTAAAAATTATAACTAGGTATGTAGTTGTTACTGAAGAAAGTTTGTAAAATATGTGCATTGTTTGAAAGATTGAAGGAACAAATGCCAAAAAAGGCGAGAAAATGCGCATTTTTCCGCCTTTTGATAGGAAGGGGTTATAATTGGCGTAGGTTATAACATCTCGCGGTGCCCGCGGCGGTGTTCTCGCGTTGGACGCTCGTTGAGCGCCGACCGTGACTCGCGGTGCCCGTGAGTCGCGGGCACCGCGAGATATAGCATCCATGATGACGCGTTCGCGGTGCCCGTGAGTGGTCTGCTAAAACTCTCTATTCATTAAGTCGTTATTGTGGAAATTACCATGACTTAGTGAATTTCTCCAGTGAAAATATTGATACTGCCCTCTTGCCCATGAAGAGGAGAAATTCACTAAGTCACTTGAATGGATTAATTCTTACATGGAAGTAGACTCGATGCATTCGATAATCGAAACAGCGAAGAAGAATGTGGATGTATTCAGTGTTCATGAATGGGAGAACATTTTTCGAGTCGCTCGAAAGAAAAAGGCTGGATACCACACGAAAGAACTCCACTTTCATGACATGCTAGACTTGAAACATCTGGTTCAGACAACGGTGTTCAATAGGAATGTGGACGATGCGGGAGAAAAAGTTAACTGGCTGAAAAGTTTTTCAATACAGAAGAGATACGCCAGCGTCCATTGGATACAAGTACAACTATGAAGAAGACGATTTCAGGAGGATTCCCTTGGGAACGGCATCAGTCAGAAGAAGCCGGCCCTCCACCTCAAAGATGACTGAAGCATTACCTCCACTCTACCACAAACAACTCCCGATTTCAGAAGCCAAGAAAAGGGATCTGATTACGCTCTGCCGGAAGAACGTCATACCGAAGAATCTGCAGCAGTGGTTCCACGATTTACCGACAAGTAAGACCACAGTTGACAGGGCTGCTGAACCTGCCATGTCAGATGATTCTGATGAAGAATTTTGAAAAGAACCGAATTCTGAAAGCGAGTGACTCAAAGTGGCAGTGATTTCCTATTTAAAGTACTTTTGAATTCAAGTTTTAATTTTTTTCCACGCTGTTCCTAGCAATTTTATTCAAGTAGAATTTCAGAATGACTGTGTAAAATAAAACCAAGTCGAAGAGAAATAAAGAAGAGTTTAAAATAAGAATGAATAAGAAGTTGAAATTAGAGAAACAAAATTATTGTTGAAGAGAAAAGAAAGAAAGATAAACCCCGTGACTTAAAAAAAAGAATCCTTTTCCCCCTTATAATTGCGATCAAGAATCAGGGTTGGAATCCATAAGTCATCACGCCTGAAGAGTTTTTCGTCAAGTGAAAGCCATAAGTCGTTATAGTCAGGTGAAATTCACTAAGTCAGGCACTTTTATGGAAAAAGTACCATGAAAAGTACTTTTGATTGAAGCCAGCCTCTTGAAACTCCCATGAAGGCATCTAGACATCCTGAGGAAGCTACGTTCCAAATTTCAACCCCTTAATCTAATTTCTTCCCTAAAAAACATGTGATTCAAAAATTGAAAAACTTCAACTTCGATTTTCTCAAAACTACTTTTCCTGACTTAATGGATTTCACTTGTAAGCCGACGATATTACAGAGTCACCGAAAACATCTCAGGAAATCCACAGCTGTTCCAAAGTGTCACCGGAGTAACCAAAATTAATTGCTATTTTAAATTTAATGAACAGCACATTTTTCCGTGGGCCATCTGAAGTCTTAAAATAGAGTTATGACAAAAATTTCTTGGGAAATCGATTTTAAAAATTTCAAAATTTTTGTCATAGCATCATTTTTTGGCTTTTACTAACTTACAAAAAAAATTGTTCAAAAAATTTTTAAATTGCAATTTAAATTTGGTTAATCTGGTGATATTAGTGATACCGTGGTCAAATTAGCGTTAACGGATTCTATAAATTCGGATAGATTGTTGAAATTGATCTAAACTGCTCAATAAAAAAGATAAAAAGACTGAAGTTGTTGAGTTTACTTATCCATCACCTTAAAACTTGAAACTATCAAATAATTTATTTTAGAAATAATTAATTTATGTACTTTCTCTCTTGTTCATTAAAGATTAGTGCGCTGTAAGTTGGTACCGACTGTTCGGGAGGATGCCAGATCAGCTGCGTAACAGACAAAGCTCAGCGTTCTTCACTTTATCATAGAACCCCGAATCTGCTCCAAATGTTCAAAGAAAATGTTTTGAAGTACAAAATGGGTCTTCCTCTACGCTGGGGTCAGAGTAAGTAAACGTGTCGCCTTTTTGGTGATTTATTTATGTGAAGCTTTGAAAATGAAAGCCAGCACCATAATTTTGTATTGTCTGGGCCCTCACTTTTTCCCCCATTTTTTATCAGGCTGTATTAGAAACGATAAAACACACGAGTTCCTATTTTCAATCATGATTTATAATTTGCACCTACAATAAGAATTTCAATTAACTTAACATTTTTATTTTTGTAAATTTGACGAATTCATGTCCTTGTAGACTACGAATAAAGATCTATCTATCTGTCTATATATCCACCGTTCAACGGTATCAAGAGTGCAGATGAGGAATATTTTTGTTTGTGACTTGTGAGCACCTCAATTACAGGAATATCTTCGGTTGATTTCCGGTTTATTTTTATATTATCGCGCAGGTTAGAAGAGTACAAGACTAGTTCGTATGAATTGACAAGGTTCGTCGTGATCACAGTGGTAAGAGTCAAGAAACAAGACAGGTTTCAAGATGGTGGGAGGAATCCGAGAGTTTACGGTGTTTGAGTGAGCTTAAGACCTATTCATAATCGTAATACCGCCTCGAGTGGCACGGGGATTTCCTTGGAATAAACTTCGGATTTCGAAGGATCTGTCCAATGTGAATAAATAATGTAAGAATCGAGATCTTGGGCGTTGGGTTATTGGTAGATTGTCAATTTTAATATTCAGAAAAGTCGAACTGGAATTCCTACAATTCATCACAACCCGAAGATCCGATTTCTCCTGAATTTTGACGTAAGTAGAGACTGGAAATTGAGGAAAAGCGGGGATTAGCCTCTCAGCTATTGATATATACGTTTTCAAGAAAAGTAATTTCCTACAAAATATTGAGTAGGTATGTTGATATTTTATAACACTGAAATATCGATACTCATGCCTAACGTTACTTGGGATATCCATTCAAACACAATACAGTATCTATACAAAACATAGATACTTATACAGGAAGTCCCCGAAATCGTTCCCCCCCTGCTAAAATCGTCCAGGTAGTGGTAAACAAAAAATTTTTTTTTTAATCTTCATGATTTTTCCCAAGGATCTCAAACATGACCACGGTGCGCATTGGTGCGCAACGCACACCAACTTCGTTTTTTCAAATGAGACCCCCCATTTTTTATTGCAGATTCGGATTCTACGTGAAATTTCATGATCATTTCACCCCTCAACCGATTTTGCTTCCGAGTCTACCAAGGTAGCGGAAGCTTTGTTTTCACTTTTCAAGGACGAGAAAAAAAGTTCTCCAAAATCAAAATTTTCACTCGCGTTTTGCGTTTTAGACCTTTCTGAACAATTTTGGTTCAGTGTCTGTGTGTCTGTCTGTCTGTCTGTCATGAATTCCTTGTAACGCGCATAACTATATGAAGTTATTGTCCGATTCCGATGAAATTTTCAGGGATTGTGTGGGTTGGTGTGTAGATGGTCCCCTATGAAAATCATCATCCTCGAACAGACAGAAGCGACTGCGCATGCGCAAACGTTAATTCCTTGTAACGGCCATAACTTCTACATTTTTCATCCGATTCCGATGAAATTTTCAGGGATTGTGCGGGTTGGTGTGTAAACAATCTCCTATGAAAATCATCATCCTCGGACTGATAGAAGCGACTGCGCATGCGCAAAAGTGTATTTCCTTGTAACGGCCGTAACTTCCACATTTTCCATCCGATTTCAGTGACATTTTCAGGGATGTTACAAATCAGAGTTTAGATGGTCCCCTATGAAAATCATCACCCCCGGATTGATAGTGGCCGATGCGCATGCGCGAACGTGAATTGCTTGTAACAGACATAACTTCCACAATTTCTACCCGATTTCGATGACATTTTCAGGGATTACGCCGATCAGGTTGTAGATGGTCCCCAATGAAAATCAAGGCCTTAAAATTTACAGTAGCCTCTGCGCATGCGCAAACGTAAAATCCTTGTAACAGCCGTAACAGTGGCGTGTGAGGTGGGGATCTCAAACCCCATTCAACTACCCCCTTCATAGGTCAGTCAGCAATGCTCTGGAATCCCACGGAGGAGTCCCAGGTTCGAATCCTTGTCAAGCTAAAAACTTTTTGATCCAATCACTACCGCACTTACATTTTTCATCCGAATTTGATGAAATTTTCTAGTATTGTCCAGATTAGCGTGTAGATGGTCCCCTATGAGGGTAGTGAAAGGTACTTAGAGATTGGTGTTTTGAGATTAACTACTATGCATCGGATCATCTATATAATCGGGTTATGGATACGAGGAAGCTATGTGCCACACCCACTTGGCAGACGTTTTTTGTTGCGCGCAACCCACTCAGTGGGCGTTAAAAGATGCGCAACCGCAAGGTTGTGTCAAAATGTGCATGTACGAAGTACCTAAGTGTGATACATGATATTTTAGTATTTTTTTTACGCTGAATCGCGTGGAGTTGTTAGTTTCTTGATTTTACTGCATTTTTATCAAATTAGCGACGAAAAATGAACTTTAAAAAAAGGAAAATTGCATTTTTTTAAGCGCAAAACCACCCTGTCTACTTAAAAACTTTTTTCCAAGATAATCGAAAAAAGATTTTCAAGTAAACTGGACGGGTTTTTCACGAGAAATTACAAGTAGAGAGTCCTTGTGAAATTACTAGTGAAGAGTCCAGTGTGATAAACAATTGTTTTGACATGGATATGTCTTTTGGCTGGGGGTCAAGGAATTTTTCGCGACACTTTTTATCACAAAAAATGCATCACTGCAACCATTAAACAAAATCATAGCTACATATCGGTAGCTATGAAGCAAGGTTATCTGGAATACTGCAATAAATTACGTGCGATCGGAGAGTTTTTTTTTAATGTCAAAACATAAATTTCAATTTATTAACAAGGATGAAGTTAACGGATGGGCACAGAAGATGCGTAATGAGTAAATATGCAATTTTCCTTTTAAAAAAGTTCAATTTCGTCGATAATTTGATAAAAATGCCGTAAAATCAAGAAACTAACATCACCACGTGATTCAGCGTAAAAAAATACTAAAATATCAGGGGTCACACTTAGGTACTTCGTACAAGCACATTTTGACACAACCTTGCGGTTGCGCATCTTTGAGCGCGCACTGAGCGGGTTGCGCGCAACGAAAAAAACGTCTGCCAAGTGGGTGTGGCACATAGCTTCCTCGTATCCATAACCCGATTATATAGATGATCAGATGCATAGTTGTTAATCTCAAAACACCAATCTCTAAGTACCTTCCACTACCCTCATAGGGGACCATCTACACGCTAATCTGGACAATCCTAGAAATTTTCATCAAATTCGGATGAAAAATTAAGTGGGTAGATGTATGTGATTGGATCAAAAAAATACTTAGCCTCGGCTGGGATTCGAACCCGCGACCCCTGGGGGACAGTTGAAGTTACGGCTGTAACAAGGAATTCACGTTTGCGCATGCGCAGTCGCTTCTATTAGTCCGGGGATGATGATTTTCATAGGGGACTATCTACAACCTAATCCACATAATCCCTGAAAATTTCATCGAAATCGGGTGGAAAATGTGGAAGTTATGGCCGTTACAAGGAATTCACGTTTGCGCATGCGCAGTGGCTACTATCAGTCCTAAGGTGATGATTTTCATAGGGGACCATCTAAATACTAGTCTGTAACATCCCTGAAAATTTCATTGAAATCGGATGGAAAATGTAGAAGTTATGGCCGTTACAAGGAATTCACGTTTGCGCATGCGCAGTTGCTTCTATCTGTCCGGGGATGATGATTTTCATAGGGGACCGTCTACACACCAACCCGCACAATCCCTGAAAATTTCATAGAAATCGGACAATAACTTCGTATAGTTATGCGCGTTACAAGCAATTCATGACAGACACACAGACAGACAGACACACAGACAGACAGACAGACAGACAGACACGGAACCAAAATTGTTCAGAAAGGTCTAAACCGTAAAACGCGAGTGGAAATTTCGATTTTGGAGAACTTTTTTTTTTCGTCCTTGAAAAGTGAAAACAAAGCTTCCGCTACCTTGGTAGACTCGGAAGCAAAATCGGTTGAAGGGTGAAATGTTCATGAAATTTCACGTAGAATCCGAATCTGCAATAAAAAATGGGGGGTCTCATTTGAAAAAACGAAGTTGGTGTGCGTTGCGCACGATTGCGCACGTGCGCAATGTGCACCGTGGTCATATTTGAGATCCTAGGGAAAAATCATGAAGATTCAAAAAAAATTTCCTTTTTTACCACTACCTGGACGATTTTAGCATGGGGGGGGGGGAAGTTTTCGGGGACACCCTGTATAACGATACCCATCCCCGGACCATCCATACAACAGGGTTATGGATACGAGGAAACTATGTGCCACACCCAGTTGGGAGAGGTGTTTTAGGGGTTGTGTGTTGTGTTCTGTCTTCATGACACAATCATGTTTTGGACAGGTACTACAGCACATCGTGCCCCACTCAATTGGCAGACTCGTTTTAGGATGGTGAATTCAAGGGAGATTCAATGAAATAAGAAGAACCAGCAAGATCTTGTCAAGAGAGTTCAGCTACGTTAAACTTAACGATCTCAACCAGCAGAACCTGAGATGTTCTGAATGAAAAATGTGTACCTCGAAAACTTTCTTCCTCCTCAGTCCTTGTCTTAGCGGCCACTTCTCTTCCATTCACGTCCTATCCGGGGTCAGTGACGGTCGCTCACGGTATGCGCAACAATTTACAAACACCTTCCTCGCTGGGAGAGATTTCTCCTCAGGAAGTTGACATTTTATTGATTCGAAGGCGGGCGCGAAGGCGAAATGGTGGTTGACGAGTTATTGTGAACTGGTTGGTCGGACTGAACCTCGCAGAGTGTTTGGTTTGGTGGCTTTCTGCGCTTTATTTATATCGGAGATCGACGTTTTACGCGACCACCTTCGAGAGAGATTTACCACCTGCATCAGGTCTTCCACTTGAGACCGCCTCATCTTTTCAGAACAATTTTACGTCTGGAGGGATTTTTATTGAAGCTCGCAGGGAGGTCCGAGAATTGAATGAGGCAGAGTATATCGAATGATGATCAGATCGAACTGTAAATTTCTTCCAAGTACGACTTTGGTCTTGCGAAAAAGAGTTAGTGGGAGACTAAGTGAAATCAGCAAGCTAATAATAGTAATCCAACATATTAGAAAATTTGACCATTTGAACTGGTTGAAACAAAATTTTAAGTGCATGTTTAGTTCTTGTGCAACACAAAATATGTCTTATGTTAGCATGGAACATGCTTTAGCCTTGAACTAACTGACAAAAAGAGTCAGTTTTTGGGAGACGGCGATGCACCACGAAATGTTGCAATATTTTCCACTTACAACTAAGTAGTTTCTATGGAACTTTATCATTGTCAATCGTGATTGTAGATAAATCGTTCGCCATTCGTTGGAAAGCCCTAAATTTATGCATAAAGTGTATCTTGCCAAAACCGTTGTAATTGTGGAAGAAAATGAGCTATACCCCTGAGTTAAAAGAACTCTGAACAACTGTGTCAATTGATCGGGATTGTGATCAACTGGAAATAACACCTTCTTCGCCGAGCTTTCGGTAACACCTTCTTCAGGGCCTATAAAACAAAACAATATTCACCCTTAATAGCATATTATGCTAGTTAATAAAGTTAGTAGTTTATTAAACTCTAACAATTCTTTGAGTATAAAAACAACAAATTACGAATCGACTACAAATTACGAATTGACAACAAATAAAAACCTAATAATAAATATAATAACAGATTTCACTTACTCGAAGGTTGTTTATTTAGTGACACCACCAAACCTCCATAAATAAAGTGAAGGTGGAGATGCCACTACAAAGAAAGAAGTAGTTAGGTATAGTTTAGAATTATTGTCTTAGATATAGTATAAATTAAGTTAGATTAATTGTAAAATACGGCCAATTGAAAAAGGTATCTAATTATTAAATAAGTTTAGTTAAGTACGCTTGAGGCAGTTGTGTCCATATTTATAACTAAATAAATAGCTTACCCATGATAATTATCTATAACCTATGATTTATCTATAATTATTATAAAAGATAAATTTACGGTAAAATGAAGAAATTAATTTAAAACACCGGCTTTTTTAGTACAGAACAATGGAATAACCAAAACGCAAGGACTCCAGCTCACAGAGAATAATACACAGAGATAGTTAGAACTTTAATGCCAGTGTAGAACTCTGGAACACTAACTTGTCTCCGTTACTCTGTGGTAGAACTGAAGCATCCTCTTCCATTCTAATCCTACTGGTTTTCTGAGCTGTACTTTCCATTACCTACATCCCAAATTCCTGAAGAATAATATTGTATTGAAGCACTACCTATAATGTATATTGATATTTCAATGGGTATCTTTTGGAACATTCAGATTTTGGTAAGGTTTTTCGCTGGAAAATTGCAGAAACAAAAGTTCGAGATCTGAATTAGTTGAAATGATGAAAAATAGAAATATATAGAAATCTTCGTGTACGCTTGAGAACGGCATTTTGATTTGTCCAAAAACGATGTATGTAAATTTTAAAAAATCCAGGAATCAAAAATTATTATTCTCCCCAAGCGAACGAAAGAAAAAGGATTCGCTCATCGCTCTTCGGATACCCTTTGTATATAAATAATCTATATTTATGCAAAGAACGAATTATTTGAAATGATGTTTTCCATAGTACCTAAGTGATTTCAATTCTATTTTCATAAATTCTTACATCTTTTCATTGATATTTTTTCCATTCTGGGCCAATTTAATAGCCATTCTTAGTAGCGTAGGAAATTATTGATGAAATATTAATCGAGTTTTTGGGCTTTGAAAGGAGTCGGGCTTTCATTGTCGCCATGAAATTGCTTCTTTATTTTCGACCAACGATATTTTCAATTTAGGTAGCTCACTGAAAAAGATCATTAAATCAACTCGGAGGCCTGAGCCAAAAGCCCATACCTCACTTATAATGAATAAGTAATAAGAAGGACCTGGGTTAAGGAGGGGTGTCGATATTTTATCAAGAATCCGCCGTAGAAAACTTGCATCCGGTGGCCGGAGCCCTGAGGGCGAGCGACATAACTCAGGGGGGCCTCCAACAATATTCATTCATCTGTTAATCATGAACTCTCTGTGGCCACTACCTTGAAGCCACAAGAAGAACGTGAAATAACTTGTGAATGATGCTGAAAGGGAGATCTGCACTCCACGAAGGCTTGGGTGGGAATCTTTTGTGGCTTCAGAACCCACTTGCCCTGATATTTGAGATCTGAAGGACGTCCATTTTCAACATCTCTAGCTGAACAATAAAAAAAACTCAGACCCTGGACTTTGCCCTGAATAGTCAACTGGAGTGATCCGTCAACTTTTACGGGTTACATCTGGATAATCGAACTAAGCTTCTTGAGGTACTTTTTTCCATACTAACATCATGTACGTTAAGATTCGCCGATTGCCAGGAGTGTGTCTAGGGATGTTCATCTCACAATTTACCAGCCCTGTTTTGAAAGAAGAATCTTACTGTGTCGGTGGTTCAAACTTCAGAAGCATGTCGTTCTTGTCCTCGCTGGCCTCGGCTGGAATGAGAAAAAATGAGAAAATTTTCGATTTTCTGTTTTTAACATTAAACAATTTTTTTTATTGAAATACGAACAAAATGGTGTACTGTTTTTGAATTTTTTTCAATTAAAACATGTAGAAAAATGCTCTTGAAGTTGGGAAAGCATCGAAACACGAGAGAAAAGAGCGGGCGAAAAATCGAACTGACAATACCAAAACCGCCAAAAAAGATAATGAACCTGATTGAAATTAACCTTCTTCCTTATTCTTCTTCACTTTATATCATTTTTTGCTGGTTTGAAGTTGCTGTCATTGGGAGTTACTTTTGGTTTATTATTTTCAATAATGAACCTTTGGAATCGACCAAGAAAAAAAAAATTTTAACACCCCCTCAAAATTTGATGGTTTACGTTTCAAGGTACGTAGAATCCAAAAATCGAATAAAAATTTGGCCGTCCGTCCGCCGTCCGCCGTACGCGGCACTTTTGCCACTTAGCATTGACCGATTTTGATGAAATTCGGTATGTAGGCTCCATTTGGGGTCTAGTTGTGCCCCGAAGCTTTTGGTTAATGTAGGTCACTCCTAAGGGTTCCAAAATCAATTTTGAAATTTTGAAAACGCCCTAACTCAAAAAATTTCGATATAAAGGTATTGTTTTTCCTTCAAATTAAGATTCTATAGAATTTTTAGAATTTTTTGAGACCAAGCGGAGCTCTGTAGGACAAACCGTTCGCTCCCTACGAAAATTTAAGGGTTTATATTGAAATATATATATATATAAATCAAAACACGAGTGTGAATCGCAAAAGAGGCCTAATCTCCGTTCAAATTAGAGCTGACCGAAATGCGATCGATGGTTGGTGATTTTGATTTTTTGTTGTTGATTTTTTTGATTTTTTTAAATTTATTTATTTATTTTTTATTTTTTTATTTATTGCTTCCGAGTCTACCAAGGTAGCGGAAGCTTTGTTTTCACTTTTCAAGGACGAAAAAAAAAAGTTCTCCAAAATCAAAATTTCCACTCGCGTTTTGCGTTTTAGACCTTTCTGAACAATTTTGGTTCCGTGTCTGTCTGTCTGTCTGTCTGTCTGTCATGAATTCCTTGTAACGCGCATAACTATACGAATTTATTGTCCGATTTCTATGAAATTTTCAGGGATTGTGCGGGTTGGTGTGTAGACGGTCCCCTATGAAAATCATCATCCCCGGACTGATAGAAGCGACTGCGCATGCGCAAACGTGAATTCCTTGTAACGGCCATAACTTCTACATTTTCCGTCCGATTTCAATGAAATTTTCAGGGATGTCACAGATTAGTAGGGGAGTGGGGGGCACATTTGACATAGGGGCACATTTGACAATGGCTGTTTGTCACACAAGATTTGAATTTTACCGCGATTTCGGTAAAATTAGATGATTTGTAACCTGCACGGTTTTCACCTGGAATGGTTCTTCTTCACAATACAAAAACACGAAATCGCGGTAAAATTCAAATCTTGTGTGACAAACAGCCATTGTCAAATGTGCCCCTATGTCAAATGTGCCCCCCACTCCCCTATTTAGATGGTCCCCTATGAAAATCATAACCTTCCGACTGATAGTAGCCACTGCGCATGCGCGAACGTGAATTTCCTTGTAACAGCCATAACTTCCACATTTTCTACTCGATTCGGATGAAATTTTCAGGGATTATGCAGATTGGGTTGTAGATGGTCCCCTACAGAAATTATCACCCCCGGACTGATAGTAGCCGCTGCGCATGCGCAAACGTGAATTCCTTGTAACAGCCATAACTTCCACATTTTCCGTTCGATTTCAATGACATTTTCAGGGATGTGTAACTGTAAGATTAGTAAGATCTGTAAGATTAGTATTTAGATGGTCTTCTATGAAAATCACCACCTTCGGATTGACAGTAGCCACTGCGCATGCGCAAAATTGAATTCCTCGTAACAGCCATAACTTCCACATTTTCTACCCGATTTCGTTGACATTTTTAGGGATAACGCGAATTAGGTTGTAGATGGTCCCCAATGAAAATCAAGGCCTTAAAATTTACAGAAGCCTCTGCGCATGCGCATACGTAAAATCCTTGTAACAGCCATCATCCGAATTTGATGAAATTTTCTAGGATTGACCAGATTAGCGTGTAGATGGTCCCCTATGAGGGTAGTGAAAGGTACTTTAAGATCGGTGTTTTGAGATTAGCTACTATGCATCGGATCATCTATATAATCGGGTTATGGATACGAGGAAGCTATGTGCCACACCCACTTGGCAGACGTTTTTTATTTTTCTCTTCATATTGGATGGTTGGTGATTTTGTAGACGAGTGATCTATATAAAAATAATAAACCGTTGTGTAATAATTTGCAGCGTTTTTAGTTTGAGATGCGTTTTATGAAGTTCTCAGAAAAAGTGCACTCCTGTAAAATCACGTTTGTGAACCTTCTTGCCCCTGTTTCTCTGTAATGATAGCAGTTGTCGTGTTTCCCCGATTTTGCCTCAAAACTACTACAGTTGAACTCCACTTTAGTCGGTTGGTTTCTCACAATTTCAACTATTTGTTTTAAAAATAATTTTTTGAAGTTGAAAAAATTTAGACAAAAAAAAACCCTGTGTTGTTGCCTGTAAAGTCGGTATACGGGCGAAAGTTTTACGTGACAACAACTTTGAGTGGTAAAATAATTTTAATGTTAATATTCATTCGTATAGTAGGAAGAAGGATAAAATAAAATTCTTTGTCAAATTGCACAGAGTAGGTATTTCCCGTAGGTAGTAGGTATTTCCCATGGGTGGGGGGGGGGAGTGAGTGCCAGGGAAGGGGGGCGGGGCGCTCCCGCTTTTGTGAGCGCCGGGGAAGGGGAGGGGCTGCCCGCCTTTAGGGAGCGCCGAGCTGCACCCCCTCCGTGAGCGGAGCGTAACGCAGTTTCTTGAAGTGTCTCCCGGTAAACCAATTTATAAAACGTTATCACGTCAAAAAACGGAATTTTGAAAAAAATATACCTCACCTATGAATTGATATTTTCAAAATCCATCCGACTAAAGTGAAGACGACTATAAGTACTACCTACCGGAAAAAATTTAATGTCAATAGACTGAACCGTATTCTAGATCTAGGGTCACAAAAATGGGTCCGCCGACCCACTTTAGTACTAACGACTGGGTTCCCTTAACTGCAGAGGGTCTTTCACTCGCCCTAATGATCGTACTGCGTTGAACACTTGAACCCACGCAGAATCCATTCGTTATAACTGAATCTAACTAAACAGACCCACAGGGGCTACAGGATGAATATATAGCATTTTCCAGTTGAATTAAACCTTTTTCCAAAAGAGTTAAACCTTTCCCCCAATACAATTAATATTTTTTACAAAATAATTAAACCTTTTTCCGAAACAATTAAAGCTCTCAAAAGAAGGGGATGTAATAGAAAATAAATAAACGACGTAGCAACCAGTGAAATGTCAGTGAGCATGAAGATGACACCACTGTTGAATCCCTTCCGAGTGATATCACTTGGAAGGGATTCCTTCGTAGGTATGCGTCGTCTATTCCTCCGTAATGACCCAACGTCGTTTGACCACAGTTTCTCCTAGCCGCATACCTACGAAGGAATCCCTTCCAAGTGATATCACTCGGAAGGGATTCAACAGTGGTGTCATCTTCATGCTCACTGACATTTCACTGTTTGCTACGTCGTTTATTTATTTTCTATTACATCCCCTTCTTTTGGAATTATTTTGGAAAAAAGTTTAATTGTATTGGGGAAAGGTTTAACTCATTTGGAAAAAGGTTTAATTCTTTTGGAAAAAGGTTTAATTCAACTGGAAAATGCTATACAGGGTGTCTACACTTTCGATGGGCATGACTTCAGGGTTCGATTCTACAAGGTATTTCCAACAAAAAATGTCTCCTAGCAATTTTCTTTTAACCCACTCAAAATTCCTTTTTTTCACTTTAAAGTTTTTCTTCGCGTTTTCGACCTTACGGCACTGATATGGTCATAACTCCCTTATTTCTCCTGAAAATTCAAATCTGACTACACCGTTAGAAAGAGCGTTAAATTCCTAAGCTACCTAGTGCAAAATCAAAATATTTCAGCTATAAAATAGTTTCAAAAAATCAAGCAAAAAAGCCAACTTTAAAAATTTTTCGAAACTTGACTTTCTTCGACCTAAGTTTTCACTGTAAATCCCTGCCCATTTCCCACTGTTTTTCCATGTTTAAACCAAAACTGATACACATTGGCTATCTTGATACTTCAACTTTCGATTGTGTACGCAAACGTAATAATAAACACATAACTTAAAGGAAAAAACAAAATAGGGCCTTCGAGGTACCTTTTCCCCTCATTTTTCAGCACAAATCTCCCTATGAACTGAACCTTGTCCTCCTTATTCCTTGGTTCTGTGCTTTATGAGAAATAATAGACACCTTCATCCCACCAACGATTTTTCCAAGTTGCTTTCTTCCACTCCAACAAAATTGGGTTTGTAGACAGATTCTGCTGATGCAGATAGCGCTAGTGTGGCCTTTGGAGAGACCATTCTTGAGCTGACAAACTCTAATCGTATGAGGGTTAGCAACAAATGAAATACAAGTAGAATGAATGATTCATACAGTTTCATCAGTGGATACTTAGAAAGGAGTGGAAAACCTACACAGTCACAGTCGGACACGCTCTAGTGCCAGTGGAGTAATAAGGTCGTGATAATAATGAAATAAGTAAACTAGGGAAGAATAAATGGGTCGCCAGGATTTAGAAGCTTCTTAACAATTCAAATGAGCAATATTATTTATACAAATTTACATTAGAATGGGTAGAGGTGGTACTTTCGATGTTATTCAAAGGCCTACGAACCGATAAATTACATTTAACATTTCCTTTGGTTTCGAATATAACGCATATAGCCGACGTACAATCACGGTAGCCTTTCGTTTCCTCACTGAACCAATTCACAAGGGCTGTAACTCTGCCGAATTTATAGTTGCTATAATGAGTATTCCGGACTTATAACCGACCGTAACCCTTCGGTTAACGAAGCAAGTTTATATGACATTAACTGCGCCCTAGTTAACCTAGCCTATTACAGACGTGATACATGAAAAATTAAACTCGGAGAGAATGTCGACGGATTCACGGCATATTCAATAGGGCACAATGGATTGTTTGGGTCGAAAAATCGGCGTAGGTCGAAAATGACTAACGTTAAAAATAACGGCGTCTCCTCACGAAAAAAAAAATACTGTCGAATGGAAAACAGGAAAAAGGTTCCGATTGAAATATAAATCGGTTTCCTTTAAACGAACTGCTTGTAGTGTCCTCAGAGCGCTGTGATGAAAGAGATGACCCTATTGTGAAGATTTGATATATGGAAGACGGTTCCAAGGGCCTAATGTTCTATTGTAGGATAGAGGAGTGGCCGATAAATTCAACTTCGTAGTTGAGAACTCCCCACCGCGATTCTCGGGGTCTCAAATGATTTGTGAGTTGGTCGGTGTGTCCGGGGTGGTCTTTTACGACCGGTGATTCGGAAATATTGACGATATTATTTCTGCAACATGGAATTGGTATGACGTTATCTTTTTACGTCGCATTCAAATCCATCAAATTCTAGTTTTCGCTTCCTGACCACCAAAATGTATTATGTGCGTAGCAGATCTTAAAAAAGATTGTTTCTGACTAGATAGGTCAAGATCACAGTGTCTGAGATTAGGAAATTAATATCTTCGAAGGACCACCCAAGGACATTAAATATTACTAGGGACATTAAAGCAAGAAAATAAAAACCTATATGTAACTATTTACTGCACTGTGATAACAATGACCAAAAAACCAATATTACACTCTTGACTAAACTCTTGATCAAATGTAAGGTTAGGTAAAAAGCTTCCGCTACCTTGTTAGACTAGGAATCAATAATTAATTGTTATCCCAAATTAACCCTTAATACAAATTTACTCAAAACAATTAATTCAATTATAAATTATCTATAAAACTCATAAATTATTATCCAAACTAAGATCGCTACCTATCATGTTTTGAAACCAAAACACTGCTAACTCGGTTTTGGTTAATTATTTTCAATAATGAACCTTTGGAATCGACCAAGAAAAAAAAAATTTCAACACCACCTCAAAATTTGATGGTTTACGTTTCAAGGTACGTAGAATCCAAAAATTTGAACGGAGATTAGGCCTCTTTTGCGATTCACACTCGTGTTTTGATTTATATATATATATATTTCAATATAAACCCTTAAATTTTCGTAGGGAGCGAACGGTTTGTCCTACAGAGCTCCGCGTGGTCTCAAAAAATTCTAAAAATTCTATAGAATCTTAAATTGAAGGAAAAACAATACCTTTATATCAAAATGTTTTGAGTTAGGGCGTTTTCAAAATTTCAAAATTGATTTTGGAACCCTTAGAAGTGACCTACATCAACCAAAAGCTTCGGGGCACAACTAGACCCCAAATGGAGCCTACATACCAAATTTCATCAAAATCGGTCGATGCTAAGTGGCAAAAGTGCCGCGTACGGCGTACGGCGGACGGACGGCCAAATTTTTATTCGATTTTTGGATTCTACGGATAACGTAAACCATCAAATTTTGAGGGGTTGTTAAAATTTTTTTTTCTTGGTCGATTCCAAAGGTTCATTATTGAAAATAATAAACCAAAATCGAATAAAAATTTGGCCGTCCGTCCGCCGTACGCCGTACTTTTGCCACTTAGCATTGACCGATTTTGATGAAATTTGGTATGTAGGCTCCATTTGGGGTCTAGTTGTGCCCCGAAGCTTTTGGTTGATGTAGGTCACTTCTAAGGGTTCCAAAATCAATTTTGAAATTTTGAAAACGCCGTAACTCAAAAAATTTTGATATAAAGGTATTGTTTTTCCTTCAAATTAAGATTCTATAGAATTTTTAGAATTTTTTGAGACCACGCGGAGCTCTGTAGGACAAACCGTTCGCTCCCTACGAAAATTTAAGGGTTTATATTGAAATGTATATATAAATCAAAACACGAGTGTGAATCGCAAAAAAGGCCTAATCTCCGTTCAAATTAGAGCTGACCAAAATGCGATCGATGGTTGGTGATTTTAATTTTTTTTTTAATTTTTTTTTTTTATTTTATTTTTATTTTATTTTTTATTTTTTTTTATTTTTTTTTTCTCTTCATATTGGATGGTTGGTGATTTTGTAGACGAGTGATCTATATAAAAATAATAAACCGTTGTGTAATAATTTGCAGCGTTTTTATTTCATGTTCTCAATCCTCATTTATGCGCATTCATTGAGACTGACAACGTATTTACAGCACTGCACATCACGAATTTGCAGAGAGTAGAACAAAACCACTATATCATTGGACGGTCGTAGGTACCCTGTAACTGCGAATGTTTAAGGATTAATAACGGAATATAAATTTCGAGTCTGAGTTAATTTGAATTTATGAGCGTACACTCGGCCCAGCATCCCCCGCAGGTGAAATATTCATTTGGAGGAAAAAGAAATATCCTCGGAATTTGTCTCTCACTGCGTGATGTCTCTGTAGAGGGAAGCATGTAAATCGACAAATCCCTTTTTCAAAACCGCGTTTCTGCATAAATCGTCCACCCCCTACGAAACCAAGCAGTTGGTGTTATTTTTCAGTTATCGTGCCATTGGAGGGCAATCTGCATTTTGCCGGTTATAATAATATTGTGGAGGCAAATAAATCTTGAAGCTTCATACATAAATTCAGTCAGTAATAATTGAATGGCGGACCTTCTTTAAATGTTATTGTTTCACCTTTTTTGTCTAATACTCTTGAAGGAATGTGCCTACCCTTTTCACTGATACTTGTATATAAATAATTATGAATGCCAATTCAACATGAGATATATCCTGTTCAGACCAGTAAAAATAATTTCACAGTTTAGCTCGTGGCAAAAAATTGATTACAGACTGACGACCCACACTCTCCTACAAACTCATCAATGGAAAATGAGAGGGGAAACTAGTTTAATGAACCCCCTTAACGTAAACGAGGTACTTTCTCCTCGAGTACTCAGTGAGTGAGCAAATTCACCTACCTAGGTAGCTTTCCTAGTAAGGTATCTACTACACACTCGTTGCAGCCGATCTTCCTCAATACATTCGGTTTATCGACTTTCTTCAATAGAAAATTATACAGGGTGTCTACACTTTCGATGGGCATGACTTCAGGGTTCGATTCTACAAGGTATTTCCAACAAAAAATGTCTCCTAGCAATTTTCTTTTAACCCACTCAAAATTCCTTTTTTTCACTTCAAAGTTTTTCTTCGCGTTTTCGACCTTACGGCACTGATATGGTCATAACTCCCTTAAATTCTCCTGAAAATTCAAATCTGACTACACCGTTAGAAAGAGCGTTAAATTCCTAAGCTACCTAGTGCAAAATCAAAATATTTCAGCTATAAAATAGTTTCAAAAAATCAAGCAAAAAAGCCAACTTTAAAAATTTTTCGAAACGACTTTCTTCGACCTAAGTTTTCACTGTAAATCCCTGCCCATTTCCCACTGTTTTTCAATGTTTAAACCAAAACTGATACACATTGTTTTGCAAACACCAGTGTTTTAAGCGGTTTATGGTCCCCCTCGACCTCAAGATGGCTTTACAATTTTGGTATCATTTCCTATGTAATTTTTGGTTTATTATTTTCAATAATAAGCCTTTGGAATCGAGCAAGAAAAAAAAATTTTAACCCCCCCTCAAAATTTGATGTTTTACGTTTCAAGGTACGTAGAATACGAAAATCGAATAAAAACATTTCCGTCCGTCCGCCGTACGCCGTCCGCCGTACGCGGCACTTTTCTTAGCAACACTGGACCGATTTGGTTCAAATTTGGTATATGGGCTCCATTTGGGGTCTAGTTGTGCCGCGAAGCTTTTGGTTGATGTAGGTCACTTCTAAGGGGTGAAAATTAAGGGTTGAAATTTTCAAGAGTGCCCTAGCTCGAAAACTCTCGAAATAAAGGTATCGTTTTTTCACCAATTTTAAATAGTATTGAATTTTTAAAAATTTTTGAGACCACCCGGAGCTCTGTAGGACAAACCGTTCGGTCCCTACGAGTACTTGAAGGTTTTCCTTCGATAAAACAGAATCATGAGTGTGAATCGCAAAAGAGGTCTAATCTCCATTCAAATTTTATCGGACTAAAATGCGATCGCTGTTCATTTCTTCGATTCGTATACAGTTTTGCCTTCTGCGTAACCAGTAATCAAATTTCCATATAAAGCTTTCTATTTTGGTTTATTATTTTCAATAATAAGCCTTTGGAATCGAGCAAGAAAAAAAAAATTTTAACCCCCCCTCAAAATTTGATGTTTTACGTTTCAAGGTACGTAGAATACGAAAATCGAATAAAAAAATTTCCGTCCGTCCGCCGTACGCCGTACGCCGTACGCCGTACGCCGTACGCCGTACGCGGCACTTTTCTTAGTTACCATGGACCGATTTCGATGAAATTTGGTATATGGACTCCATTTGGGGTCTAGTTGTGCCGCGAAGCTTTTGGTTGATGTAGGTCACTTCTAAGGGGTGGAAATTAAGGGTTGAAATTTTCAAGAGTGCCCTAGCTCGAAAACTCTCGAAATAAAGGTATCGTTTTTTCACTAATTTTAAATAGTACTGAATTTTTAAAAATTTTTGAGACCACCCGGAGCTTTGTAGGGCAAACCGTTCGGTCCCTACGAGTACTTGAAGGTTTTCCTTCGATAAAACAGAATCATGAGTGTGAATCGCAAAAGAGGTCTAATCATCGTTGAAATATTTTCTGACTAAAATGCGATTGCTGTTCATTTCTTCGATTTGTATAGTTTTGCCTTCTGCGTAACCAGTAATCAAATTTCCATAATCAAAAGTCAATGGAGAATACTGAAGGCGCCTGAGTGGTCACTGATCAGCTGAGTGAGCTCCAAGGCCATTTCCTCTCCTGTTGAACGCAGGAACCTGAAATTTGAGAGGGCGGGTCAATGGAGAATGCTGAAGGCGCCTGAATGGTCACTGATCAGCTGAGTGAGCTCCAAGGTCATTTCCTCTCCTGTTGAACGCAGGAACCTGAAATTTGAGAGGGCGGGTCAATTGAGAATGCTGAAGGCGCCTGAATGGTCACTGATCAGCTGAGTGAGCTCCAAGGTCATTTCCTCTCCTGTTGAACGCAGGAACCTGAAATTTGAGAGGGCGGGTCAAAGGAGAATGCTGAAGGCGCCTGAGTGGTCACTGATCAGCTGAGTGAGCTCCCAGGCCATTTTCTTTCCTGTTGAACGCAGGAACCTGAAATTTGAGAGGGAAGGTCAAGGGAGAATGCTGAAGGCGCCTGAGTGGTCACTGATCAGCTGAGTGAGCTCCTAGGCCATTTCCTCTCCTGTTGAACGCAGAAACCTGAAATTTGAGAGGCAGGGTCAAATGAGAATGCTGAAGGCGCCTGAGTGGTCACTGATCAGCTGAGTGTGCTCCAAGGCCATTTCCTCTCCTGTTGAACGCAGGAACCTGAAATTTGAGAGGGCGGGTCAATGGAGAATGCTGAAGGCGCATGAGTGGTCACTGATCAGCTGAGTGAGCTCCAAGGCCATTTTCTCTCCTGTTGAACGCAGGAAGCTGAAATTTTAGAGGGAAGGTCAAGGGAGAAGGTGGTGGTAGGTGCTATTGATGGAGAACCAGTGATCTATACAGAAGGGTGATCTGTACAGAAAATAATAAACCTTTGAGCAATGATTTGCAGCGTTTTTCCAATCGAGTGTGAAGCGTTTAGTTCTTTCTAATAAACTTGATTGTGAAGGTGTGAAGCCAGTATGGTGTGGTAGGTAGTACCTAGCTGGTAGGTAACAAAAAGTTGGTAGGTAAAAAAAATATTGATGGGTAAAAAACGCTGCAAATCATTGCTCAAAGGCTTCTTCACTCTTCAGATCACTGATCAGCTGAGTGAGCTCCGAAGCCATTTTCAATGCTATTGAATGGACGTGCTCTTCCAGGCTTCTCCAGCATTCGAGAAGATCTTCTTCACTCTTCAGATCACTGATCAGCTGAGTGAGCTCCAAAACCATTTTCAATCCTATTGAATGAAAGTGCTCTTCCAGGCGTCTCCAGCATTCGAGGAGATGTTCTTCACTCCTCAGATCACTGATCAGCTGAGTGAGCTCCAAAGCCATTTTCAATCCTATTGAATGGAAGTGCTCTTCCAGGCGTCTCCAGCATTCGAGGAGATCTTCTTCACTCTTCAGATCACTGAATAGCTGAGTGAGCTCCGAAGTCATTTTCAATCCTATTGAACGCAGGAAGCTGAAATTTGAGAGGGAAGGTCAAGGGGGAATACAGATGGTGGTAGGTGCTATTGATGGAGAACCAGTGATCTATACAGAAGGGTGATCTATACAGAAAATAATAAACCTTTGAGCAATGATTTGCAGCGTTTTTACGCTGAATCAAATAGTGATACTTCCGAATGGTTCCGACTGCTAGAAAGTGGATTTGTTTTAAGAAAACCTTCGTTTTTCGTACATAAAATACGCATTATTCGTAAATGTGGTAGTGAGCATGAAGTAACACCTTTGAACTCAACAAAAACACCGAATTTCTAGCTGATTGATGTTTATAATAATAAAAATCCAAAAAATCGGACTTCCAAAAAGATACCTCTGGATATTAAGGGTTAAAAAATTTATTTCATTATTAAATAATAGGAATTATTGGAGAGATCTCGAATTTTGCTAGCTAATTTTGTTTCCGTGTTTGTCACTCTGTCTTATATCTACTCCTTGTCCAGGGCAACACCACTCAAAATTACCGTTTGGATTCGACATTTCCATGTTTGGCTCGACGGAGCAAACGTCATTTTCTTCTAATGTTTCCACATTTGGAGAGAAGCTTGGGGCTGGCCCCTCGCTGGTTACTCATTGCCGTCGTCGCGATCCCATCATGCACCACGATACACTTACAAAAGCGAAAATCTGTCAACTTAATCGAAAACAAGTCTATGGTTGGCCTTTTTAAATTGAGAAAAAATTCAACATAGGTAATCAAAATGATTTAATAATTTTTACATCACGTAAACTTTTTTATGCCCGAAACTGCTTCATGAAGAAGCTAAACTACACAACCTGGCGGTCTTTAAAAAAATAATTTATACGCTATTTATTCTATTTATACGCGCTTTTAAGAGTGATCTCAACCTGAGTCGACGATGAATCATTTCGCATTAATTATATTCATGCTTAGAGATGGTGCTTGTACTGGGAAATTAACTACGTGTAACCAGATTCGACAAATGAAAGGAAATATTCCGAAAGGTGTACAGGTGCATATTTCATCTGCATTGGCGCTCGATTTGATCGACGTTTCAAACAGGGTGCAAAAGTAGGCAGTATATTACCATCCGAAGCGACGATGGTGTGAATTATTGGTCATAAATCATAAATTCCGAGTGAGAACTGCCGTTGAACTGCTGTTGAAAGCCCGTTTACTGAGGAAAAAACCCTTCTCAACCAAGTTATGCAGCCGCCACAACCCTCACATATCTCGAGGATATGGCGGAAATTATTAGAAGATCCAATAACTCAGCTTTTTCTCTGACGGAGGATGCGTGTTGCTCCGAACGAGCACATCATCAATTCGTTCTTTATCAGAAGTGATTCGATTAATCAGTTTATCAGTAGTAGTAATTAAGATAATCAACTATTAATTTGGTTGAGAGATAAGGTACCACCCAGGGAGCGGTCAACGGAACCTAATGAACTTTGAAAGTCGTTTTTAAAACTAGAATTGGACCGGTGGAAGGATTAAAAACTAGAGAATTCTTCTCCATAAACATGAATGCGTGTGATTGCATTCTCGGATTCAGCCTTTAGCGTCTCCAATGAGTGACAGTTGGGTCGGCCCTCGACAAAAGTGGACGAAAATAATGAATTTTAAGCGCTGGCCGGAACTTTTTAATATTAAAGGAGAAAGGATAGGACCAATTACTAGCCACTGTGTGGAGTTAACAGTTTAACTAATAATTTGAACCGAAATTATCACAGAAAAAATTGTTGGAAATTTTGGTTTTCCGAGCGTTTTGACGGTAAAGAGGGTATTCATTCATTTTTCAAACTTATCATTTAGAATTAATGAATGAATTAATTTAAATAGGTAAAATACACTTTTAAATAAGGCAATATACTGTTAAAGTAGATACCAAAGTTAAGCACTAAGTGAAGTTTATTCGTCTGTTACCGAGGAAATTGTAGAAGCGATGAATAATGAATGCTTTGAATGCTTTGATAAAGTGCGTGAATTTCTCAAAGTATATTAATATGAACAATATTGGTGAGAATCAGAGATGGGCGAATTCTTTTTCATAAATTCGATTATGAATACAAATCATATCTGCGATTTTACGATTATGAATACGAATACAGGTATGAATATGAACACGAATACAATCGTATTCACACTTTGAATACGATTTTCCCCCCTTATTCGTATTTTGAATACGATTTTCCCCCCCTTATTCGTATTTTGAATACGATTTTATGGATTTTTTCTATAATTTCCCCAAAAATCGAATTTTTTCTTACAATTTTCCCTGAAAATCGAATTTTTTTACAATTTTCCCTAAAAATCGAATTTTTTTACAATTTTCCCTAAAAATCATACTTTTTTAGGACGTCCCACAGTAAGACTTGGGCGTCCTTATGCGATCGATCTGGGGTGAAGTTGGACAACACTCAACAGAAAAAAAAAATAACCACACAGTAATCCGTTTTAGACCATTCTGAATCCAAATCCGCGAAAAAAACCATAGGTGTATGTCTGTGTGTGTGTGTGTGTGTGTGTGTGTGTGTGTGTATGTGTGTGTGTGTGTGTGTGTGTGTGTAACAAAATCTTGTGTACTCTGCACAGGCCTTAGTTCTCAACCGATTTTCCTGGTTCTTTTTTTGTTCGTCGCGGAAAACTATCTAGTTGTGCACTACGTCGCCGGAATTTCGAATTTTGCCTTTTAAGGGGGGGAAAGGGGGGGGTTAATGCTCGAAAAACGTGCGTTTTTGGGCATAATCTTGTGTACTCTGCCCAGGCCTTAGTTCTCAAACGATTTTCGTGGTTCTTTTTTCGTTTGACGCAGAATACTATCTAGTTGTGCACTACGGCGCCGGAATTTTGGATTTTGCTTTTTAAGAGAGGGAAAGGGGGGGTTAATGCTTGAAAAACGTGCGTTTGCGTGCATAATCTTGTAAACTCTGCCCAGGCCTCAATTTCCAACCGATTTGTGGGTTTCTTTTTTTGTTTGACTCAAATAACTTCCGAGTTGTACATGATTTTACCAGAGTACCAAAATTCGCACGGGGAGGGGGTGAGTGGGGGATAATATTCACAAAATATCCGATTTTTCAATATTTCGGTTCCTTTACTGCTTACTAATTGTACCCAAGCTTTGAAATTGAGGAAAAATTCTCATTATACCTCCGGATTTTCATGAGTTATTCTCTGTACCACCATGGAACTAATAGTGGTGCCACCGTGGTGCCAGGAGATGGTGCCATGATGCCATAAACCGCTTATTTCGTGTATTTTTTTTTGTGGTTCACCTTGAATACGGATGTGAACCTCGACGGACTGCCTACCAAAACTAATAGATGAAAGTTCAATGTTACGAGGTATTTCCGCTTTGGTGCCAGACTGTTGGCGTTGGCGAGGTGGGGGGGGGGGGTGAACTCGAATTCGCATGTTGGGTATCGTAGATCATGGATTTTAAAATGCTCTTCAGATTCGAGGCTCCCACGCCGCTAGAAATGTTAAGGTGGATAATGGTGGGGGGGGGGGGTCAGTATTTCTTGCCTAAAGTAATAAATAAATTACATCGAGTGAAACAGTTTTATCACTTAACAACTGGTTAAACTGATCTAATGCTTATCCAATGGGACGTCCCCTGGAATGCATGCATTACTAAACAATATGTTTTATGATTTTCTTCCGAACTCTGGACATATTTCTAACCTAACATTGACAAAATAATCAATCGAAATTCGAAACGCTCACCAATTCTTATAGGATTTTTCACGCGGAATCGAATGAGACCAATACCAGGTCGCTACGAACAACTAAATAGAAGGTACGACGAAATGTCCGGTAAAAATCATAATTTTTTAATGATTTTCAGTGCTAGTCGTTTAAAAAAATAGGATTTACTGCGGAAATTTCGTCGTAATTTTTATTCGGTTGGTCGTAACGACCTGGGGTTGGTCTCATTCAATTCTGCGTGAAAAATCCTATCAGAGTTGGTGAGCGTTTCGAATTTTTATTAATTATTTTGGCAATTTTAGGGAATAAATACGACCAAAATTGCGGTAAAAATCGTCATTTTTTATGATTTTCAGTGCAAATTGTAGAAAAAATACGATTTTCAGCGGAAATTTCGTCTTAGTTTCTATATGGTTAGTCGTAGCGACCTGGTATTGGTCTCATTCGATTCTGCGTGAAAAATCCTATAAGAATTTATGAGCGTTTCGTATGTTGATTGATTATTTTGACAATTTTAGGTTAGAAATATGTCCAGAGTTCGGGAGAAAATCATTTAAAAAAGTATGATTTTCAGGGAAAATCGTTAAAAAAATTCGATTTTTGGGGAAATTATAGAAAAAATTATAAAATCGTATTCAAAATACGAATACGGGGGAAAATCGTATTCAAAGTGTGAATACAATTGTATTCATATTCATATTCATACCTGTATTCGTATTCATAATCATAAAGTCGCAGATTAGATTTGTATTCATAATCATATTTATGAATAAGAATTCGCCCATCTCTGGTGAGAATCTTGGAGATAAGACATTATACAATATATAATACAGTAATATAATACGATATCTTGGAGATATAATACACCAAGGTAGGTACAATTTTTGTACTTCGTAATTAATAAAATTGCAAAGCGTGTTTTTTGGCTGTCCATAACTCTACTATGAATTCGAAATACGTTCTTCAATTGAATGTTCCTCAGTCATGAAGGTATTTCAACGTAAGAGATAATTAACGACGAATCCTATTCAAAGATCATGAAAATTCATCATGCATTCACTGTCCAAATAGTTCATAGCGGTTCTTATCACCAGTGGTTTATGTAAAAAAATAGGAAATGAAAACTTTGACCTATAATTCGGACTTTCCTACCTTCTAAAGACCGTAGATATACGCCTTCCAAGAAATTAACGCAGTCGTATCATGAAAGAGTCTGCAACTGAATCCTCATTTGGTACTCGGAAAGACTTTAGATACTTTGCATTTTTGAAAAATCGCATATCGTGTAAAGAGGTGTAATAACGGTGGGATGTCTTGACGCTAAACCGCTTAACTTGAGAGGTTTTATCATAATATCGCATGAAGATTACAAGTTAATACCCACATTGCCGCTGGGAGTTATCATAAATTCATCATCTCAACCGCCCCAGCCCGATACATCGACAGCTCACGTGGTCATTCATTCACAAAACAAGCCTTCCGCCGTATTTAAGTCCCGTTTTTACGATTAATAAAATTCAATACCTAAGTGTGATTTGTGAGTTAATGTAAATTTATGATTTTTCACTTTGTTTTACTTGATGCGATACTAAATTTGTCAAATCACTAAGGTAACCGCACTAGTAGTCGACACCTTAAGGAAATTTCGACAGTTATTCTTCGCTCCCACCTACAATATTGGGGTTTTCCAAGTTATTACCCACTTAACCCTGTACTTGGCCAAAGTATCCCCATGGGGATTCTTTCAAATGTTCCCCCCTAAAGTGTACTTTGGGCCCTCTAAAAACATGTTAAATTGTAAAAGCTTCTGAAATGTTGAAATTTTGGTATAGTTAGTGCCTACATATCCTACACTTCCAAGTCACCAATAAATGAGAATTGTTATTAAATAAAATGTATTTCTATCTATTTCAAACAGAAAAAAGAATTCATAAAATAAAGTAATGTAAGAATCGCTAGTAATAATTACTGCAATTACTATACCTTCTCACTTGCTGCACTAATTAGATAAAGTAGTAAAGGTGAATGTACACCAATACAACTACGCAGTCTTGACCAAAGACGTAATGAGCTAATTATCTCAAATTTTGGTAGATACCTAGTTTTCCTATAGGGATTTGTTTCGATTTTTCCACTAAAATGTACCCTTGGCCCTCCAAAAACATGATAAAACTGAAAAAGCTTCTATAATGTTAAAATTTGAACAGAAAACGCGTATGGTATATTAGACGTTGCGAAGTACAGGGTTAAAGTGGACAAAAAATCCTCCCCTATACGATACAACGGAAATTTTGTCAAAATTTTTAGCTTCATAGGATAAAATGTTGTACTAGTAGTCGACAGTGGGAAAGAAGATTTCTTCAGATGTCGACAGTGATCTGCATTAGTGGTCGACATGGATGTGCTAGTAGTCGACAAGGGTACCAGTTGTCGACAGGCGTCGAAGTTTATGATTTGAGGAACAAATTTAAAGCAGGTTCTCATATAAACTCACTTTATTATGATCGCAATAAATTATAGTACAACCAATAGCAAATTTATTATGTTAAGGTTCTTGTAGTATCAAGGTGTATGATAATAATAATAACTAAAGTGTAAAGCACCATTACCAGACGAATAATGAATTTTTATTGTTTACATCAAACTTGCTCTTAGTAACTACGTTAGTTACAACAACCAACTACTGTAGGTCGCTACATCTTCTCCCCCTTCACTCCTCGGATGTTCGTCTACTACGTAGCTGATCAGCGTGTTTTTTCCTCTGCACTCCATTCAGGTCCACCAAGTACGAATACAACCCCAGTCTCTTCACTATCTTGCCTTCCGTGAACCCTTTTCCAGTTGGATTCTGCACCCAGACCACCTCATTCTCGTCGAACTCCCTAAACCTCGACTTCCTGTCATGGCTCACCTTCTGCTTCACCAATGCCGTATCAATGTGACCTCCTGTGCTGGGTTTCAGTAGTTCAAGCCTCGTCTTGATCCTCCGGCCAAACATCATCTCGGCTGGCGTTCTTCCTGTCGTCCTTTGAGGTGTAGTGCGGTACGACATCAAAAACATTTGCAGCCTCAAATCCAGATCCCTCACTGACTCTAGAGCTTTCATTCTTGGTTTGAATGTCCGTACCTCCCTCTCCGCTAGTCCATTCGTCTTCGGATGATACGGGGTTGACCTGATGTGCGTGATATTGTTGCTTTCACAAAACTCCCTAAATTCGCGACCAATGAACTGTGGCCCATTGTCAGACACCAAACATCTTGGTAGCCCAAACCTTGCGAACACTTCCCTCAGATGCCTAATTGTTTTCTCAGTGGTAGTCCGCTCCATTCGGAACACCTCTAACCACTTAGAGGTGGCGTCCACTATTAGGAACCACATTTTCCCCTGAAACGGTCCACAAAAATCAACATGCACCCTAGTCCAGGGTTCTGCTGGTACCGTCCATGAGTACAACGGTACCTCCATTTCTACCGGCCGTGTTGCTTGACAGAATGTGCAGCTTTGAACATGAGCCTCAATGTCTTTGTCCATGTTCGGCCAATAAACATGACACCGTGCTACGGCCCTCATTCCGGTGATTCCTGGATGGCCTTCGTGTAAAGTGTTCAAAACGTGCGGTCTCAACCCTCTTGGGATCACCAGACGACCTCTCCACAACAGCATATTTTCTTCTCTTGAGAGTTCTTCTTTCTTTTCAAAATATGTGTGTATTTCTGGTGGTAAGTCTCCTTTTGACTGAGGCCACCCTGCCTCCAGGAGTGACATCACCCTATTCAACGTCAAGTCTTTCATCAACTCTACCTTCAATAGCTTCTGGCTCAGTGCTACATCCTGCAACCTGATGAGATTCAACCTCCTACCATAAGCGTATCCCTCTTCTTCCTCATCTGACTGCTCGTTGGAGTCCATAGGTAACCTGGATAATACGTCAGCAGGGGCATTTTTACTTCCCGCTTGATGTTCGATTTCGTAGTCGAATGAAGCCAATAAAATGGCCCATCTTGTGAGTCTATTCGCTGCCATCTTCGGAATATCTTTGAGCTCTCCCAACAAATGTACTAATGGCTTGTGATCAGTACGAAGTGTGAAGTGACGCCCATATAGGTATTGTTTGAATTTAGTGACTGCAAAAATGATTCCCAGAGTCTCTTTATCAATAGCTGAATATCGTCTTTCTGCCGTCTTCAATGTTCTCGAAGCAAAAACGATAGTTGGTACCGATCTTTTTCATCTGTATGGAAAGGATTACCTCGTGGTAGCAGATTCTTTTTCGGGATTTTTTGACTTCACTGAGATGAGGAGTACATCTTCGTACAGCGTAATTCAGAAACTGAAAAAATGGTTCTCGGTACATGGGATTCCTGACATTGTGCTATCGGACGGAGGAACTCAGTTCACTTCTCAGGAGTTCAAAATGTTTGAGAAGGAGTGGCAATTCAACCAACGAATTTCAAGCCCTCTATTCTCTCGTTCCAACGGACTTGCTGAAAGATATGTTCAGGAGGCCAAACTACTCCTCAAGAAATGCCTGGAGGAACGATCCGATCCTCATTTAGCGTTGCTCCATCAGCGAAATGTGCCGAGAGGTACATTAGGATCCCCAGTGCAGCGGTTGATGAGTCGCAGAACCCGTACTCTCTTACCAACCGATTCTTCTCTGCTCGAGCCAAGAATAATAGAAAACGTAGTAAAAGAACTGCAGAATGTACGAGAGAAAGACAAGCACTATGGCGATTCAAGAAAAACCAAGTGTCTCCAGTACGAAGTGGGAGAAGAGGTCCTCTACAGAATTGAGCCCAGGAATTGGCAACCAGCAACAATCATAAGGAGAGGACCTGAACCAAGATCGTACGTCATTGAAGCTGAAAATGGAAGACGTTACAGAAGAAACGCCTGGTTTCTAAGAAGATCCCCGTGACTCAAAAATGTACATTTGAAGAAGGGAGATGACAGGTTACCTACTGCGTCAAGTACCTACCACCTGAGCGCTACACTACAGTAGCTCCGCTGGACATGTGATACTGCCTTACCAATTCATACTGTTCTTTTATTCTATCTATCATTCTCATTGTAATTTCAACATGAAATATACTTCGACAGTTCTAATCAAACTTAGTAGTACAATTATATAGTTTCAGTACTCTAAAGTACAAAGTTAGAACCGTGACATAGCTGAATATCGTCTTTCTGCCGTCTTCAATGTTCTCGAAGCAAAAACGATAGGTTTTTCTGATCCATCTGGATATCTGTGAAATAAAACAGCCCCTAATCCTTTGTCACTCGCGTCCGTTGTGACGACCAGTGGGAGTTCTTGAGTGTAGTGTGCTAGCGAATTCGCTGATGTGAGCAACCTCTTCACTCTCTGGAATACCTTACTTTCCATCTCTCCCCACTCCCAACTCGTTCCCTTGGTTAACAAATGGTGGAGCGCTGAGCATTCCCCTTGTAGGTTGGGGATGAAATTTCCATAATAATTTATTGCTCCTAAAAAGGATCTCAACTCTTTCTGGTTACTGGGGGCTGGCATTTTTGCAATGGCTTCCAGTCTCTCCTGCGTTGGGTGCACTCCAGCGCTGTTTATCAAGTGCCCCATGTACTTCACTTGCTCCTGAAACCACTTACACTTTTCCGGTTGCGCTCTCACACCTGAATCCTCCAACCTTTTCAATACCTGTTCCAGTCTATTTAAGTGTTCTTCTTTTGTCCTTCCCGTCACAATTATATCATCTATATAACTTGCTACTCCCGGTATCCCTGCAAGTATGGTTTCCATTACCCTCTGAAACAAACAAGGCGCAAAACAAATTCCGAACGGTAATCTTTTGTATCGGAAATATCCCTTATGTGTGGCTATGACGAGATATTTCCTAGAACTTTCATCCACTTCTAATTGTAGATATGCGTCTTTTAAATCCACCACTGTAAACCTCTGGCCTCCAGCCAGTTTTGCAATCAAGTCTTCGAATGTTGGCAATGGATGGGGGTCAGTGTGCACATATCTGTTCAGTGTAACCTTGAAATCACTGCACAACCTCAATTTCCCATTTGCTTTTGTCGCCACCACCATGGGTGATGCCCATTCTATAGGCGTTTTTGTGGCATCCACTTCTTCGATGATACCTTGTTCTTGTAGCCTTGCCAGTTCTTCTTCTACCCGTGCTTGTAAGCTGAATGGTACTCTTCTAGGCTTGAATACTTTAGGAATTGCATTATCCTTTAAGTGAATTGCTGCCTTGTGAGTTTTAATCGTTCCAGTTCCCGGTAGAAAAACCTTTTTGAACTTGTTCAATAGTTTCTTAACTTCAAAATCTTCTTCCTCTTTCTCTTTTTGTACTTTGGTCAACTTCCTTATCCTTGTTTCTTTCGGTAAGGGGACTCCAAACGCCAATAGCCAATCCATTCCGAACAATGGAATGTCATCGTCTTTAGTTACTACTATTGGCAATTTCAAACTTTTTCCAAACGCCTGCACGTTCACCTTAGTTTTCCCCAGTGTGTCTACTCTTACTCCTGTGTAGGCAAGTAAACCCGCTGACTTCTTCAAAACCGGTGCTCCAATAGCTCTCCACACCTTCTCGCTTACTACTGTTTTAGCTGCTCCAGTATCAAATAACATTTCAATATGTTTACCGTTAATCACCACATCCAGGATCAATTCTGACCCCTTCTCCATTCTTCTAATCCTAGCAACAGCTTCTGAATCACCATATTCACTGGATCCAGATCCACTGCTCTGAGTACTTGTATCATACTCCAACTTGTTTGTCTGTTTGAACTGCATCCGTTTTTTTATCTTCACGTTTCCTGACTTTAGGCAAACTACAGCAAAATGGTTCCGCCCCTTACATCCTCGACAATACTCTCCCATTGCTGGGCAAGAATTTGCATCTTTATGTTCTGTTCTACCACATCTAAAACAATGTTTTCCTGGTACTAATTCAATTCCTTTTGTTTGCGATTTTCGTTGAAAATTCTCAGAGCTCTCTTGCCTATGCCCTTTTGGTTGTTTCCCTTTTTCATACTTTCCTTGTTTTGAGCTCTTTACATTATGCGCTCTTGAAATCCTACTGTTTTCGGAAATCCTCTCCTGCTGAATCTTTGCCTGCTCCAAAATTCGGCAAAGTTTCTCAATGTCCTCCAACGTACTCTCCACTGTTGGATAATGTTTCAAAATTTCCTGCTGCCACGTAGCATTCTGCAGACCAAACAACATTTGATCCCTCAATCGTTCGTCCAAGGAATTCCCAAAACGGCACCTAGAAGCCTGCGAGTGCAACCGTAAAGAGAAATCGGCTATAGATTCGTTTTCTTCTCTCTCAACCTTCGCGAATTTTAGTCTTTCAGAGAGTGATGTATCCCCCCTGCCATAATGTTTCTCTAACACTGCAACTAATTCATCGAAGGCTATTTCCTCGACATCTCTAGGCGAAAAATAATCCACTAATACTTTGAACGCTTTAGTCCCTATCTTCGCAAATAAATAATCTCTTTTTCGACCATCATGTTCAATTTTACTGGCTTTTAATGCTATTTTAAATCTTTTTACCCAGTATTCCCATTCATCGCTTTCTGTACTGAAAGGTTCTATGTCAAATACTCTCATGTCCATTTTAGTACCTGACTCCGCTACTGTTTCTGCTCCCGCCGGTACTCTCTCAGGTGTATCCGATCGAGATCTCCTCCCTTTTCTCCGAGATGGCGCCATTTATTCCCGTCGCCAAAATGTAGTATCAAGGTGTATGATAATAATAATAACTAAAGTGTAAAGCACCATTACCAGACGAATAATGAATTTTTATTGTTTACATCAAACTTGCTCTTAGTAACTACGTTAGTTACAACAACCAACTACTGTAGGTCGCTACAGTTCTAACTTAAAGGATAATATCGACTAAATCAGACTTTCTTTGGCGAATCACAGCTCACTTTGAGTACATAAATGGACACTTTAATAATATTTCAGAAGCCATTGGAAGAATCAAAACCATGACCTGGAACTGCAAATAGTGTCCTATATCCTTAACTTTTCTCATTTATTGAAGAAAGTGTCGACTACTGACGCAGTGTCGACTACTAGTGCGTTTACTTTAAGGTATTCAAGTTTAAAATTCTATAATTGGATAGAATTGAATGCCCACTTGTCAAAGAGATAATAAAACAAAAGTATCTCCCACGAAGAAGGACAAAAAGAAATTCTTGGTGCACAAGTTGGTGAGAAACTCTCGCTAATTTCGAAACTAGGCATCAAGAAACAGAACCTCCCATTCAAAGAACGATAGGCGATTCCATATACTCACTTTTGGTAGCATGATAGATGCTGATTTAGTGAAAATCTTACAATCAATGAAGGGAAACAGCCCCAGGAATAAATGGAATCCAGTTGTGACTTATTGAAAACAATATCGACACCTGAGCGCCCAAAGGGCCAAACTGCTTTTTCTCGTACAAAGGGCCAAACTGAAATCGGTTTCAATGTCAGAAGTCCGAAGAGCCATGATTCAAAAACGGCTTGGAATTCAATCTTACATAGATTTTAGGACCAATTACAAAAAAAAAACGCTGCAAATCATTGCTCAAAGGTTTATTATTTTCTGTATAGATCACCCTTCTGTATAGATCACTGGTTCTCCATCAATAGCACCTACCACCATCTGTATTCTCCCTTGACCTTCCCTATCAAATTTCAGCTTCCTGCGTTCAATAGGATTGAAAATGGCTTCGGAGCTCACTCAGCTGATCAGTGATCTGAAGAGTGAAGAAGATCTCCTCGAATGCTGGAGACGACTGGAAGAGCACTTCCATTCAATAGGAGTAAAAATGGCTTTGGAGCTCACTCAGCTGATCAGTGATCTGAAGAGTGAAGAACATCTTCTCGAATGCTGGAGACGCCTGGAAGAGCACTTCCATTCAATAGGAGTAAAAATGGCTTTGGAGCTCACTCAGCTGATCAGTGATCTGAAGAGTGAAGAAGATCTCCTCGAATGCTGGAGACGCCTGGAAGAGCACTTCCATTCAATAGGATTGAAAATGGCTTCGGAGCTCACTCAGCTGAACAGTGATCTGAAGAGTGAAGAAGCCTTTGAGCAATGATTTGCAGCGTTTTTTACCCACCAACATTTTTTTTACCAACCAACTTTTTTTTACCTACCAGCTAGGTACTACCTACCACACCATACTGGCTTCACACCTTCACAATCAAGTTTATTAGAAAGAACTAAACGCTTCACACTCGATTGGAAAAATAGAAAGCTTCATATGGAAATTTGATTACTGGTTACGCAGGCAAAACTGTATACAAATCGAAGAAATGAACAGCGATCGCATTTTAGTCAGAAAAAATTTCAACGGAGATTAGACCTCTTTTGCGATTCACACTCATGATTCTGTTTTATCGAAGGAAAACCTTCAAGTACTCGTAGGGACCGAACGGTTTGTCCTACAGAGCTCCGGGTGGTCTCAAAAATTTTTAAAAATTCAATACTATTTAAAATTGGTGAAAAAACGATACCTTTATTTCGAGAGTTTTCGAGCTAGGGCACTCTTGAGCACCCTTAATTTTCACCCCTTAGAAGTGACTGACATCAACCAAAAGCTTCGCGGCACAAGTAGACCCCAAATGGAGCCCATATACTAAATTTGAACCAAATCGGTCCAGTGTTGCTAAGAAAAGTGCCGCGTACGGCGGACGGACGGAAATTTTTTTATTCGATTTTCGTATTCTACGTACCTTGAAACGTAAAACATCAAATTTTGAGGGAGGGTTAAAATTTTTTTTTTCTTGCTCGATTCCAAAGGCTGATTATTGAAAATAATAAACCAAAACCTAGTTGACTTCATATACACTGGCCTCGCTACAATCGCTTGCGATTTAGAATAGTAAGTAGTTCCGAAAGCAGTTTGGCCCTTTGGGCGCTCAGGTGTCGATATTTGTATAAGTCAAAATTAATTCTAAAACCATTTTTATAAACGAGTGAACCTAAAATTCCGTGATTTTTAGGAGATTATTTATAACAGATCAACGTAGAGATATTTGGAGTTATTAAATTTAAATAAGTAAATGTACGATACCAAAAAAATGTGTTATTATAATATTTAAAAATCTATAATCTAAGCTCGCTGTTCTATTTCTTGACTAAAAAGATGAAGAATTACAAAAAATTGCTCCTTTAGGCCTATCTGATACGGAGATATACCTATGGGAAAAATGGTTAGGATCTTCTACCTTAAGAAACCACTACATACTTCACATGTACAATCTTAGTCTTACAACATCAACATTTTCCGAAACACGAAAATTTCAAAGCCTCAAAAGTGATTCCACTCTTCAAAGGGGGAAAAGTGAGTGATTTCGGGAGTTACAGACGCATCCCAGACCCTATTTGGGTAGTGTTTAGTACACTATCCAAAATTTTAGAAAATTTGTTCAAAATCCAGTGTTGTATTCATACCCTCAAGGAAATGAAGTATTAAGCCCCAAACAATACGGTTTCTGCGAAATTCTGGGGTTGATATACCTATGAAGTAGCATACCAGGAACTACCTAACTCAAAACCATATTTATTTGCAGATGATCCGGCTGTACACTGTGGAGGCGACACTGAGAGAATGTATTGTCTCACTTTCAACACGACTGAGTCCAAATTGATAGTTTATGGAGGAAGCAAGTCCATTGTAGAAGAAAACACTAGCGAATCACTAGCAATCACACTGCTAAAATATTTATACTGTTATGTTGTAACTGCTATTTGTTAGATTTATTTATTGCGGCCATACATTAGTATATCACAAAAGTCAGATGAAGCTACTAGGAACGTTGGTGCGGAAATAGTGATGAAAAATTAATAAATGAAGGGACACAGCATCCCACGGCGGAGTGCCGGGGAGAACCCCAGCCCCGCCCAAAATTTATTCAAAATTTTGTGATTATTCTTAAAATTTTTCCAGTTAAGCAGAAGAGGAATATACCTAGTATTCTCGCTTGCTGTATTAGTTCATGTTTAGTTATCTAGTTATAGTCAACCTGTGATCTTAAATGATGTGAATGACTGTGATTGTGTATAATATACACAATGAGTGTATAGTATGTGTGTGAGTGACTGTTTCTGTTGAATGCTTTGGGGCCTTAGTCCGGGGTTCTTGGCCGGTTGGGAATGGGTGGTTTGCCTCTCCAGAAATGGATTGGTAGCCCCAGGAGCCGCCATGGTGGGTGGGTCCGGGCCGGTCGGGACACCCTGCCGATGCTTTGGCGCTCCATACATACCTTTGTTCCTAAACAATCCGATCATTTAAGTTCTTATTTTACATATTTATGTTTCTGTTTCACGTCTTTTTATTTTCAGTGTTAAGTGCGTTTCTTTTTACTTCTTGATATAATATATGTATTATATTGATATTATATTATATTATATTATTATATTATATATATTGATACCGTATATTATAAGGTAATAATAATTAGATTATAACCTACCTATTTGACAATTGTTGTGTCAAATAACTGTACGGAAACAATAAAAAGAATTGTTGAATTGAACATTGCACTCCTGCGAACCATATCGCAGATCGTCGTTCGAGGCCCAGCATGGCACATCTGACATTTTGGCGAAATCGAGTTAAGAACGGTTTCGTATTCAAAATTTCACGCCCGAGCGATTGGCGCTAACAGTTTTTCGATCTGACCGCTCGTAGCGCTAGTATTTGCGAATTAGTCAGCATAGCATATCTAAAACCACCCAACAGCAAGGCACATCTGCACAGAAAGCATGGAAAAATCGTATATGCCAGGAAGCGAGGCAAGTTTATTGAGTTTATTGCAATAATTTGAAGTATATAGCGGTTTTTTCCTTTTAGTAATGCTTAATGAAGATTCAATCTTGATTAATAACAAAAAGAAAAGCATAAATCTTCGGCATTAGTTAAGAAAATAAGATATATAAGATATATAAGATATATAAGACAGTTTTTTGGCTCTCCTGAAAAGTTGGCAAAAGTTAGATGTGCCATGCTGGGCCTCGAACGACGAGATGTTCTTTCGTCTGAACAGAAAGAGTAGCTAAGGACATAGAGGTATTTACGACTATGTAGTTGTAATAGAAGAGATCAAGTGTAAGCTCCATGTAGACAGCAAACACGACAAAATTAAGAAATTCATTGCGCAATGCGTAATTGTGAAATAAAATATATACCAACTCCTCACTAGCCCCAATTAACTCAAATTAGAAAGGTAGACAGGGATGGCTATACGATGTAGTCACTGAGACAGATGTGTTACTGTAATCTGAGGAAGCTGTTCGCCCACCAATCTTGGCATACCTTTTGGTTTTCTATTGAATTATGTATTACCTACCCCAAGTTTTTTTGATTCACCTAGTTACTTTGCGCAAAATCATCCGAAGCCACGATGCTCGAATTTATACACTCATGATTCACTCGAACAACAGCTCCGTCCTGTTGTGTTGTGTTGTTCCGATAAGATAACAAGATCTCTCGTTGTTCACATGTGATTCATTACCTGTGTTCATATCGACTTGGAACAGCACACTGTTTTATATGAATCCTGCACCTTCCAGTATATCATTTTCTCGTAACAACGTGTAGACCCGAGAACACCCACATCTATGTTTGACTCAGATGCCCCGTGGAGGCCAAGAACTGTTTCTTCTGATTCGACCCCGTCCCCGTGTCATTCTCGTAACACAGTTCGTTATTCGAAAAAAACACCAACGGAATCAAAATCGAATAAATTCGTTTTTCCTCCCGCGGTTGTATAACATTTAACGGAATTAAAATTATCCCCGAACCCCTCGCTTGGACCGGAAAACGCGATATGGGGTTTTTGAGTTATTGGGCGGTAGGGGGGCTGAACTAATGGGGAACAACAATAAGCAATTCCCCAGTTTGTCCCTGTGGGCAGAGATTTATTCCTGGGCCCATAAGGCACACGGGGCCCTGGGGATCCCGCTCTAATTGGACAAGGTTCTGCGCTGTTCGTTGACGTTCAACGCGCTTGCGATACCCTCCTCCAAGGCCCCTTACGAGGCTTTCACTGTTTGCCGATATTCTCCCCAGGTCTTGTTGAACTCCACGGCACCTCTAAATCTCTCGCCAACTTCTGTATTCCACGTTTCAAAACTTCCCATCGACGTTTCCCGAGGTGTCGGTTGATTTATTTTTGCCGTTAAGTTCTCCCTCTTTTCCCCCTGAATGGCGTTGGTTTATGTGGAAGATTTTTACGATGACGCGCGGTGCTACTGGGTTTCAGGGAAGCTCTTTTCTACCTTTCTCGAGTCATTAGAGCCGTTGTACGTCTTAAGGATTACGTTTACGACACCTTTGTTTGTGAAACTACTGCCTCGTCTCACGCGAAATGAGCGGTTTTGGATTTTCTCGCAACTGTCTGGATGAGCCGATAATTTACGTTCAGTGCCTACTAGCTCAAAAATGTTCTTGTTTCTCAACAAACACTTGCAATCAACAAGTCATCAACAATAATGTTGGGGATATGAATTTTAGCACCCATCATGATGATTATTCGTCACATGCTGGTCCCACTAGGATTGGTTCAATTCATTCAAGGATGGGGTATTCCGGTGGGTCGGAAATTCAGGTTTTTGACCTCAAATTTGGATTCAGCACCCTTGAAAACCTATATACTACAACTTTAAGCCCAACGATACTATAACATGTGGTAGAAAAATTAATTAAAGAGATCACACGTTTGAAAAAAAGGCCATAAATGCACACACACTACGCCGCGCGCGTGTGTGAGTAGTATTTTGTAGTATCCAAGAGTTCCTTCAGGGGTTTCTGTGCATGGATACTTTTTTCAAAGACGATTGGCTAGCTACGTCACACCATTCAAATCTTCAACTTTCCTTAGCTTCTCTGATTTTTGACATTTTCATGTCTTTGCCCTGGCACATAGCACAAAAAACTGTCACGAAATTGCGTAACGAAATTGTGTTACAGTGCCTTTATAATGATTTCCGCTTACAACGACCCCGTTGTTAGGTTTGTTCCTTTTCTACACTTTTTAACCCACAAAAATTGTTCACCACTCGTTGGAAAGCTCTCGATTTAACGAACATTTTCATGTTCTCCATAACATATTGACTATACGAATAGCGGAGCTATGGGCATAACTGTTCTCATATTTTGTTTACAAACTAATGATCGTGAGTGTAGAAGATAATTAATCCGGAATCGTCTATTTTATTGAAATTAGGTACCTACCTCCTAATATTAATAATTGTGTCAATTTGTAACATAATATATCTATGTTATTATGTTAATGATTCGTTTCACATTCTGACAACAACGGAGGGTGGGTTATAAAATCCTATAGTGAGGTAAAAAGCAATAGGTAAAGATATGAAAATGTCCCAATGCGTTGCAGACTCGTATGCAAGCGTTTTTTTTTTTTTTTTTTTTTACATTTTTAATTTTATTACTTGACCTATAAACTCACAGTACTGTGGGCCGGTCCGATCTTCCAATTGAGAATGGGGGACGTCACCTAAGTGATTTTATCTTCATAAGTATGTAACACAAAACTTTAGTAGTGTACCTACATAGTAAAGAAACAAATTAAAACTTTCTGTTTCATACAATGCGTTTTAAAAACATTTTCTCGACGAACAGACCCGATTACCGTTATTCCTGAGCCATACTCTTTTGAAAAATAAATAAATAAAAAAAAATTGACTGAAATACCCCATTATAGAAGCAATGCATCGTGAAGAAACATAAAGGTGAACTATACTCCTTACGAATAAAATCACTAGCGACGAAATTGTGGAAACCCATTTCAATTAAGAATATCGTCTATTTTTACGAAAGTAATGAGTTACAAAGTTAAATCGATTTCACGGTTAAGTGTCATCAGTAACAAACAAGAACTTCTTGCTCTGTAATTGATGAATGAGTTCTTGTTCGTTACTAATGATGACCTACCTATCGAAATCGATTTAATTTTGTAACTCATTATTTTCGAGGAAATAGGTGCTCCCAGGAGGGGAGAGTTGGGACCATTTTCACTACATTTTGCTCTGCCCTGCATGGACTAAGAGTTGTGAAATAATAATGAAGGGCGTTTTGGAAAGATGGGACCTCAGGCTATCCCCCCCTGGTATCAAAATCGTCACGAAAACTTGCTCACGCGATACCAATAAATAAAATAGACTCACTGTGTTGCGTAGAGAACAATCAACTGTTTTCTTATTTTGATGCTTGGGTACATGAACTAACAACCTTACTTCACTACCTTGTTGTGTAGTGGAAGAAAACACACATGAAAATGTCCCAATGTGTTGCAGACTCGTATGCAAGCATTTTCATTGAATTCGGAAGTTAAGGAGATGTTGAGGTTGTTCATAGGATTGAGTCAGTTTATTTGGTAATAATTCTTAGCGTAAAAGTGTACAATTATTTACCATTAGAGAAACCATGAATTTTTGTGATACAACAACTTTGCACAATGTAATTGTACCATTACATTCGAAACCACTGTGATCAGGAATATGAGTCAAATTTGATGGAAAACAGATTATTTTGAACGATACAAGCCTTTTTCATCACCATCGTTTTACTCTGTGCCACTCACTTTCTATTTTTTTTTTTTTGAAACTTGCAGAATGATTTTAAGTCTTGTTTATGACATTTAGACTTGAAAAGAGGTCGAAAAAGGAGAGTAGTCTCAATACGGTCCCACAAATGAGAAGAATTGGGACCGACCTTAGAAGAGCATTTTGAAATCCGTGATCTACGACACCCAACATGCGAATTCGAGTTTCAAAGCTTGGGTACAATAAAGGAACCAAAATATTGAAAAATCGGATATTTTCTCAATAGTATCCCTCCATTCGCACCCTCCACGTGCTAATTTTGATACTCTGGTAAAATAGTGTGCAATTTGGAAGATTTCTGAGTCGAACAAAAGAAGAAACACTCAAATCGGTTGGAAATTGAGGCCTGGGCAAATTTTACAGGATTATACCCGCAAAAGCACGTTTTTTGAGCATTAACCCCCCCCCCTTTCCCCCCTTAAAAGGCCAAATTCGAAATTTCGGTGAAGTAGTGCACAACTAGATAGTTTTCCGTGTCGAACAAAAAAAGAACCACAAAAATCGGTTGGGAACTAAGGCCTGGGCAAATTTTACAGGATTATGCCCGTTTTATTTCCAAAAAACGCAAAACAAATAGAAATTTGTAAACTCTGCCTTCTGTGTCTCGGCATTTTCCTTTCGTTTTTGGTTTATTATTTTCAATAATGAACCTTTGGGATCGACCAAGAAAAAAAAAATGTTAACACCCTCTCAAAATTTGATCGTTTACGTTTCAAGGTACGTAGAATCCAAAAATCGAATAAAAATTTGGCCGTCCGTCCGCCGTACGCCGTACGCGGCACTTTTGCCACTTAGCATTGACCGATTTTGATGAAATTTGGTATGTAGGCTCCATTTGGGGTCTAGTTGTGCCCCGAAGCTTTTGGTTGATGTAGGTTACTTCTAAGGGTTCCAAAATCAATTTTGAAATTTTGAAAACGCCCTAACTCAGAAAATTTCGATATAAAGGTATTGTTTTTCCTTCAATTTAAGATTCTATAGAATTTTTAGAATTTTTTGAGACCACGCGGAGCTCTGTAGGACAAACCGTTCGCTCACTACGAAAATTTAAGGGTTTATATTGAAATATATATATATATCAATAAAAACACGAGTGTGAATCGCAAAAGAGGCCAAATCTCCGTTCAAATTAGAGCTGCCCAAAATGCGATCGATGGTTGGTGATTTTGATTTTTTTTTTGAATTTTTTTGAATTTTTTTTAATTTAATTTTATTTTTTTTTATTTTTTATTTTTTATTTTTTCCTTCATATTGGATGGTTGGTGATTTTGTAGACGAGTGATCTATATAGAAAAATAATAAACCATTGTGTAATAATTTGCAGCGTTTTTGTTTCCAATTCCGCAGCGCCAATGTAAAATATCACTCACGTTTGGATTAAGAGTGAATTGTATTTTGAATATTTCATAATTAATTTCCATTGTTGTTGACAACAGGTCAACCTAACTAGAGTAAACCCTACACTAAGTGTTTAAAAATAAGGGCTGAAATTTTGAAAACGCCTTAGCTCGAAAACTTTCGATACGAATGTATTGTTCTTTCATCAATTTTTAATAGTATCGAATTATTAGAATTTTTACCGTTCACCCCCTACGAGAACCGAGAGGGGGGGGGGGGGGTTGGACTCACTCACGATAAATCAGAAACGCGAGTGTGAAACACCAAAGAGGTCTAACCTCCGTTGAAATTTTATTTGACCAAAATGCGATCGTGTACTCAGTTTTGCGCAACCAGTAATTTCCTAATGAAGGCACCCACAACTCTGTATTTCTTCCCACTGGATGTGAAGCGTTAATTTCTTCCAATTAAACTTGATTGTGAAGTTGGTAGGTAGTGACAATGCCAAAGCCGAGTTCTTTCCAGACTAGTGATCTATATAGAAATAATTTACCTATGTGTAATAATTTGCCGCGTTTTTCTTTCATTTAAAATTTCCTAAATTTTCCATGATTTTTTTTATTAAACAAATATTATGATAGTATTAAGTAGCATTTTTTTTCTGACAGTTTTAAAATTTAAGAAACAAATGTTACCACCCACACGATCCAAAATTGTTGAATGCGCGTTTATAAGTGGTTGAGTATAAAATAGCAGTTTATAAATTTTGCTCTTTCTGGAAAACGTAGGTAGTTATCAAGTTGAAGAAGTGTACTCACGCTCGAAACTGAGATAGCTCGCATTTTTATCAAAGAGAAGTTAAGTCCAGATTTGGACGGCAACCAGACTTCGGCGTGTCAACAAAAACCACCCCTGCCTCTCGACCTAGCTGTCTCGTGGAACAAACGTGCTCAACCACGATCTATTCCCAGTTTTTTCCGCCTGCGATGACCTCTTGGACGTTTCTTGAGACTGCCATTAGGAGGTTGGCTTGTGCGGAAAAAAGTATTTATAGCCTCATCTCGGTCATTTCGATGGGGAGAAAAAGGGTAAATGGAGGGTAGGGATTGTGCTCCCAACTCCGGTGACTGGTTTTTGTAACTGGAGCAATTGGGGAAGCCGGGAGAGGGCTATAAATGGTGAATGAAGAGCCGATCCACGAGGAGTCCTTACAGGGGTTGGTGACAGCTCTTCAATCGAAGATGTACCTACTGGCGTCGTTAGATGTGTAAGGAGTTTCCATCGATGCCTCGCTTATTTTGACAAAATCCATTTTGATCGATATCTGATAAGAATGTCCCATCCATGCACCATTATTTATAAGCAAATTGAAAAAAAAGTCATCAACCTATTTTGGAAATAGTATAACAAATTTTGGTTTATTATTTTCAATAATGAACCTTTGGAATCGACCAAGAAAAACATTTTTTAACTCCCCCCTCAAAATTCGTTGGTTTCCAAAAATACGTAGAATCCAAAAATCGAATAAAAATTTGGCCGTCCGTACGCCGTACGCGGCACTTTCCCCACTTAGCATTGACCGATTTTGATGAAATTTGGTATATGGGCTCCATTTGGGGTCTAGTTGTGCCCCGAAGATTTTGGTTGATGTAGGTCATTTCTAAGGGTCAAAAAGTAAATTTTGAAATTTTGAAAACGCCCTAACTCAGAAAGTTTTGATATAAAGGTATTGTTTTTCCATCAATTTAAGATAGTATAGAATTTTTAAAAAATTTTGAGACCACGCGGAGCTCTTTAGGACAAACCGTTCGCTCCCTACAGATAAAACAGAATCACGAGTGTGAATCGCAAAAGAGGCCTAATCTCCGTTCAAATTTTAGCTGACCGAAATGCGATCGATGTTGGTTTATTATTTTCAATAATAAGCCTTTGGAATCGAGCAAGAAAAAAAAAATTATAACCCCCCCTCAAAATTTGATGTTTTACGTTTCAAGGTACGTAGAATCCGAAAATCGAATAAAAAAATTTCCGTCCGTCCGCCGTACGCCGTCCGCCGTACGCCGTCCGCCGTCCGCCGTACGCGGCACTTTTCTTAGCAACACTGGACCGATTTGGTTCAAATTTGGTATATGGGCTCCATTTGGGGTCTAGTTGTGCCGCGAAGCTTTTGGTTGATGTAGGTCACTTCTAAGGGGTGAAAATTAAGGGTTGAAAATTTCAAGAGTGCCCTAGCTCGAAAACTCACGGAATAAAGGTATCGTTTTTTCACCAATTTTAAATAGTACAGAATTTTTAAAAATTTTTGAGACCACCCGGAGCTCTGTAGGACAAACCGTTCGGTCCCTACGAGTATTTGAAGGTTTTCCTTCGATAAAACAGAATCATGAGTGTGAATCGCAAAAGAGGTCTAATCGCCGTTCAAATTTTATCTGACTAAAATGCGATCGCTGTTCATTTCTTCGATTTGTATACAGTTTTGCCTTCTGCGTAACCAGTAATCAAATTTCCATATCAAGCTTTCTATTTTTCGAATCGAGTGTGAAGCGTTTAGTTCTTTCTAATAAACTGATTGTGAAGGTGTGAAGCCATTATAGTGAGGTAGGTAGTACCTACCAATAGGTAGGTGTGGTAGGTAAAAAAAAAATTGGTAGGTAAAACAATGTTTGTAGGAAAAAAACGCTGCAAATCATTGCTCACTGATCAGCTGAGTGAGCTCCGAAGCCATTTTCAATGCTATTGAATGGAAGTGCTCTTCCAGGCGTCTCCAGCATTCGAGGATATCTTCTTCACTCCTCACGTCACTGATCAGCTGAGTGAGCTCCAAAGCCATTTTCAATCCTATTGAATGGAGGTGCTCTTCCAGGCGTCTCCAGCATTCGAGGAGATCTTCTTCACTCCTCACATCACTGATCAGCTGAGTGAGCTCGAAAGCCATTTTCAATCCTATTGAATGGAAGTGCTCTTCCAGGCGTCTCCAGCATTCGAGGAGATCTTCTTCACTCTTCTGATCACTGATCAGCTGAGTGAGCTCCGAAGCCATTTTCAATCCTTTTCCTTCAATTTAAGATTCTATAGAATTTTTAGAATTTTTTGAGACCACCCGGAGCTCTGTAGGACAAACCGTTCGCTCACTACGAGAATTTGAAGTTTGAACGTACGATAAATCAGAAACACGAGTGTGAATCGCAAAAGAGGCCTAATCTCCGTTCAAATTAAAGCTGACCGAAATGCGATCGATGTTTTTCTTCATGTTGGATGGTTGGTGGCTTTGCAGACGAGTGATCTATATAGAAAAATAAAAAATAATAAACCATTGTGTAATAATTTGCAGCGTTTTTTTCTTCATGTTGGATGGTTGGTGGCTTTGCAGACGAGTGATCTATGTATAAAAATAAAAAATAATAAACCATTGTGTAATAATTTGCAGCGTTTTTATATTTATGGTAATATGCGATTCGAGTAAATTCTGGGATGATAGCAAATTGAAACAGTATTGCCCTAGGGGATCTGAAGAATCTGATTGATTGATGAAAACAATTAAATCTGCGCTGAAATCTACCCCTAGCGAACTATACGTTTCGTTTGGATACATATTCCTTGGCAGAGACCAACCTAGGACTAGGGATAATAAATAATAGATGGAAATTCATTTAGGAAAGATAAAAAATGCTATATTTTCATATAATCAATGAGGCTTGTATCTATAGATGGGGGGAAAGAAGTACCAATGGAGTTTACCTATTGGATCTTCGAATTTGAACCACGAGGGTAAGGAAAATGATCTTGTATGAAATTATGTACTTACACGATCGATGTCTGCAAATAGACTGGGGAGCTGTCCCTAAGTTGTGATTCGATATTGTGGAATAATCGCTCCATCGAATCACGGATCAGGTGACTGAGTAACTGTTGCTCACAAAATATACAGGGTGTCTACAAAATAGATCTCATTCCTTCTGAGGGTCGATTCTACAACTAATTTGCAACAAAAAATGTCTCATAGCAATTTTTTTAGAGGCTTCTTTTTCTTAGTTATTTCAATTTTAATGTTTTTTTTTTTCTCTCGTTATTTTGACCTTATGTCATTAAATTGGTAATTACTCCTTTAATTTTCTTGTTGGAGGGTTAACAATTGGAGTAGTTCATTCAGCTGAAAAAGTCAATAGGTCCCTACTGAAGTTACGTCCCAGTCCGTTTGCTGGAACTAAAAATTGGAAGTCAGATTCGACCTTTTGGCGCTGTCAGTTTTGAACGTTAACTTGTTCATAATATTGCTTCAGAGTCTACCAAGGTAGCGGAAGCTTTGTTTTCACTTTTCAAGGATGAAAAAAAAAAGTTCTCCAAAATCAAAATTTCAACTCGCGTTTTACGTTTCAGACCTTCCTGTACAATTTTGGTTCCGTGTCTGTCTGTCTGTCTGTGTGTCTGTCATGAATGAGGAATTTCACCGAATTCTGTTTGCATTTTTCCTGAATAGTTAATGGTGTGGGATAGATGAAAATCGGGCTAATTTTGGAAAATAAGTCTCCTGTTATTTTTGGGAGACAATCAAAATGTATGATTTCAAAACTAACCGGGAAAACGGACGTGCAGCGGGAACGCTCGCTGATTGGGCTGTTCGGATCGCCGTCTCCTCCCAGTGTTGCCCATTGGGGCGACGAAATCGTGTTTTCTAAGAGAAAAGTTATCAAACAAAAACAGGGGAAACCTAATTTTCCCCATGTTGCTTTTTCTATTTTTTTCTTCAGTTTTTCGATTTCGAACTTTACTGTTTCGTGAAATTTTGCTTCTGAGGACTATAGATTTCTCGATCTCAGCGCTTCAAGCGGCCATAAATGAACTATTCCAGGATGACGTCATATTCCCGGTTTTTTTAGACATTCGTATTTTCTACACTGTTTTGTTTATTCGTAAATTAGGAAGTTCGGGCTGAAAGTTTGCCTCAGGTGGTTTTTCGAGGTGCTGAATCCGATTTTGGGGTCAAAAATAGGAAATTCCGACATGGTGAAATTCCTCATTCCTTGTAACGCGCATAACTATACGAAGTTATTGTCCGATTTCTATGAAATTTTCAGGGATGTTACAGATTAACTTGTGCGGGTTGGTGTGTAGACGGTCCCCTATGAAAATCACCATTTTCGGACTGATAGTAGCCACTGCGCATGCGCAAACGTGAATTTCCTTGTAACGCCATAACTTCTACATTTTCCATCCGATTTCAATGAAATTTTCAGGGATGTTACAGATTAGTGTTTAGACGGTCCCCTACGAAAATCACTACCTTCGGACTGATAGTATCCACTGCGCATGAGCAAACGTGAATTTCCTTCTAACGGCCATAACTTCAACATTTTCCATCCGATTTCAATGAAATTTTCAGGGATGTTACAGATTAACTTGTTTTGATGTTTTGAGATTAACTACTATGCATCGGATCATCTATACAATCGGGTTATGGATACGAGTAAGCTATGTGCCACACCCACTTGGCAGACGTTTTTTCCTTGTCACTTTTCCTTTCTAGTACTCACAGTTTTGCATTTTCAATGCAGATTCGTTACAGTTTTTCTCAGCTTTCTTAAATTTAATTATTGTGAGGAAATTCGTTGTTTTGCCAGTAGAAAGGGCTTTGAAAAACGGACCTGAATCAACAAAAATCTGAAAATTGTCAAAAATGTCGGTATCGTCCGTTTCGTCTTAGGGGGGGGGGGGGGGTTAGGCGCTGAGCTATTGATATGTTCTAGAGGTCGAATCCTCTAGTACAACAATTCATAGATCGTTATCAGAAAGTAACATTTCATCAATGACAAGCTTCCGTTCGATGAATGAACCGTTTGTTTCGAGTAACGGCTACTCCAAGTGAGCACATACCGCTCACGAATTCTTCGAAGTCAATTAAACGCTTTCATTAAGAAACGAGAGGTGAATGTTGATGGAAAAAGAAGGAGTGAAGGAGCTTATTCCGGCGAGGACCAATTTAGAAAGCAGCACATCGTTCAATCAAGTCAATTATCTAGCGGGTGGGACACCCTAAATCCAATACAAGACGATCGATCAGAACCAATCAACACAAAACGTCCAGAAATCTACTGATACAATCTGATATAATCAACCTTTCTTTTCGTAGGATTTTAGAGGTCCAGATAGGTACCTACCGAATGACGGAGCTGAGAAATTTACCGGATTTCGATTCATTAAGGAAGTTTCTCACGATCAATAGGAACCTTCAAGTAGTAAAACTCAGCTTTGATCCTGTGTTGAACTGAAGTTTAGTACTTAGATGTGTACTCATGAGATGCAAATTGAGGAGCTTGATTTCAAAGAGTGATATTATCCGTTTTGGGCAAACGTGAGGAAAACGTTAAAAACCAGCGACCTGAAAAACATGCTGTAAGCCAATGATGTTATTTTTGATTTACTTCTAAATTATAATAAACATTTTTGGAAAAAGTGTAAATTAGTTCAACGTTTAAAATAATTTTGAACGATATTTGAAATATCAGATTTATGGATACCTATATTACTTTTTGAAACAAAACGTGGCGTTTAGTACTTTTTGAAATCAAACGAAGTGGATATCGAGGGTGAAGAACCAACATAGCATAACTCACTTTTTTTCGGTTTTGAGAAAAGGACATGCGCTGTATCCAATGGTTTAATCGGATAAACAGTTTAGCCAATGGAAACGGGAGAAAAATCGTTTAAGGCTCAAGTCAAAGTGGAGGATCACAAGTGCCTTAGTCAGTGTTTTCCCTGTCATCGGGTATGGTCGTCCAGCCTCCTCCATGAAATTGTAAGTTATTTATAGTAATTTTTGTGTTCTGAGCATGTGGAAATTATTATTAGTGGAGACATTAAACCCATTGAACAAATTAATACTGAAAAGGGTTATATTGTGATCATCACATAATTCTCACGGTGTTTTTCTGAATCGACAAACAACTATGTTGTCTATCTGTTCTCCCTCATGTTGATGTTATTTCGGCATGTACCGTACTCATCATAGTAAAACCGATAAGGAATTATTTTGATGAAAGCCCCGAATTACTCTCACAATTCGAGCGAGATTCGCAGTGCGAGCGAAGTCACGTTTATAGCGGACCCTATTATTGGTCCGACGGTAACGACGTATTTCAGAGGCCATCGGGGGTTTAATAGAATAGAATATAATAGAATAGAATATCAATTTATTGACAGAAAGAAAAACAAATCACAGAAATGACAACAGTCTCATAAAAACCACATTACCTGTGGTGAACACCTGTAATCATAAAGGGAGCAGGTGTGTTTTGTGATTTAATAAAAAAAAAAAAAAGGTCTCATAAAAATTCTCTCTTCTGTCCACCAACCTACTAAGTTCTTAAGAACTTGTGGCGGCTGGTGGAGCTAATCTAAGAGAAAAAACGAAACAAAAAACAACTAAATATCAAACACCTAGAGAGATCAAACAAACGTGAAAATATTTAAATAAATTTATTCCATGAATTTTTTAATTTTCATCAAAATCTCCTTCTTAAAGCTCCCTAAATCACCAAAATCGTCAGGGTTAATTTTACAGGCATAGAGGAAGCGCGATACCTTATAATAAGAATTATTCTTTGCACGCTCAGTATTAAATTTTGGGAGCTGTATGTTCGAAGACATTGCAGTACGAGAGTTAGAGATACTGCTTCTATGATCAGGATGGATACCCGGCTCATAGACGAATAGACAAGCTAGTAGCAAAAATACTTGCCTAACATTCAGCACCTCAAATTCATTGTGGAGCAAAACAGTTGAATATCTAGCATTCTTCCTGAGTATAATCCTAAGGATAGTATTATGTGCTACTTGAAAAAGACCTATTAAAGATTTACAGGCACTTCCCCACACTAAAATACCAAATTTTAATAATGAATAAACCAGACCAAAGTAGATGGTTCTCAGCTGCACGACAGACAAAAAATTTCGAGTTTCACTAAACAAAAAAAAAAACTTTCTTAATTTATTAACTAACAACTTTATATGATAATTAAATGTCAAATGACAATCAAATATAACGCATATATCAGACAACAACAAAGGACCACATTTACAAGATAATTTATTTTGAAAACATAAATATCGGTGAAATGACACTCCTGACACATTATAATTCTCACGTTTAGAAAATGAAAACCTAATCAATGACGTCTTGTCTACATTCAAACATAGACAATTAATATCCATCCAATGCTTCACAAGGAACAAATTATAATTCATTGAGTGAAGTAATCTGGAATGGTCCTTTCCATAGAATATTATAGCCTTATTATCTGCAAAGCCAAACATAGCACCATCCACTTCGAGATTTAATAACTCATTAATGTATAGTAGAAACAAGATAGGACCTAATACCGTTCCCTGTGGCACCCCACAGGTTAGACGTACCTCATCGCTTAGCACCTGATTAATTCTCGTTACTTTAAACCCTGCATCGTTACACATCGTTACAAACAAAATAAACACATCGTTACGTTAAACCATGCATACACAAAAAAAATAGTTAAAGATTAAATATAGTTGTTCCAGTGCGAGGAATAGCAGAAATAGGCGATATACCGAGTCCACAGACAAACAAACCAACAGACAGTCAATATCCGAGTAAAAATTTCCATTTTTGAGGATGGGAAAAAAAGCGAAGTTTTTCCTAATTAAAGATAATAAACAGTTTTCAGTAACAATACAGTCAACAAAATTAAGACGAATGTGAAAAATTCTAGTAACGGTATTCTGTTTAGGTCAAATTTATCTCTTCTCACACCCTTGATGAGCACTGTGTAAACCACTATCAAATTTTTGGAAAGAAATCTATGTAATTTATCGAAGTTTCTACATCATATAAAAGAAACGATAAGCTGTACACTTGGCACACGTACGAGATATATGAGGTAAATCGTTATTTAAACAATAGCAACCGCGAAGGATGATTACCGCTAGATCCAGAAGAGGCGATCTTCTGCCCATTTACTCCGAACAAAGGCCTGATCTACGCCATCCCTTCGAGATCGGACAGTTAATGGATTGGAATTACTAAAAAGATCACGTTTTTACTATTAGCCACTTTTTGCGAGGCTCTTCTCCAAGAGGTTTTTTTCCCCTATCTTCTGGTTCTTCAGGGGAAGGCTGAATGGCGGGATACTACCATTCCTTGAAAGGATGAAATGTCTTCGGTAGCTGTCAACTGTCTGGCACGTCTCTTCTCGGAAGCCCTGGGCAAGTCAACGTCCATCTAACTGATCTTCTCTTTCCAATTATTTAAACATCGGGATCTCTCAGAAAGAACTCTGCCCGGTTTTCTAGCGGATAAAAGTGAAAAAAGAGAATATTTAAAGAAAAATAAAAAAAAGACTGACTATGCTGGTTGGACGTGGTGAAATGATGTACTTCTTCGACGAGTTTGAAGCAGACAGGTCGTATATTTTGCTGTCTGTCTACCAGTGTCTCTCCAAGTTTACTGCGTCACTTCCATGTTGATCAACAATGGAATTTAAACTGTATTCTTGTATGATAAACACCTTTCCTGGTATGGATATAAAGACACCTTATGTTATCTGGGACGCTGTGAAAATTTCAAGATTGATCTCCCTCATACATTCACTTGTGGGGTTTCTTGGACTCTACGTTAACTGATTAGGAATGGGGGTCAACTGGAATTCAACTCCTTTGCCGAGCTTTATTACCTTCTTCAGGGCTTGATGGACGTTTTACTCAGTGAGCATAACAAGCGTCAACATGAAATGAGATGGTGGAGACGCCAACATAAATATTGAAGACCAAAAAAATTTTTTTTTTTTTGTTTTTTTTTTTTAATTTTTGAATTTTTTTTTTTTTTTTTGTATTAAATGAAGAAATTAATTATTTAAACACCAGCTTTCGGGGAATTATTTGACAAATATAAAGTATCATCATGTGAATTTTTCCATTTAGTACCATACAATTTGGCATATCCTCGACCTGTACAAGGAGTTGAGGCACGACGTCAGCATTTTATCATATGGAATGGATTTGGAAAGTATAACGTGGCTAATTAAATGCCGATGCGAGCTCCTCTACCTGAACTACATACATATCCTGTGGAAGCCCAATAGGGTACTCTTGTGCTGATTATGCAACAGTAACGAAAGTGAGAGCAAAAAACACTTCCTAGCGAAATGCCCTATCCTGGGATATTACCGAAAGACATACCTCGGCAGAAGCACCCTGAAGAGGTTGGAACTAATCCAAATATTGAATGGGAGCGAAAGGGAAAACTTGGTCAAATATGTCAAGTCAGCATGGGCCTATCGCCGTGGCCTCGTTGCCGAGTTTAACTATAATATCAGGTAGCTAAATGAAACTATACTAATGAATACATAAAGCATATCCAATGAAGAAAGATACCAGTGACAGGCTATTAACAAGCTAAATGAAATGAGGTCTCAAGAAAGCAACACCAAAAATACTGTAAGAAATTATGCTTAAACTAAAATGTAACAAATACTAAGAAATAATACCTAAACTATAATACGAGTAATTCTATTACAAAATAGCATGTTAGGTCTATGGTAAGACTATGCCAATTATTGTTGAGTATTTCTAAAAACTTTAGGAAATAATAATTATTACAAAAAATTAATTATTACTAATCTAATTATCGTTATTATAAGTTTAAAAATATTGTTATTAAAATATTGTTATCTAACACAAAAACGGTGAACTCCGGTTGACAGAAATTTCCAAAACCTTTCATGTTTGTTACATTCAATGAGTCACATTGTTACTTACCAAAATAAACATGTTATATAGCTATCTATCCATGGAATTTGGTCTTCAATAATCAATTGTGGTGGCGCTTGGTATGCACACTGAGTAAAACGTCCTTCGAGCCCTGAAGGAGGTAATAAATTTACCGAAAGCTCGACAAAGGAGTTGAATTCCAGTTGACTCCATTCCCCCACTCCCATTCCCACTCAGTTGACGTATTGTGTTTTGTTGGGTCGATCTACATTTTGGCTTTTCTTGGACTGTTCCGAACTTGATATGAAATGGGATTTGGATTTCAGATGGTCTTAGATATTGATGCACGTACCAAGTTGGTTTGATGCGGTTAGGTTTTGAACGGGTGCTCCGGGTGTGGAGGAGGTTAAACCATGTTTAGTTTCATCAATTCTATAATCATATCGGAAAATTGCATCAAAATAAATTTACCATAATAGTCTCTCCTCTATCAAAATCACAAAACTTTAAAACAATCCTCCGCCAAAACCGCAAAACTAAAATGTATTATTAGCGAATTTTCAAGGGAAATGAAGCTACTGCAATAGACTCAACATTTTTAGCATGGACTTTTTGAAATTTTTTTTCTCACTGAAATCCGTTTTGGAACCATCTAGGTACAACGATCCCTGAAGTTTTTCCAAAATTTTTATCGTCGCCTAAGAACCAACACATCTTATTCCAGATTTTGCCCAAATTGAGTTATGCACATTGTTGTGTTCGTATTTACACGCTGAATCTAATAATAAACTTAGTTCTAGTGCAGGTCAATTATAGGTAGTGTGTTCATCAAAAAATCGCACCTTGAGAATAGCATTGTTACAAGTCAAAAATCTGCAATTTCGGGAAAACGAGTTTCAAGTTTCGCGTATTGCACGTAGTTCGCCAAATCGTGATTTTTAAAACTATTTATTCTTTTTTTGGTGTAAAGTGATACATAAGGAGTTCAGCTATTCTCTTAAATAACCATGAGTCGGTAGGACAAAATTGAATGAAGTTTTTCATCAAATTTTGAAAAAGAAGGAGAGATTTTGAAAAAACTGAGGAGAGTACTGTGACAATTCTGAGGGGAGTAGTACGACAATTCAAAAAATTATGTACTTACCTAATTTAGGAGACTACAACTAAAAGAGTAGCGTTACAACTCAAAAACGCTGCAAATTATTACACAACGGTTTATTATTTTTATATAGATCACTCGTCTACAAAATCACCAACCATCAAATATGAAAAAAAAGAAAGAAAAATAAAAAAAAAATCAAAAAAAAATTTTTTTTTAATTAAAAAAAAATCAAAATCACCAACCATCGATTGCATTTTGGTCAGCTAAAATTTGAACGGAGATTAGTCCTCTTTTGCGACTCACACTCGTGTTTTGATTTATATATATATATTTCAATATAAACCCTTAAATTTTCGTAGGGAGCGAACGGTTTGTCCTACAGAGCTCCGCGTGGTCTCAAAAAATTCTAAAAATTCCATAGAATCTTAAATTGAAGGAAAAACAATACCTTTATATCGAAATTTTTTGAGTTAGGGCGTTTTCAAAATTTCAAAATTGATTTTGGAACCCTTAGGAGTGACCTACATCAACCAAAAGCTTCGGGGCACAACTAGACCCCAAATGGAGCCTACATACCAAATTTCATCAAAATCGGTCAATGCTAAGTGGCAAAAGTGCCGCGTACGGCGTACGGCGGACGGCGGACGGACGGCCAAATTTTTATTCGATTTTTGGATTCTACGTACCTTGAAACGTAAACCATCAAATTTTGAGGGGGTGTTAAAATTTTTTTTTCTTGGTCGATTCCAAAGGTTCATTATTGAAAATAATAAACCAAAATGGCACAGTACTCATGGGTTGTTCATGTCCGACACCTCGCCTGCAATTGGCTCGTAGGTGTTATCGCACTGCTATCCTAGTGTGACACCCCCCCACAGGTAGCAGTGTAACTACCGCTCCCCAGCGATAACGATTGACACTAGGCTTTGTAACGATACTATTTCTTTGTAGAGCTCGTCGAGATCTATCTGCCTGTAAGTTTAACTCAAAACTCGATACTTTGGACTTGCTACACTGTTATTCTCAAGGAGGGAAATAATAATTATTGAATTCAATTATTGAATACCACCGATCTCAAACCCTAAGAACCATAACCACCTTTCTCAAATTCTCATAAAAGGGACCAGTGTAAGGCAAAAATGAGATGGGGTGTGATGGTTCTTAACCAACGATATATTAAAGGTTTTCCGAAACAAAATGAACGTTTTCCTTTTCAAAATACAGGGTTTTACCGAAACTAAATAAAGGCTTTCCATTTCAAAACATCGGTTTTCCATTTCAAAATAAAGGCTTTTTACTTTAATGGTTTCTCGTTTCGAATTGCCTTTTGTTCTTTGGAATACTTCCGTTTGACACCTGTTCGTCGACGAGATCGGACTCCTTCCCAATATTGACCACTGGATGGTTCACTTACGCTCGAAATTCGACCACGGTGGGGGTCGCCTGGCCGACGGACACCAATCAGTTTCCAAGATCCAAATTTCTCAAGATTTTTGCACCGCAGCATGATGAAAACGTTAGGGGGGACAAAGCAGGAGAATCGATTGTAGAATATGCTTCATAAAGAAGGGATGCACTCGCGCGATAAGATTTACATTAAGAAGGAATGCGCGTGCGGTAGAAATCTCCCTGGTCATGGTTATAGAATCGTCATGGTCATGGAATACGATAATATAACAGCCATAACCTCTACTCTTTTCATCCGAAATTGATGGAGTTTTCCGGGATTTTTCAGTTTGGCGTGTAGATGGTTCCCTACGAAAATCGTTGCCCCGGGACTGATAGTGCCTCATTTCTCATCCGATTTCGTTGAAATTATCAGGGATTTCCGGGTCTACCAAGGTAGTGGAAGCTTTTGGTTTATTATTTTCAATAATAAACCTTTGGAATCGACCAAGAAAAATTTTTTTTAACCCCCCCTCAAAATTTGATGGTTTACGTTTCAAGGTATGTAGAATCCAAAAATCGAATAAAAATTTGGCCGTCCGTCCGCCGTACGCCGTACGCGGCACTTTTGCCACTTAGCATTGACCGATTTTGATGAAATTTGGTATGTAGGCTCCATTTGGGGTCTAATTGTGCCCCGAAGATTTTGGTTGATGTAGGTCACTTCTAAGGGTTCAAAAATGAATTTTGCAAACGCCCTAACTCAAAAAATTTTGATATAAAGGTATTGTTTTTCCTTCAATTTAAGATTCTATAGAATTTTTTAGAATTTTTTGAGACCACGCGGAGCCCTGTAGGACAAACCGTTCGCTCCCTACGAGAATTTAAGGGTTTTACGTACGATAAATCAGAAACACGAGTGTGAATCGCAAAAGAGGCCTAATCCCCGTTCAAATTAAAGATGACCGAAATGCGATAGATGTTTTTTTTTTCATGTTGGATGGTTGGTGGCTTTGTAAACGAGTGATCTATATAGAAAAATAAAAAATAATAAACCATTGTGTAATAATTTGCAGCGTTTTTAGTGACGAGAAGGACTATAGCCGTCTTTTAGTCTTAATTTACGCGTCAAAAGATCGTTATGTTACTTGGGGAGACAAAGTAGTACCCAATTTCCTGCTTCTTCAGAGAAATGTCAATATTTTAGTGCAATGGCATAAACTATATTCTTTAGGATTTAACTCGAGTTTGCTTTTGATACCCCATTGTACTTTATTTGTACAAAATTCGGACCCCATTGAACTTGTGAAGGTCCAATGGAACATTTTGGAGAGTTTGTAGGAGTCATTTTGAATAACAAAACGATCGCACTCAGGCGGACCACCTAGGAAGAAGAACAAAGCTGAAACGACCGATAAAAAAAAAGTCGGTTTCAAAAGAGGTTACATGGTCTGTCACTGTACATCAGGACCGTTAGCACCATAAAGGCTCCGCGCGCGTGACACTCGCGCATTACCTCGAAATGATTATGGCGGGCGTTAACCACTTTTTAACGTCGGAATAGCCAATTCAGAGGGCATAAGTGGAAAAAGAAGGCGAGTTTCTAAATGAAAAGAACTGAAAAAGGACGAAACTCGGGCGATGACACCCGCTGGTGCTCCCAGATTTACAACGAGCCTCCCTGACATTAGCTATAATGTACCTTCATTAAGGCCATGGGGGAACTTTATTATTTATACGGTGCGATCACGCGGTTTTAGCTTACACCACTTCGTCCGAACAATCGAAACGATCTATAATCCCTCATTGGCCGATGAATTATCACTTTTTTGCTCGATAATTTTCAATATGTCGGCTCCTTGTTTTTTGTCTGCGTGAAAACGGCTTCTCCCAGTTTTTTCAGTACGCGTGATTGCTCCCCCAATGAATCACTTTTCAACAAGGAAACCTCATTTTTACGCGGTCATGAGTGTCAACTACGTTCAGTAGCGCGGTTATTTATTGTTCGTTTGATTTATATTCCCATTTTAAATGTTTAAACCTATAACGATCCAAAACTTCGGCTTTCAGATTCTTTATAAGCAAGGGACAAGTTGAAATAAAACGGGAAAGCAAGATGGTAGTTAGTAAAGTAAAGTAAAGTCAACAGCCATTTCAGGTTGGATTTTCGTCCGACTGCCATTCCTGGCGTCGCGGACGTCATCAGCTGTCTTCCAAAGGGAAGATTAGGGAAGTTTTTATGATTTCGCTCATGGCTTCCCATTTCATCACCGCCCAGGTTGGAACGAGAGGGACCGGCAATGAGCCTTGAACCCACGACCCCCGCTGAAGGCGGTCCAAAGTCCACCGCCTAACAACGACGCCCCAAAGACCGTAGCCACGCCGGCCGACAGTAGCATGATGGTGAATTTATTCTTGGAATATCGTAGGGGCTTGATGATTGAAATGAGCATTTCCCGGACACATTGCACAACTAGGAAGCTATGTGCCACATCCTTTGGCGGACTTTTTTCTTCGTCCGTTGTTGGGGGAAGGAAGCGGCTGTCTTGAGAACCAATTAATCTTTCCGACATTGATGAATTTATCCACAAGAAACGTACAAAATTTTAGTGTTTTCTCCTATTGCCAACGAAAAAAGGTAGGCAGATGTGGTAGATGTTGCTATGTATCTAGGAAATCATGAGAAATATATTAAGAGAGAGAAACATTGATTGAAAATTTTAGAAGTAAAAAGTTGGACAAGGACTTCAGTAGTTGTTGAAACGTAAGGGATTTGCCAAAAGTTCAAATTGGTATGACTGCCAAAACAGCTGTAAATATGGACAAAGCTGAGATATACCTCTGATTTAAAAGAACTGTAAACAACATTCGCGGTAAAAACCAACATAGATTAGTTGATTATATTGATGTTGTTGGTTGGCTTGGTTTTGAGCAAGAAAAAAAAGGTACCCCCCCCCCCCCCTCAAAATTTGATGTTTTACGTTTCAAGGTACGTAGAATCCGAAAATCGAATAAAAAAATTTCCGTCCGTCCACCGGACGCCGTACGCGGCACTTTTCTTAACACTGGACCGATTTGGTTCAAATTTGGTATATGGGCTCCGATTGGGGTCTACTTGTGCCGCTTTTGGTTGATGTCAGTTCACTTCTTCAGGGGTGAAAATTAAGGGTAAAATTTTTCAAGAGTGCCCGAGCTCGAAAACTCTCGAAATAAAGGTTTTCGTTTTTCACCAATTATTAATAGTATTGAATTTAAAAAAATATTTGAGACAACCCGGAGCTTTGCAGGACAAACCATTCGCTCCCTACATATAAAACAGAATCATGTGAATCACCAAAGAGGTCTAATCATCGTTGAATTTTTAGCTAACCAAAACGCGATCGCTGTTCGTTTCTTCGAGTTGTATTAAATACAACTAAATTTTAGTTTTGCGTCCTTTAATCAAATTTCCATATGAAGCCTGAAGCGTTTAGTTTTTCCTAATAAACTTGATTGTGAAGGTGTGAAGGCAGTGTGGTGTGGTAAGTAGTACCTACCTACCAATAGTAGGTAAAAGGGTAGGTAAAAAAAAAAACCGCTGCAAATTATTTCACAAAGGTTTATTATTTTCCTGTACAGATCACTCTTCTGCAAAGATCATTTCTTTGCCATTGTCAATATTTCAAGCATGTTCCATGTTTCTTGAATTTTAGCTGAAGGCTCTAAGCAGTAACCATCCGGGCGCCCACGGGGCCAGTTTTTTTCACAAATCGTTTTCCAGAATGAGGAATTTCACCATGTCGGAATTTCCTATTTTTGACCCCAAAATCGGATTCAGTACCTCGAAAAACCACCTATGGCAAACTTTCAGCCCATACTTCCTAATTTACGAATAAACAAAACAGTGTAGAAAATATGAACGTTTAAAAAAAACCGGAGGATGACGCCAACCTGGAATAGTTCATTTATGGCCGCTTGAAGCGCTGAGATCGAGAAATCTATAGTCCCCAGATGCAACATTCCACAAAACCAGTAAAGTTCGAAATCGAAAAACTGAAGAAAAAAATAGAAAAAGCAAGATGGGGAAAATTAGGTTTCCCCTGATATTTTTTTTGCTTCCAAGTCTACCAAGGTAGCGGAAGCTTTGTTTTCACTTTTCAAGGACGAAAAAAAAAGTTCTCCAAAATCAAAATTTTCACTCGCGTTTTGCGTTTTAGACCTTTCTGAACAATTTTGGTTCCGTGTGTGTCTGTCAGTCTGTCATGAATTCCTTGTAACGCGCATAACTATACGAAGTTATTGTCCGATTTCGATGAAATTCGCAGGGATTGTGCGGGTTGGTGTGTAGACGGTCCCCTATGAAAATCATCATCCTTGGACTGATAGAAGCGACTGCGCATGCGCAAACGTGAATTCCTTGTAACGGCCATAACTTCTACATTTTCCGTCCGATTTCAATGAAATTTTCAGGGATGTTACAGATTAGTGATTAGATGGTCCCCTATGAAAATCATCACCTTCGGACTGATAGTTGTCACTGCGCAAACGTTAATTTCCTTGTAACGGCCGTAACTTCCACATTTTCCATCCGATTTCAATGAAATTTTCAGGGATGTTACAGATTAGTGTTTAGATGGTCCCCTATGAAAAGCATCACCCTCGGACTGATAGTAGCCGATGCGCATGCGCGAACGTGAATTGCTTGTAAAAGCCATAACTTCCACAATTTCCACCCGATTTCGATGACATTTTCAGGGATTACGCGGATTAGGTTGTAGATGGTCTCCAATGAAAATCAAGGCCTTAAAATTTACAGTAGCCTCTGCGCATGCGCAATCGTAAAATCCTTGTAACAGCCATAACAGTTGCGTCTGAGCTCAGGATCTCAAAGCCATTCTCCCTCCCCCTTTGTAGATCAGTGAGCAAAGTACTGGACTCACGCCTAGGAGGCCCAGGTTCGATTCCCAGTCTTGCTAAGAAATTTTTTGATTCCAATCACTACCGCACTTATATTTTTCGTCCGAATTTGATGAAATTTTCTAGGATTGTCCAGATTAGCGTGTAGATGGTCCCCTATGAGGGTAGTGAAAGGTAATTAGAGATTGGTGTTTTCAGATTAACTACTATGCATCGGACCATCTATATAATCGGGTTATGGATACGAGGAAGCTATGTGCCACACCCACTTGGCAGACTTTTTTTTTTTTGGATAACTTTCCTCTCAGATAACACGATTTCGTCATACCAACGGGCAACACTGAGAGGAGACAGCGATCAGAACAGTCCAATCAGCTTCACGTTGAAGATGTCCGTTTTCCCGATTATTTTTTGAAATCATAAATTTTGATTGTCTCCCAAAAATAACAGGAGACTTATTTTCCGAAATCAACCCGATTTTCATCTATCCCACACCATTAACTATTCAGGAAAAATGCAAACAGAATTCGGTGAAATTCCTCATTTCACTGCCTTTGTTTCACATGGGAAACTCAATTTCTTTTTCTTCGACGTCATACTCTTACAACGTAACAAATCAATCTCCGCATGTTCCTGCTGTCAGTTCAGACTCTTTTATTTTGAATGGTTTCAGGCCAGTCGGTCTTCATGATCTGCTTAAAGCTGATTCACTATGATCTTCAAGCGATGTTACTTCGTATACAACGTGCCAATGTAATGAATTCCGTAGATAAAACTGAGTAATTCCAAATACACCCCTCGGCAGTTATTGGACGTTCATTGAGCAGGAACGACCTTGACTGGAGTTCATTGAATCAGTGGCCGTCAAACGTTCACGCTTTCCAAATGAACATTTATGCTTCGTGTCGCAAGTCCAATCATTAGCCCGTTTTGAAATGCCCATAAACAATAAGGACCAAGAGAACTAGATTGCTCCAAGAGGATAATTAAAATTAATTTCACGGCCAGCCCCTTTAATCTGTTTCTAATTCGTTGGTGAGCGCGCGCCGTCTAACGTGAGCAGACCTCTCAGTAATTGTAATCTCTCCATTGGTTTTGTCTATGACGGTCGTTCCCACAGGTCTTCGTACTCCACGTCTTGATTAAGTTGTAAAATCCAATAAAGAGGTCAAAGAGATAACGCGTAATTAAACGTAAAGTAAACCTCTATAACTGTTGATACGGGTTGGTGGCGTGGCGGTTGTAAACTTAACGGGTTTATAGCGCCCTCACACGCCGTCCCGGCGCCTCATCCGCTCAACTATTGGCTTTGAAGACCTGACCTCGGATGCGACCGAGGAAATTGCTTGGTTTGTTTCGACCGTACGGTCTTTCCTCTCTTTTTATATTTTAAGAGTAAATCAGTGGGTCTTTAAAATAACCCCGGAGTGGGCGGTCGGTTAGGATCTTATCACCATATTCGAAGCCACTTAGGACGAGAATGAGAGCCGTTTTCGTGGTTAACATGACCTATCCTGCTAACAACACCTTGGCGTTTAAATCTCGTTCTAATCAAAAACAAAATTTATTTCAATTAAGGTAATGCGTCAGAAGTCACGTTAAAGGAAGTTTGAACTTTCAGCTTACGTTTCTAGAAGGGAAATTAGTTTATTCTCATTGCAAACCTGTTCATTGTGTACCTAAAATCCTTCCCTAAAAGACCTGGCAGCGGGAAATATTATTCAACATGGTTTGGAATGAGAAAATGAGTTTTGTAAAAAATCCCAATGCTCTAGTAGTCGACACCAGTGAACAACATTTTCTTCAGTAGTCGGCATGGTTTTGCACTAGTAGTCGACCTACATGTTTCAGTAGTCGACAGGATTCGTCATTCCATTGTTTTCACTTTTTTCGAAGTAAGAAAAATATATAAGTACAAAGTTTATAAGATTCCATTCTCTAAACCTTCAGACTATTCTATGAACTTAGTTGGTATATTTTCGAAGAAAATACAGCTAGTGTCGACTACTGATGCACTGCAAATTCTGAAATTTTTCAGAAGTCGACACCCCCTGTCGACTAATAAATGGACCGTGTTATGCAACAACCATCAAAGTCGAATTTTGGTAAAATTGAGATAACTTCAGATTTCTCTTCTCTGGAGGTATCTTTATAACCTCCAGTTGTTATTACTGAAAAATTTCAGCTCATGGCCCAAAAATTATCGACAATTTGTTATTTCATAACAGTTTCATCACTCACATCCCTGTTTCGCAATAACCATCTAACTCTGGGCGGGACTTACAAGCTAAGATTCCAGCTATGCAACAACCGTCTAAGTCGACTTTGATGGTAGTTTTCTCTGAGTTAGATTTTCGCTAAAAGCTAACAGGAGTCGTGATAGGTGACTGCTTCGTTGTTTGTCACAGTAAAAATTCGCAGTAGGCGTTTATCATCTGCTGTTTATTTCATTTGTTTGATCTGGTGTACCATGTTTTGCAATAAACGCAAATCTCCCAGGAAGTGGGATGGGATTCACTTAACTTCATGCGTCGACGATCTAATTTTATTAGATCATGTGGGGGCCGAATCGGAGCATTAGGACGGTCGTAATTTTGCTTCACATTCTTCACTCAGAGGAGTTTAGTTTAAATATCATTACATTAAAATATTTACTCTCAGGTCATAGTTTCCTACCGAATGACTCCGAATTCGGAGATGTGGAGTGCTTATTAAAACACCAAGTCAGACTATACACTCTTGACGATTATGTTAATGTAATGATGAAGGCTTGCAGAAAGAAAAACAAATTTGTAGTATATAAGATCGAGAAGAAAGACTTCTTGTCAGTCGTCATCGAAGAATAGGTACGGTTTAGAAGACATGGAAGAGCCGGAGGTGCAAAATGTTTCCTATCTGAGTTCCAGAAAGTTGAACGATTATGTTTCTTTCTTAAATTACAATTTTATGATTTTCAATTAAAAAAAACATTAAAGAAATTATGATGTCATTAATTCGGCAATCATAATCTCCAGGCAGGAGGAGAAAGAAGAGCCTCTTTTATCGCTTAAATGGTTATCGCATAAATGGACCACTCTATAGAATCAGTTATGCAATAACCAATTTATCAATGTTAAGGACTCAAAATTTCATTGGAGAAGATTTAATTTTGATTTTTCAAGGAAAACAGATCGTACTGGTTCTATACAAATAAAAAAAGTTTAGTAAAATAGCACTATGTAAAGTGGAGGCAGCATTTTAGGAAAATATGCGTTTCCCAAAATCAGCTTTTTTGAACTTGGATGGTTATTGCTTAACACGGTCCAAATATGAGCCGAAATTTATTTAGTCGACACCCTCCCCGAACCAATCAAAACAACATACGATACGCAAATAAACTGAATAGGTAAATGTTGCCTAGAAGCAATAAACGACACCGAAATTTAAAAGATATTATTAAATGTCAGGTGATAAGAATGAAATACACTTACATTTCCAGTCCGTCCTTATCCAAAACGCCAACAATCGGCATAGAAACGTAGTCAAACGAACGATGGCAACTTTGAGCGATCAAGCGCCCTTTAAACCTACGTGTTTCTAAGGCAACCTTATCTTTCTACTTGGAAAATACGTTGTATAATTGGAAGCAACTATTAAAAACCTCAAACCATGTTCTTATCCTTAGCTTTTGCCCACTTTTGAAGAGGGTGTCGACTATTAGTGCAGTGTCGACTTCTGACGCATTACCTACCTTAGTTGATAATATCTGCACGTTACATCGAGGAGCTATAGAATATAACAACCATCACCTAAGAAACATGGCTCAGGCATGTATGAACACTGCCGTGCTAAGCCAGAAAGTCGTAACGTGAAAATTTGACCAAATTGAGTTATTGGTACCCGGGGGTTTTGGGGGTCGATTTCTATAGATTTTCGAAGTTTCAGAGTCGTATCTCGACTGGAAATGCCTCAAACAAGCCGCCCGATTTTTGCGTTAAGGCATGTTAACTTGATTATGCTAAGCATCTAGTCGTATCAGAGCGAATCAGAAGAAGAAAACTCGTATCTTGACACAGTTACGAGAATCGGCCTTAGTATTTGGACGATACGACTTCTTGCATTCTGATTCGGCATGAAATGACTTTTTTCCTCTGAAAACTCAGCATTTAGTGGTGACTTTAGGAACCTTCTTACGGTTACCTACCCGAATACTGCCATGCTAAGCCAGAAAGTCTTATCTTGGCTTCACCCAACTTTCGGGAAAACGACCTAATAGGTTTCGTGGTGAAATAAATCTTTCACGGGATTATTTTTCCTCCTTTTACCACAACTAAAAGTTTTTCTTATAGGAAATTAGTTGGTGAATCGATTTCTGAGGTCAAAATTAAACATTTTTTAGTGTATGTTGTCAAAAAACTGTATAAAGTTTTCCATTCTTATTGCTTCCGAGTCTACCAAGGTAGCGGAAGCTTTGTTTTCACTTTTCAAGGATGAAAAAAAAAGTTCTCCAATATCAAAATTTTCACTCGAGTTTTGCGTTTTAGACCTTTCTGAACAATTTTGGTTCCGTGTCTGTCTGTGTGTCTGTCATGAATACCTTGTAACGGTCATAACTATACGAAGTTATTGTCCGATTTCTATGAATTTTCAGGGATTGTGCAGGTTGGTGTGTAGACGGTCCCCTATGAAAATCATCATCCCCGAACTGATAGTAGCCGCTGTGCATGCGCATAGTGAATTTCCTTGTAACAGCCATAACTTCTACATTTGCCATCCGATTTCAATGAAATTTTCAGGGATGTTACAGAGTAGTGTTTAGATGGTCCCCTATGAAAATCATAGAGAATGGTTTTTCATAGAGGGATTCATTCATAGAGGGATGGTCCCCTGTGAGAATCTCAAATCCTATTCTTTGCATCACTAGGCCTCAATAGCTCAGAGGTAGCACATAGAACTGTCCCCCAGGGGTCCCGGGTTCGAATCCCAGCCGAGGCTAAGTATTTTTTTGATCCAATCACATACATCTACTCACTTACATTAAATGTAAGTGACAAATGATGACAAATTTTGTCATCCGAATTTGATGAAATTTTCTAGGATTGTCCAGATTAGCGTGTAGATGGTCCCCTATGAAGGTAGTGAAAGGTACTTAGAGATTGGTGTTTTGAGATTAACTACTATGCATCGGATCATCTATATAATCGGGTTATGGATACGAGGAAGCTATGTGCCACACCCACTTGGCAGACGTTTTTATAATATTTTTTTATATTTTATAATTTTTTCATTTTTCATTTTTAAGGTCAAAATCGAAAATTTTTCGACTTTTTCGTTTTTATTTTTATAAAATTCTGCAGGTTTTTCCAGACATTTTGGTATATAAAAATATTACATTTGAGCAGTGGAAAGCAGAAATATGAATTTTCAAAGATTGAGGAGCCAATCGCTCTTTCCGGGGGATAGCTGTTTCCTGCTCCAGGTTCATAGTTTCTATATTTCTGTAACTACCTACCGTTCTTTCGCTGTTCATAAGTTCTGATTGATATACTATGTCCTACTTCATGGTTCCAGCACTGGTTCCCATGCCACCAAATAGTACAAAAATTGCATAGCACTAGACTAATGAAGAAATCTAGTGAACCAATAGTGTATAACCATTATTCTTATCAGTACTACGTGATATGAAATAACCTCACCGAACCGGTGCAAACACTGACTGATAAGAATCATAGATAAGAAATAATCAGACCTCATTTTCAATTCCTTCAATATGAAATAATTACGAACGGCAACCTTTACAAATCGCGGTTTTTCTCCAAACCGGAAAAACCTTGTTTTTCGTCACTTAGGTACCTGTTTCTCGGCAGCCAATAAAGCTGGCAACTTATATATTTTTTTATATTGTCGAGAGGGGTTTATTACAGTCATTGAACAAGTTTGGACGGAAAACTCCCAACAGAAACATGGCTAGAATTAAAAAATCATGTGCATGAAAAATATGAAAAAAGTGTTTTGCTATATTGCCTTTAGGTAAAATAATATTTACACAACAGAGTTGAAACTCGCTCAGTAGTTATGTGAAGAGTAGATAAAGGATTAAAAAAAAAAGTATGAAGATATCATGAATATATCCAGAGAAACAGGTACATGAAAAAGTGTTAAATTAGAACCGGCTCATGAACCCCCTTAATACTGATTTTTATCCAGTTGTTTCGTCACACCTGTCGGATATAACGTCTTTGGGTATTATTCAGTCATTATACGATCTGTTTTGATTCAAAAGGGCAATAAACTATCTTGAAACGCAAAATATCAAATTTTGATGGGGAGCTAAAAATATCTTTCTCTTGCTCAATTTCAACCAAAACTGAGACTACTTTTCCGAAAATTTTAAATTTCTTCGCAACTTGTAACAACTGTTTTTACCATCCATTTTAATACTCTTTTTGGGTATGATCGTACGGTAGAGAGAGGAAGGACTATCAATACTTCTCAGACTTACCTATCAAGTCTGTCGATGTTCCGAAGGATTTCACCGATTGCCGAGAGGATAGGCAATTTGAATCCGGTCACAAAACCTAGGAAGTCTAATTTACTCGAGTGAGTAAGTTAGTTTTATTAGTAAATAGAGTAGAAGTTACCCAATTCTTAAGTCATACACGGTATTATAGATATGACGATATGTATTATTAAAGTTGACGAGATTCCTATGCCGCAAAAATTCCCGCAGCCGTTTGTCATATTCGAGAAATGCTATCAAAAAACTGTACCTACGTTCTTTTTTTCTTCGTTTCGCAACCATCCTAAAGAATTCACATGCTGCGAATTCATGACGCGTGCTTCAGATAAAAAATCCACAGCAAGGCACGCGGTGATGACACTAAAAAACCTCTTAAACACGGTTTCAGACAGAACACGAGTATGAAACCGTCGGCTAAAATTCGCCGCATAACTCCGCGCCTTTTAGCGTTGAAGAGATTCCCTGACTTCCATAACTCTCATTTGAGAGAGAAAAGAAAAAAAAAATATTGCAGGACGGGCGGTGCCGAAATGAAGCGAAATCATTAACTAAAAGAGGGTTCCGAAGCAGTATATTTTTGGGAGACCCGAAAAAACGGCATTTTTCAAGCCTTGAGAAACCGCCTCTCAGCTCCTTTTCTACACTTATACACCAGATGCTGAGATTTGTTTCAAGCTCTGAAAAGGGCAACGTGTCATGTTATGGGACCCCGTTCTCATATAGTCCTCCCCGAATGTGTGGAGTTTTGAAGATGACTCGATAACGTAGACCCAGCTGGAATTTTTGGTTTTATTATTTTCTCCATGGGAGTATCTCACTTCGTGGCCGCTTTCAAAACGTGGGACGCTCACTTTGAATAATAATGTTTCCGTTTTTTCGAATTTTCATTCACACTTTGGAGGATCACCCGGGGAGACGATAAACGGGATCTTCCGCTGCAGATCAATCGGATCGATTTTGACAAACTTGTTTCGTGTAGGTCTGAGCTCTCAGAGGTCCTCAAAATCTTAACTTCTGCCAGATCCGATGGAACCAGAAAGTAGTCATGTGCTTTTGACAGGACTCGATACGAATTTGTTAGGTATTACAAATATGTGAAATTTCTTTCAATTTTTATTCCAAAAATGTTTTCAAGGAAGACGTTTTTTCTAACCTACCTCAAATTTGATGGTTTTCCTATTCAAGGTCGAAACATTTCCGTTTTAAATTGTGCCCCGAAGCTTATTACGCCATTAGACCAGCATGAATAATTTCTAGGCGCCATTTGCTTGGCGGCCACAACCAGCTCAGTGGAGTGGGACCATCGACTTACCGGTCACCTACCGGATATATTCCAAAATTGTGTTAGTTTGTTGGGCGCCACTCCTCTGTAATATTCTTTGAAACACCTAGCAATAGTGCATAGGGGTGCTGAATGGTGTTGAAATTATAACCTAAGTTAGATGGTTTATTATAGAGAAAATACAAATATTTATGATTGGTCCTGGTGACCCTATACTTTGACCTAGCCAATAACCGTAATACGTATGTTTACTTATAAATAAGTCTTTAAAAGTCGAGGTTTTACTTAAAAAACGGTGCAAATTATTAAACAATGGTTTATTATTTTTCTATAGATCACTCGTCTGCAAAGCCACCAACCATCCAACTTGAAGAAATGAACAGCGATCGCATTTTAGTCAGATAAAATTTGAACGGAGATTAGACCTCTTTTGCGATTCACACTCATGATTCTGTTTGATCGGAAGAAAACCTCCAAGTACTCGTAGGGACCGAACGGTTTGTCCTACAGTGCTCCGGGTGGTATCAAAATTTTAAAAAATTCAATACTATTTAAAATTGGTGAAAAAACGATACCTTTATTTCGAGAGTTTTCAAGCTAAGGCACTCTTGAAAATTTAAACCCTTAATTTTCACCCATTAGAAGTGACTGACATCAACCAAAAGCTTCGCGGCACAACTAGACCCCAAATGGAGCCCATATACCAAATTTGAACCAAATCGGTCCAGTGTTGGTAAGAAAATTGCCGCGTACGGCGGACGGACGGAAAATTTTTCATTCGATTTTCGGATTCTACGTAGTAGGTACCTTGAAACGTAAAACATCAAATTTTGAGGGGGGGTTAAATTTTTTTTTTCTTTCTCGATTCCAAAGGCTTATTATTGAAAATAATAAACCAAAATAGTCTCTAAAAAGATGAGGAAATTGGTTGTTGTATAAGTAAAATAAACGCGGATTTAGATCAAATAGCTAGATGGTGTGGTGAACATGGTATGATCGCAAATCCCATAAAAAGCAAACCCATGATTCTAAGTAACAACAAAGTTATAGCCGGGATAAATGATAGGGACTTACCTTGATTTATAATCAATAATTCCAGTATTTCTTTTGAGATTAATGTTGAAAATTTGGGTATTTTAATAGAAAAGTCGTTGAATTGGGAATTCCAAGTATCGTCAGTGTGCGAGAAGGTATACAAAGGTCTTTGCCAATTGAGACGGGTAGCCATTGATTTCTCTCAATATGTAAGACAGCAGTTGGCGCAATCTCTGCTCATGCCAGTCTTGGAGTATGCAAATGTGGCTTTCTACGATCTGAATGGGGTGCAGATGAACCAACTTCAGAAAACCCAAAACGCCACAATACGTTTTATTTTGATATTAAAGCTAAATTACCACGTAACTCCATATTTTAAAAAATTGGGAATACTCAAATGTGCCGAAAAAAAGCAATTGTCAATACCAACCATGACTTTTAAAATTTCGAACACCTTCGTATCTATAAGAGCAATTCAAATTTATGGAAGTAGTGGGTGGAAGAAACACCAGGCAACGTGATATAAGTGCCACAACACAGAACGACAATATTTAATAAATCTTACATAAGTCAGGCCATAAGGATTTACAATGAAAACATCAACAAATATAACTTAACAAAAACAGTGAATGAATTCAAGAATGATTTTTTAAAAAACGTTAATCGAACTTTATACCTAATTAGTATTATAATATTATAAAATGTAAATATGTAATGGAACATCGTGAGGGTTACAAGAAGTGTAATTTTATTTTCAAAAGTTGTGTAATATTATTTTTATGTTGATTACTTTATGATTAGTTGATTAGTTTATGATTGTACCGAGGAATTTTTAGTTAATTGTATGGCAGGGGAGATGGAAGAGAGGGCCACAAGGCCCTGATCTCACCGTAGTTATTTAAAAACGCTGCAAATTATTACACAATGGTTTATTATTTTTCTATATAGATAATTCGATTTTTGGATTCTACGTACCTTGAAACGTAAACCATCAAATTTTGAGGGGGTGTTAAAAAAAAAATTTTCTTGTTCGATTCCAAAGGTTCATTATTGAAAATAATAAACCAAAAAATGATGAATCAATCAATGTAATTAGGTACCTGTGGCTTATCCCAAAACCTAGGCCTAGTGGCTGTTGTGAGTTGGTAGAAGAGAAGCACCAGGTTGAAATATAAGGTAGTAGCAAGGTCCAATACCAAAGATACGAAGGGCAGAAGCTAAACAAAGAAGGCCCCAAAAGAACCCTTGATCGAAAGGGTCAAATACTTTGAGTAAAGAAAAAGTGTGTAAGGAACTTGCTCACTTCAAAGGTGCAGATATTGTTAAGGTAAGAAGGTACTATGGTTTCCATGAAATACAATGTAGTGACTCCCTCGCCATTCATGGGTTCTTCATAAAGTTTAGGACTCCCCACAATTCCATCTCAGTATGACTAAACAGCCAGAAGTAGTGAGTAACACCTGTAGGCCGCTTGACTCGCCAAGGTACTTACCTATAACTGGGCCGAAAATGCGATCTTTTTGTTTCTTCGAATAGAATTTCAGGGTCCCTTCTCAGTTGTGCCTCTTCAACAACTAAAAACCTAATTTCATAATGAAGGCACCCACGTTTGAAATTAAGAGGTTTTGCTGGTTGGTACTTTCTTTTAAAAGTTTCTTTGCTGAAGGGTGTTGTGTGCAGAAAAATGATAAACCGTTGTGTAATAATTTGTAGCGTTACTATTCATAGTCCAAAAAAGTTGAACAACGGGCCCCCTCTTCCCCTGTCACTTTGACTGTCTTAGCAAACTGGAAAAGTTCCATAATATCCTCATAAAACCTCCCAGCCCTGTATGACGTATTCTTGGTACGATTAGGGGAAAGGATTAGGACCTTTGTTATGTATAAATACTAGGAAACACCTCCTTGAAGGTCCAAACTACATCGGAGGAAAATGTGGGTGTGCGTCACAGTGGAGTAAAAGATTGAACTAGTAATTCAACTGCAATTAGGGGAACAGAACACACTTGCTGCGTGTATATCTCACCCGATTGACTATTATTCCACATAGGAAACTCAGCTCGACATCCTCCTACTCTCCTGCCAGACTGCAATTCTGATGAAGCAGTTGAGGTAACGATTGGGAGGTCGTTAGTGAATTGAAAGGGAACTAAGTAAGACGCAGGGCGGGGGTCCTCAAGCCACCTGCAGCGTCCAAGCCCACACTCTTCTTGAGCCGCTAGAGCGATACAGCTTCGCGCCATTATATCGCCTCCATGAAATATAACATTCCTTATTGAGCAACTAATGAGGTCCCCGTCGCGTGATTTACAAGTTTCGCCGCATGGAGCGTTGGTGGGATACGAGTATTACCTTGGCAAGGACGATTTCCTTTCAATACCCGTCCAGACGAACAATGCCTCGTCGTAAAATTGAGGATATTAGCCGATTTGAGAGCCCGAGATGACCACTGATTTCCTTTTTTCCTTGTCTGTTACATCGTCATCGTTGACAGTCCACACTACCGAACCCAAAATCCCCAAATTAATGACCTTTTAGTGGGTAAAAAACACTCATTCGACAGATCATAAAATTTATGATCATATTTAATATGACATGTGAAAATGGCATTTAGTCTAAAGTGCCTCGATGAGTCACCTCATCAAAAATTCTGGATGTTTTCTTGTATTCTATAATTATTTTAAGGGGGAAAAAACACTGCAAATGATTACACAGCAGTTTAATTTTTTTCTATATAGATCACTATTCTGCAAAGAACATGGCTTTTACATTATCAGTACCAACCTGCCATATTTTAACTCATGGTTCTCTATCAAGTTTATTTTGACAGTAAGTACTCAACTACCAGCGAAACATCTGGGAGTCGTCATAACGGAATTTGGTTCTTGATTGCTAGAGCAGCACCAAATTGAATTTTTGAATTGAATTTAAAACAGAGTTTCTAAGTCTTAAGTTGAATTTTTGACATTTTCATGTCTTTGCTTTGGCACATAAACTGAAAAATACCTCAGGGTATCCACAGGGGAGGGTGTATATTCTTCAAATTCGAGGCTCCCATGCCGCTAGGAATGTTGTGGTTGATAATGGTGAGGAGGGGGGTGTTATGGTGCCTAAAATACCTAATAAATTACATCGAGTGAAAAAGTTTTTTCGCTTGCCAATTGGTATTAATTGACCTAATGCTTAACCAGTGGGTCGGCCCCTGGAATGCATGCATTACTAAACAATATGTTTCTGTTTAAAATCGTAATTGCAAGAGTACATCTCCCGTAAAAACCTCGAGTAAAAACCCGTCAAGTCATCTTGAGATCGATGGCGAACATACACACGATTTTGGGCATTCAAACTTGATAACTCTTCTAATTTGAATTTTAAAAAGAGATGTTGATAGACCGTTGGAAAACTGACAATTTGAGCATGCTTTTTTCTCACAAGAGCGCCCATCGAAATGGGCAGGGAATCTGAATGATAACTTGATCAAAAAAGTCAAATTTGGCAAAAATGTAAAAATTCAGTTTTTTGACTTTATTATTTCAAAATGTTTTATTGCTAAAAGATTTAGATTTTGCACTAGAAAGCTTGGAAATTTAACACTTTCCAACGACATCCTCAAATTTGCATTTACATGGTACAAAAGAGGAGTTATGACAATTTTAATGACAAAAGGTTAAAAAAACGAAAAAAAATCTATAAATTGGAAAAACTTGAAAAAACAAGGGGTTAAAATACAAATTTTCATGAGACATTTTTGTTGGGAATACCTGTAGAATCGAACCTTGAAGTTATGTTTTAAATATTAAAAGCTTCTACTTCTTCTTATTACTTACTCCAGAATTGAGTTATATAACCTTTTTAAGCCCCAATCTATAGTTACCTAATAACAGCCAATTAAGACTAGTTTTCGGTTTTTAATTAATTTAATTACAAACTTCCATTAATCAAAGCAATTGCGTTTTGAAACTGGACCTCCCTCCCGACGCACTATCAAGATTAGCAGAAATAGTAAATACACGTTTCACCCCGCTCATTTAGATTTAAATGGTATTTTACCTCATGATCCCCGGGTTCAAGCGGTCGATTTCGTTTCAGATCATTATCAACGCACGGTTAACTGTACCCACGTATTATAAATCAAAACTCCTTACTGTCGTTTTTACTTTCCTCCACGTTGAGGTCCCCCTTTCGGAAACGTTTAAGACCCCTTTGAGAAAAAAAAAGCCCCCTATCAAGATGGATCGGTTTAATTTAGGTAAATATCCGTTTCTGATCGAGTGAAAACGTTCGGGTGCGAGGTTGTAGGGGCTGAAGAAGGGGTTAATCATGCACGAAATTATCCGTGATTATATAAAATTAATGTTGGTCCGGTCGTCGATAAATCAAGTCAACCAGATCGGAGGCCCTGTTATTTTTTTGATCGATTCAGTTAAAGAATTGGAGAGAATAAGAAGACCGCTTTTCGAAAAGTTCGCCTCGGATGAGCTAGTTCTCGGATTTTCTATTCGACTGTATCACTTTGACGTTTAGAGGCGCGATATTTTGATGAATTGATGGTCCCTTATGAACTTGTCAGGCGTGTACTGCTTTGAACCAATGTTTTAACCCCTAATAGCCCAATGTTGCACCCGTGCAACATGAACTTCCACAATTTTGGTTTATTATTTTCAATAATGAACCTTTAGAATCGACCAAGAAAAAAAAATTTTAACACCCCCTCAAAATTTGATGGTTTACGTTTCAAGGTACGTAGAATCCAAAAATCGAATAAAAACGCTGCAAATTATTACACAATGGTTTATTATTTTTCTATAGATCACTCGTCTGCAAAGCTACCAACTATCCAACATAAAGAAAAACATCGATCGTATTTCGGTCAGCTATCATTTGAATGGAGATTAGGCCTCTTTTGCGATTCACACTCGTGTTTCTGATTTATCGTACGTCCAAACTTTAAATTCTCGTAGCGAGCGAACGGTTCGTCCTACAGAGCTCCGCATGGTCTCAAAAAATTCTACAGAATCTTAAATTGAAGGAAAAATAATACCTTTATATCGAAATTGTTTGAGTTAGGGCGTTTTCAAAATTTCAAAATTCAAATTTGAATCCTTAGAAGTGACCTACATCAACCAAAATCTTCGGGGCACAACTAGACCCCAAATGGAGCCTACATACCAAATTTCATCAAAATCGGTCAATGCTAAGTGGCAAAAGTGCCGCGTACGGCGGACGGCGGACGGACGGCCAAATTTGTATTCGATTTTTGGATTCTACGTACCTTGAAACGTAAACCATCAAATTTTGAGGGGGTGTTAAAAAAAAATTTTCTTGGTCGATTCCAAAGGTTCATTATTGAAAATAATAAACCAAAATTTGGCCGTCCGCCCGCCGTCCGCCATACGCGGCACTTTTGCCACTTAGCATTGACTGATTTTGATGAAATTTGGTATATGGGCTCCATTTGGGGTCTAGTTGTGCCCCGAAGCTTTTGGTTGATGTAGGTCACTTCTAAGGGTTCCAAAATCAATTTTGAAATTTTGAAAACGCCTTAACTCAAAATATTTCGATATAAAGGTATTGTTTTTCCTTCAATTTAAGATTTTATAGAATTTTTAGAATTTTTTGAGACCACGTCGAGCTCTGTAGGACAAACCGTTCGCTCCCTACGAAAATTTAAGGGTTTATATTGAAATATATATGTATATGTATATATATATATGTATAAATCAAAACGAGTGTGAATCGCAAAAGAGGCCTAATCTTCGTTCAAATTAGAGCTGACCGAAATGCGATCGATGGTTGGTGATTTTGATTTTTTTTTAAATTTTTTTGATATTTTTTTTTGATTTTTTTTTTTTTTTTTTTTGCTTTTCTTTTTTTTTTTTTTTTTTTTTTTGCATATTGGATGGTTGGTGATTTTGTAGACGAGTGATCTATATAGAAAAATGATAAACCATTGTGTAATAATTTGCAGCGTTTTTGTACAAAGGCGGACTACTATTTCCGGCTGATGAAGGTTTTATTTTCATTAGAGCTCGTGTATTTTTTTTTTGGTTATGTTGCTAGCATTATGATAGCTGATACAGAGGCTTTTATCTCTGATTCCGTGATACCGCTCTGAACATGGCGCTGTGACGCGCGAAGGTAAGTTTACCACCGCATTTTACGTATTTGAATAAATATATTTTCGATAAATTTCATCTTTCGTCGTTGGGATAGTTGTAAAGATCATGTAGCATCTACTTCTGCCAAGTTTTCTCCATTTTTAACTTTGCTAGAAGTCAAAATAGGTTTGATGCACCCTTGCAACATTGGGCAGCCGGTGATGGTAGATTGTTGCTCCCAGGCAACGTTTAGCAGCCAGCGCTGGTAGATTGTTGCTCCCGGCCAACAGTGGGCAGTAAGTACATGGTTTCAAGCATACTTATTAGGTGAGTTTTATTTGCCTCATTAGTGAAAAAATCCCGTAAGATGGATAATTTCGCAACATTGGGGATATTTAGTCCATATTTTTTTTTTTTTTTTTTTGAAATAAACTCCCCTCAAAGACAAAATGTCTTTTGTGACGGAGGGGGCACGCCATAAAAACAAAATAAATAAATAAATCAAATATAATGGGGAGGACGCCCAGGACTCACCCGACGCCGGCCCTAGGGATGAGGGATGATGAGGAAGGTGGGGGTGGGAGAGAGGGATGAAGGGAAGTGCCTCTATAAAATGACCACCAGTTTAAATATGAGCCGAGCAGTACGCGGCGGGTGACACCACGGAGTACACCTACTGAGATGCCCAACTCGCGCAACTCCGTGGCACTTTTCCCGCACCACACTCCGCGCCACGACAAGGTCGCAGCCATCACCCTGATGTTGTTGGGTTCCACTCCTTTTAGCTCTGACACTGCTTGCCGTAAATCATCTCTATCATACTTTCTTATCTTAGCCCGCCAGGTCTGCTCCATGTCCATGCTGCCATTAACAACCTGGACATCCAGGATAATGCAAGACCTGTCGGGCTTGACGGCAACAATGTCAGGCTTCTTGCCCTGGTCACTTGGCATGTGGTATAATCTCTCCCTTTCAACATCCCAGCCGCTAGATGACAAGGCACCTGCTATCTGCTTGGCGACCGCATCATGACGTAGGATGCGGCCCCCATGAGTTCGTGGACACTGCTGCACTACATGCAGCAGGTGTGCATGCAGGTGTTCATTTCCACTCCGACAGGCACGGCAAAGGGTATCAGTCATCCCACGACTACCTCTTGAACACCGTACCGCTGTTGGCAGTGTTGCCACGCGGACGGCGTGGAAGTTCCGGTAGTCGCGGGCCCCAATGCCCTCCGAAGCCCAATCCACCCATTGGGATGAGATAAGGCTTTCGGAGCACTGTCGGAGTTCTTTACCATCTACTGACTCATGCAGAGCAGCAGCGAACTCAGCAGACGAACTGGGTTTTGGAGCAGATGGTGTTGCTCGGTCGCACCATGCTAACTGCTGCCTGACAAAATCAAGACCAGCAGCAACACGGGCGACCTCCCAGCTCGACCCCTGAAGGGCTAGCAGGCGCTGGCGGCGCAGAGAAGGGATACATGCGGAGAGAGACACAATGCCAAGCCCACCGGATTTGACCGGTGCATGGATATAGGCACTTGGGACACCAGGTGGGAACCTCAGCCAAGAGCGCACAGCAGAGCGGACTTCTCGATCTAATTCCTGCAGCCTCCCCGCCGTAAGCCTACCAAAGACTAACCCGTAGGTTAGCTTCGGCAGTAAGTACGTGCGGAGGAGGCGCAGCCTCTGCTGTGGCTTCAATGGAGCCTTGGTGATGCGGGCTAGCGCCCTACCAAGGTCCACACGGCTGGCAGTAATGGTGGCCACTCCCATGAAGTCGACTCCAAGGTACCGCCAGACCTCCAACACAGATCGAGAAGGAATGGGGGCTTGTCCTATGACAAAACCCCCATCCACAACCTTCACTTTGTGTTGGCGACCCGACGGGACCAAGGAGACCGACCCACATTTATCGGGGTTGACCACGAGTCCACACCTGGATAGCTGCTTAGCAAATGCATTGAGGGCAATCTGCAAGCCCTCGCGGGTTTCTGCGAGTAGGATAACATCATCGGCAAAGGCCAATGCTCCTACTCGCACCCCAGGGGCGAGATCAAACCCTACTTCTGTGGGCAGCTTACCCAAGGCCGTATCCACGACCAGGTTAAAGAGGAGTGGCGATAGGGGATCCCCCTGGCGTACCCCGCGCCCGATCACTATATCCCTTGACACCTCACCTCCTGCCTCGAGTACCGTCACGCCTTCGCGGTACAGACAGGCCACATACTCAATTAATCGAGATGGGGCCCCGACACCACGAAGGCAATCGGTCAGGGCAAGGTGACTGACTGTGTCAAAGGCCTTAGCGACGTCCAGAGCGGCGAGATGGAGTTGCCGGCGTTTAATACGGGCCAGCGAGATGACAGTTTGGAGAACCGTAAGGTTTTCTGCTGTGCCATCTGCTGGCCGAAACGCTCTCTGGACGTCACCAATGACACCAGCCACCTGAAGGCGAGATGCCAGTACTTTTTGGAAGTGGCGGAAGACTACCGAGGACACTGAGATCGGTCGATAGCCTCCAGGCCCACTTCCCCCTTTCTTGGGAATAAATACGGTTCGGGTACGGGTTAACGCTTTCGGGGGTCTTCCCGCAAGCATGAGCAGGTTGAGGATGAGCAGCTTAATCGTATTTGGTACTTTATTCCAGCGACGGGCGGAAACACCATCCGGTCCAGCGGATGTGGAGTTCTTGACACGGCACTTGTGAGCCTCGTCAAGTAGCACCGGCGAACACAAGATGCTGCGTAAGGAATCCCTGGTGGAGACTGGGGGAACCACTCGCTCTCCAGGGTTGTGGCTGGGAGCACTCAAAAGTGGCTCCCAAAAATCCACAAACTCCTGAAGAGGGGGCTGAACTTGATCTTCCCCAGGCTCCTCCAGTACCTCCGCAGCTACACGCGCCGGATGCTTCCTCCACAAACTCTGAACCCGGTGGTACTCCCGCCGCCTTGCTTGCTTAGCTGCTCTGCGACCTCCACGCAACACCACTCTGGGAGGAGGTCCCCCCTGGTGCTGCGTCACGGTCGCATCCCCAACCCGCGGGAAGATTCTCCCTAGATAGGCTGCAACCTTGTCTTCCAGGTTGTCCAGCCCTTCAGCAGCCCGCCTCGCCAGATCCTGCAGGTAGGTGCTTTCATAGCCTTCAATACGACCTACCTGCCCCCCGAGCCTCAAGACTTCGGTCTTCAAATCGGCGAGAAGACCGGAGGTCCCGGGGGATGGATACTGAATGGCAGACTGCTGGTCCACACCAGCAATAGGAGATGCGGGACAGAAGTAGTTATCTACCTACTAGATACATTTATTTGAGCAATAATGTGTTTTTTTCCTATTCCTATAGAAATGTTTGTTCACATCAAGATCGGACATGATGAAGTTCTGCAATTACACGATGATAACGGAAGTTACGAAAATGAAGAAGTGGAATGCCCTATTGTGCTTTATCGCCATCAGAAAAATTGTCTCATGAGGAAACCAATAATAATTCAATGTTTTCATTTACAAAGTTGGCAGTGCTTGATCCCTTTGTATTATCCACACCAATTTTTTCATGTTTCATTTTTCAATATGACTCATACATTTTCAGGGGTGTGTTACATTTTGCACTTTGGGTTTCGCTGAAATACCTACTTTCTGAAAAAAAGGGGGGTCTTAGTACCAATTGCCTTCTTTGGGGAGTTCAAATTGAAATTCCTAATTCTGACACTTCGTTTCATTATTCTCAGAATAAGAAACTAGTGGATTTTGTTCATTATTCTTTGAATATCACATCTGTTCTAATTGTTAAAAACAATTCCTTATCTGGATTATCTTTTTTTTAAATTTCGCCAGGATTTCCTTTCAATAGTTGCGTCATCTGTGATACATTTTGACGACTGCTAGTTTAAAATTATTAGTTTGCTGTCGTTAGCTAAGTATAATGTTGAAAGAGTTCCAAAACACCTCATTTTAGAGGTCCAATCATATGAGCAACTTATGTATAAGTGATCGTTTGGGAACCAGGTAGGTATACGATATTCGACAACGATGTAATAAAAATATTGAATTGGTCATAAGATTGATCATGATAAATGTCCTATGCATTTATCTAACTGAGTCAAGTTATTTTTTCGAGTTCCATAGTCAGTAGGGGAATGAGAAAAAAGTATTTTTTCATACCTACTACTGATTGTTGGTGAAGACGCCTGCAAATAATGATTTATGGAATCATTTCGTGAAATGAGTACCTCTGAAAGCTCTACTATTCCGAGTATTGCAAACCATTTTTGACTATCATAGCCCAATGTTGCAGCCGAGCAACAAGAAATACTACCCGGCTGCCCAATGTTGCACCGGAGCGACAAAATTTTTAAATTTGATGTAAGTATGAGCAAGTAATTTTTTTCTTCACTTTCACGTAGCAAGAGCTGTTTTTAATGATAAATCAAGAAAAAATCAGAAAATTTCGGATTATTTCATGTCTTGGGCTGTTGATTTTTGAAAAAACGGGAGGTTTCATAACATTTGTTTCAAATTCAGGGTGTCCATCGACCTGGAACTCAGGGAATTTTACTCTTGGAACTTACAAATAGATACTCAATTAGTGGTAGTTGCTCCAAAATTGGGAATAATTTGATCTCGTGGACTAGCAGAAAACAGAAATCAGAGGCTATGTCATCTTGTGAGGCCGAATATATGGCTTTAGCTTTGAGTACTCAAGAAACCTTATGGTTAAGACAGTTAATTTCTGATTTCAGACCTGAGCTAGCTAACACTCCTACAGTTGTTTATAGCGACAATTTAGGGACAATTAACTTAGCTAAAACGCTGCAAATCATTGCTCAAAGGTTTATTATTTTCTGTATAGATCATCCTTCTGTGTAGATCACTGGTTCTCCATCAATAGCACCTACCACCATCTGTATTCTCCCTTGACCTTCCCTCTCAAATTTCAGCTTCCTGCGTTCAATAGGATTGAAAATGGCTTCGGAGCTCACTCAGCTGATCAGTGGTCTGAAGAGTGAAGATCTTCTCGAATGCTGGAGACGCCTGGAAGAGCACTGATCAGCTGAGTGAGCTCCGAAGCCATTTTCAATCCTATTGAACGCAGGAAGCTGAAATTTGAGAGGGAAGGTCGAGGGAGAATACAGATGGTGATAGGTGCTATTGATGGAGAACCAGTGATCTATACAGAAGGGTGATCTATACAGAAAATAATAAACCTTTGAGCAATGATTTGCAGCGTTTTATTCGATTTTCGGATTCTACGTACCTTGAAACATCAAATAAAACATCAAATTTTGAGGGGGGTTAAAATTTTTTTTTCTTGCGATTCCAAAGGCTTATTATTGAAAATAATAAACCAAAATGACATGGTCAGCCAGAGGAGTAAACATATTGACCTCAGATACCATTTTATTAGAGACCATATCAAAAAACGTGATATTGTTGTTAGTCACATTTCCACTCATGATATGCCTGCTGATGGCTTAATAAACCATTAGGCAAAAATAAGCATTTGCAACAAGTTGAAATGTTTGGACTTACAAATTGATTTCTTTGCAATATTTTTGTACTAAAATCTTTGATAAATTTAATGTCATTTTAACGTACAAGATATTGTTGCATATAACTTTCATGTTTGTTCCTGAATTTTTAAGTTCACTTTGTGATTCATTGAATGTTACCAGTAATGTTTCGTTGCAAGTCATGTATGATAGCCTAATTTGATGTACGAAGATTTCAACGTTCAGTTTCGACTTTTTGGAACAATCGAATGATTTTCACTGGGGACCATCAACACGCCCACCCGCACAATCCCTGATAATCATCGGAAACAATCGGAAAATAAATGTAGATATTAATGCTGAAGTTTGATTTCATGACAGACAGAAACCAAATTTGTTCAGGAAGGTCAAAAACATAAAACGCGAGTGAAAATTTTGATTTTGGAGAATTTTTTTTTCAACCTTGAAAAGTGAAAACGAAGCTTCCGCTACCTTGGTAGACTCGGAAGCAAAATTTCAAAAAAGACATGCGAAAAACTTTTAGTTAATTGCTATAGCTCCATTTTTCTAAAAAAAATCGCTAAATTGATGGGTATAATAGTTATACCCATTTATTCATTTATTTATTATTAATAAACACATTAATATTTGATGTGTTTCCCCATCAAAACTGTGTGTGGGAAGAGACAGATCGATCGGTGGTGACGTCAGCGCCGCCACTTGGCAACGGTGGAAGGGCCCGAAGGCGGCGATTCAAGTCGGGGGCGGCAACTGCGGTTGGAAGTTGGAGGCCGGAGCGACCAGGAGGCCAAAATCCGACGAGAGCTCCGCCGCCGCCTCTCGGCGAATAAGATCAATATATTGACGTCGAGGAGGGGGGGGGGGGAAACCCGAGGAATTCGAGGGGGTGAGATTCGCAGCAACAAGTGTCTGCTGAGTCAGCGGCGAAGCCACCCTCGCGCCGCCCGTTGACTCCCCCGCCATCTGCCGCCGAGCTCCTGACGGCGCGGCTGCTCCTGTCACTGATTGACTCCTCGTCGAAGAGGGGGATGTGGAAATTTTCAAAGAAAAATGAACCTATTCCAAAATTCTAATTTGCAAAGTCTCAAAATTTGAAGCATGAACTTTTTCGATTTTGGATTTTGGATTTCACGTTCACGTATGCGCATAAAATACATTCAATTTGGGTGCCACGATTTTCATAGGGGACCATCTACACGCCAAACCGCAAAATCCCTGAAAATGACATCGAATTCAGATGGGAATTGTAGAAGTTATCGCTGTGGCAAGGAATTCAAGTTTGCGCATGCGCATACATTTTTTTTTAAATAAGAATGCATTTATTTATTTTTTAATAAACATACTATCTTCATCATTAACACATAAATTAATTAAATGGTATTCTAAATATTGCATGTTATATCTGAAAACTGTTTAGTACTTGTCTAAATGCTACACCCTCTGAAAGGCAGAAGTCTTGTGTCGAGGGAGGAGCGTCCAGAGCTACATCACACATTGGCAAGAGAAACCTCCCGATATTATCAAACTACAATAACTAATACAAAGAAAATGAATCGCCTCTATTTTTACATTTCAATAATTGGGAATCTCCTCTATTTTTTAACATTCGGTATTTAACTTAGTGGTGGATAGCTTAGAATAAGTTTTTGTTGTATTACATTATTATAGCTATTCTTTTACTTTAATATTCCTTTTTATTTCACAAACTTTTTTGCTTCCGAGTCTACCAAGGTAGCGGAAGCTTTGTTTTCACTTTTCAAGGACGAAAAAAAAAAGTTCTCCAAAATCAAAATTTCCACTCGCGTTTTGCGTTTTAGACCTTTCTGAACAATTTTGGTTCCGTGTCTGTCTGTGTGTGTGTCTGTCATGAATTCCTTGTAACGCGCATAACTATACGAAGTTATTGTCCGATTTCAATGAAATTTTCAGGGATGTTACAGACTAGTATTTAGATGGTCCCCTATGAAAATCACCACCTTCGGACTGATAGTAGCCACTGCGCATGCGCAAACGTGAATTCCTTGTAACGGCCATAACTTCTACATTTTCCATCCGATTTCAATGAAATTTTCAGGGATGTTACAGATTAGTATTTAGATGGTCCCCTATGAAAATCACCACCTTCGGACTGATAGTAGCCACTGCGCATGCGCAAACGTGAATTCCTTGTAACGGCCATAACTTCTACATTTTCCATCCGATTTCAATGAAATTTTCAGGGATGTTACAGATTAGTATTTAGATGGTCCCCTATGAAAATCACCACCTTCGGATTGATAGTAGCCACTGCGCATGCGCAAACGTGAATTCCTTGTAACGGCCATAACTTCTACATTTTCCATCCGATTTCAATGAAATTTTCAGGGATGTTACAGATTAGTATTTAGATGGTCCCCTATGAAAATCACCACCTTCGGACTGATAGTAGCCACTGCGCATGCGCAAACGTGAATTTCCTTGTAACGGCCATAACTTCCACATTTTACATCTGATTTCGATGAAAATTTCAGGGATTATGTGGATTAAGTTGTAGATGGTCCCCTATGAAAATCACCGTCCCCGGACTGATAGAAGCGACTGCGCATGCGCAAACGTGAATTCCTTGTAACGGCCATAACTTCTACATCTTCCATCCGATTTCAATGAAATTTTCTGGGATGTTACAGACTAGTATTTAGATGGTCCCCTATGAAAATCACCACCTTCGGACTGATAGTAGCCACTGCGCATGCGCAAACATGAATTCCTTGTAACGGCCATAACTTCTACATTTTCCATCCGATTTCAATGAAATTTTCAGGGATTGTGCTGGTTGGTGTGTAGATGGTCCCCTATGAAAATCATCATCCTCGGATTGACAGTAGCCACTGCGCATGCGCAAACGTAAAATCCTTGTAACAGCCATAACATTTACATTTTTCATCCGAATTTGATGAAATTTTCTAGGATTGACCAGATTAGCGTGTAGATGGTCCCCTATGAGGGAAGTGAAAGGTAGTTTGAGATTGGTGTTTTGAGATTAACTACTATGCATCGGATCATCTATACAATCGGGTTATGGATACGAGGAAGCTATGTGCCACACCCACTTGGCAGACGTTTTTAATCTTACTTTTAAATTGTTCTAAACTAAGTTTGGCCACCTTATTATCAAAAATAAGGTTGTTGAACGTTTTAATACCAGAGTAGCCATAGCATTCTAATCCTATCGCAGTTTGTCTTCTTGGTAGTTTTATTTGTATTGCATTTTTAGACCTAGTTTTTTTATCATTCTGCTGAATTTTCCTTGCTGTAAGTATTTGAATATAATTGTAAGGGTTGTTTTATCCAGAAGTTCTTTAAAAGTTAATATTTTCGTATCATGGAAGAGTTGGTCAGTAGGAAATCTATATGGGTATCTAAACAATATTTTTATCAAAAGTTTTTGAGAAGTTATTATTTTTCAATTTTATTCATATATGCATTGCTCCAAGCGACAATTCCATAGTTTATCTGGGACTGTGCTAATGCATTATATCGACAGTGAACTTGCAAAACCATGTAAGTCGTTTACCAGAAATTTTACAGGAAACGAGAAAAACTGATAGTCTCACAACGATCGTGGCAGGTTCTAGACTTACAGGTTATTACTTTGGTGCATAGAGAAGAGATAGTTGAGTTTTTGCCAGTTTGGCTCCATTTGATGGATCAAGGAGGGTCATTCTATCCAAATAGCTAATAACCTTATTTTCGAAAAAAATCGGACTTAGGATTTGCTACATGGATTTGCAAGTTCACTGTCGATATATCATAATTTTATTTTTTTTTGTCCCGAACATTTCTAATTTCTATAAATACGGGTATTATCTATTATAAAATACATTCAATTTGGGGGCCACGATTATCATAGGGGACCATCTACACGCCAATCCGCATAATCCCTGAAAAGTTCGGAAGAAAAATGTAGAAGTAGAAAAAAATGTAGTTCTCTGTGGCAAAGAATTCATCACAAACAGACAGACATACACGGAACCAAATTTGTTCAGGAAGGTCTGAAACGTAAAACGCGAGTGGAAAATTTTGATTTTGGAGAATGTTTTTTTCCAAACTTGAGAGGTGAAAACAAAGCTTCCGCTACCTTGGTAGACTCGGAAGCAATAATTTAACCCCACCTCAAAATTTGTTGGTTTACGTTTCAAATTATGAGAATCCTAAATTGAATAAAAATTTGGCCGTCCGCAGCACTTTCCTCAGTTCCCATGGACCGATTTTGATGGAATTTGGTATATGGACTCCATTTGGGGTCTAGTTGTGCCCCGAAGATTTTGGTTGATGTAGGTCACTTCTAAGGGGTTAAAATCAAAGCTTGACATTTTCAAAAAGTTCCCTAGCTCGAAAACTCTCGAAATAAAGGCATCGGGTTCTCACCAATTTTAAATAGTATTGAATTATTATAATTTTTAGAGACCACGCGCTACGAGAACTCAAGGATACTCAATTTACGATAAACCAGAAACACGAGTGTGAATCGCCAGAGAGGCCTAATCCCTGTTCAAATTTTAGCTGACCAAAATGCTGTTCGTTTCTTCGAGTTGTACTCAGTTTTGCATCCTTAGCAACCATTTATTTCTTTAGCAACCGGTAATCAAATTTCTTAATGAAGGAATTCTTTATTTCTTCGAATGGAGTGTGAAGCTTTTATTTCACCTAATATACTACTTGTAGCGAAAAACTTAGTTGCTAGGTAGTGACAATGGCATAGCTGTGTTCTTCGCTGACGAGTGATCTATACAGAAAAATAATAAACCTTTGTGTAATAATCTGCAGCGTTTTTAGAATCGAACGAGACCACGCGGAGCTCTTCAGGACCAACCGTTCGCTCCCTATGAGAACTTAAGGGTTGGAGTTACGATAAATCAGAAACACGAGTGTGAATCACAAGAGGTCTAATCTCCGTTCAAATTCTATCTGACCAAAATGCGATCGCTGTTCGCTTATTCTAGTTTCACTCAGTTTCGCGTCCTTAGCAACCAGTTTTCGAATTGAGTGTGAAGCTTATATTTGTTCCAAATAAACTTGATTGTGATGCGAAAATGTGGTTGATGGGTGGTGACAAGGTAAAGCCGTGTTCTTTGCACACGAGTGAGCTGTATAGAAAAATAAACCTTTGTGTAATAATTTGGAGCGTTTTTCACTGAAATTAGCTTATTACTCTAAAAGGTTAAAAAAGTCTGCCAAGAGGGTGTGGCACATAGCTTCCTCCTATCCACAACCCGATTTTTAAAGGATTCCAAGTCACCGCTCTTTGATGGATTTAACGTTCGCGCATGCGCAGTGGCTGCTGCCAGTCCGGGGTGATGATTTTCACAGGGAACCATCAGAACGCCTATTCGAACAATCCCTGATATACTTAGATTATTACGATAAATCAGAAACACTAGCGTGAATAGCAGAAGAGGCCTAATCTCCTGACCAAAATGATAACGTTATTTCTTCGAGTTGTACTTATTTTTGCGTCCTTAGCAACCAGTAATCAAATTTCCATATGTGGGAACCACAACTCCCAGTTTCTTCGAATCCAGTGCGAAGCGAAGGCCCGATCACACAGGACGCGTTATAACGCGGCGCTCAGGGAACGCGCGTTCTCCCCGACGTTTTGCGATGTAGCTACGCCACACGCATCGCGTTATTTCGGCCTAGAACCCAGCATTGTGATAGTGTACTCCATAGTGTTCTCCTTTTTCTGTATCTTCTGACTTTCACATAAAGCTATAATAACTTCTAGTGACTCTGATGAGGAAGAAGCTCTTCTTTTATTAGTTTTATTAGACGGCAAAAATAGACGGCATTGGGTCCACCCAATCAATAAAAAGAGACAAGATTTTGGGGAATACCACCGTCTATGTCGGGAGCTGCGATCACATGAGGATCGTTTTGAACTTCTTGAATGAGAGCTTCTGTATCCTCACTCATCTTGAAATAAACTCCTTGAACAACGAGGATAACGCCCTCAGCGCGTGTTACTTTTGTAAATTACCACCCGACACGTGTGTGGCGGGGATGATGCTATATTGCATGATACAACTGTAACGCCGTAACGCGACTCGAACGCCTAACGTCGCGTTATAACGCGTCCTGTGTGATCGGGCCTTTAAGGATGGCATATCGAATGAAATATATCGATATACGATCAAATGATATATCGTCAAAGAGATATCGATACCTACAATATATCGGAGAAAATATATCGATATTTCAATATATCGGAAGATCTAATTTGGAAAAACTTGTTGAAGTAGATACGTGAGTTAAAATTTTAAAGCAATATTTACAAACATCATTTTGGAAGAAATTTATCGATATACTCGACAAATCGGAAGATCAGAAAAACTCCTTGAAGTTAGTAGTCAACCCTCTCAAAAGTTGGATGGTTTTCGTTACAAGGTAGGTATGTTGGGATGGCAAATCGAGTGAAATATATTGGAAGATCTACTTGGAAAAACGGTTGAAGAAGGTATTCAACCTGCTTTAAAAAGTTACTGGGTATGAATTATCGAAATTATCATGCCAAGTTGAAAACGCTGCAAATCATTGCTCAAAGGTTTATTATTTTCTGTATAGATCACCCTTCTGTATAGATCACTGGTTCTCCATCAATAGCACCTACCACCATCTGTATTCTCCCTTGAGCTTCCCTCTCAAATTTCAGCTTCCTGCGTTCAATAGGATTGAAAATGACTTCGGAGCTCACTCAGCTGATCAGTGATCTGAAGAGTGAAGAAGATCTCCTCGAATGCTGGAGACGCCTGGAAGAGCACTTCCATTCAATAGGATTGAAAATGGCTTTGGAGCTCACTCAGCTGATCAGTGATCTGAAGAGTGAAGAAGATCTCCTCGAATGCTGGAGACGCCTGGAAGAGCACTTTCATTCAATAGGATTGAAAATGGCTTCGGAGCTCACTCAGCTGATCAGTGATCTGAAGAATGAAGAAGCTTTTGAGCAATGATTTGCAGCGTTTTTTACCCACCAACATTTTTTTTACCTACCAACTTTTTTTTACCTACCAGCTAGGTACTACCTACCACACCATACTGGCTTCACACCTTCACAATCAAGTTTATTAGAAAGAACTAAACGCTTCACACTCGATTGGAAAAATAGAAAGCTTCATATTGAAATTTGATTACTGGTTACGCAGAAGGCAAAACTGTATACAAATCGAAGAAATGAACAGCGATCGCATTTTAGTCCGATAAAATTTGAATGGAGATTAGACCTCTTTTGCGATTCACACTCATGATTCTGTTTTATCGAAGGAAAACCTTCAAGTACTCGTAGGGACCGAACGGTTTGTCCTACAGAGCTCCGGGTGGTCTCAAAAATTTTTAAAAATTCAATACTATTTAAAATTGGTGAAAAAACGATACTTTTATTTCGAGAGTTTTCGAGCTAGGGCACTCTTGAAAATTTCAACCCTTAATTTTCACCCCTTAGAAGTGACCTACATCAACCAAAAGTTTCGCGGCACAACTAGACCCCAAATGGAGCCCATATACCAAATTTGAACCAAATCGGTCCAGTGTTGCTAAGAAAAGTGCCGCGGACGGCGGACGGGGGACGGCGGACGGCGGACGGGGGACGGCGGACGGACATTGCAAATTTGGATTCTACGCACCTTGAAACGTAAAGTGACAAAGTTTGAGGGGGGGTTATAACAATTTTTTGCGATACGATCACATAGGCTTATTATTAGAAATAATAAACCAAAAGTGCGAAAATGTTATGGTTGTCAGAGCACTACGTCAGTAGCAAATTGTTTTTGGGGTTGCAAATTTGGGGATAAACTACCCTCAGGGGTCCTAAAACATAATATGAAAAATCATAAATACCCTCACCGTAGCAATGTTTCATTAGCTTATAAATTGCTTCAACTCGTATAAGTACGGTTTTAATATGGACGCGCCTCCATTTCTTTTGGCTAGAGTCAAATAATTGAGACTTGAGCGCCACTGTAGTGTAAACCATCATGTTTGAGCTGAATTCAACAGTCTGAAATCAACCCATCTCGAAGGTACCTACCTACCTTCAAAATCAAGAATAAAATTACTTTATGTTTTTACAGGTACAGGCGGTCCCTCCTCATCTATTCATTTTAATATTTAATTTTTACTTGTTGAAAACAAGGAGCAATATATCGGTAAATATATCGATATTGACCGATATCGGTTCTCTATATCGATATAAATATATCGATATATCAAACGTAACATATCAATATATTACTTTATTTCTTCCAAATAAAGTTTATTGTGAAGTAGGTATATAATATAATTATATGTATTAGGTAGGTAGTATCTAAGGTTGGTATCAGCGTTTTTTTCTTCCGAAAGAGCATAGGAAGCTCTGAACGTAAATAACCCTGAACATTTTCATTCCTTCATAAGTGATATTACAGTTGTACCAGTTAAAGCTAACAAAGGATTAAAACATAATATCCTATTCATAAAGTATGGTAGAGTGGTTCACTGAAAATCGAAAAAAATCAACTATTTATGTGTGGATACTCCATGAATCCGAGAGGACAAGTAGAGTACTTTCTGACGTTTCTTTCGCCAGAACAAAGGAAACTGAAAATTCACTCATGTTCACCACGAACTGGATTTTTTTTTTCAAATTATGTATAAAGGAGTTGCTGTTACAAAATGTCCTCCATGAATATCGAGTCATCAAGGATTCGCCTCCATTTGTTCCAGTCGGAGTAGAAGGAAAACGGACGACATTCCACTAATTTGTTCTCATATATTTGGCGGCAACGTGATTAGAAGCTGCGACTGCGTGGGTTGGCGGTTATTTACATGTTTAACGAGCGAGGAAATTCATTTGAACCCTTGTAAAACTTCAACCTCGGAATGAATTAATTTATTTTCCGGTCTCGGCTGAAACGAACTGTTCCAGCTTGTTCTGAGGTGTAGAATAAATTCGGCTATTCAGAGTTCAGGTTCAGAGCTAATAACGAACATTTACCACTAGTACTTGGGGTTGGTTTACCCAAAAAAACTAGGTAACTTAACATTTCCAACTTACACAGGAGACTCTAAGAACTTGAGTACATCATTTCAATCCCCGCCTACAATATTACATTTTTGATCCTTTTTGGTTTATTATTTTCAATAATAAACCTTTGGAATCAACCAAAAAAAAATTTTAATCCCCTCCCCCCCTCTCAAAATTTGTAGGTTTACGTTTCAAGTATGTAAAATCCGAAAATCGAATACAAATTTCGTTGTAGGCAATTTAATTCTCTTTCTAACGGTACCCTTAAATTTGAATTTACACAGCATAAGAGAGTTATGAGAGATTTGGTAACGTAAGGTCAAAATCACGAGAAAAAAATCTTTAAATTGAAATAACTCTGAAACTAAGCCTCTAAAAAAAGTCTAGGAGGCACTTTTTGTTGCAAATTAGTTGCTGTGACTCTTGCAGATTGGCAGACCTGATTTGCGTACACCCAGTACATAGCTTTTCCAAACCAAATCAATCCTTTTCCAAACTAAATTAATCTTTTTCCAAACCCAATTGAACTTTTTCAAACCACTTTAATCATTTTCCAAACTAAATTTTTTTGACCTTTCTTCAATATGAGAGAGAAAAAGAGAATTTATTGAACATTGTAGAAGGAATGAAGGTGGACAAGGACTCCAGTAGTTGTCGAAATGTAATGGATTTGCCGAAACTTCAAATTGAGATGCCAAAAGTTCAAGTTGATGCATGCCATTGCTAGCTGAAAAGCTTACTAAAAGAAGGCAAAAACGATTCCGACAACCCCTCCAACCCATCCGTGCATACGTTCATACGGTTGGCGTTTTATGTATACAGGGTGTCTACACCTAAGATGGGCATAACTTCAGGGTTCGATTCTACAAGGTATTTCCAACAAAAAATGTCTCCTAGCAATTTTCTTTTAACCCACTCAAAATTCCTTTTTTTTCACTTTAAAGTTTTTTTTCGCGTTTTCGATCTTACGGCACTGAAATAGTCCTAACTTCCTTATTTCTCCTAAAAATTCAAATCTGACTACACCGTTAGAAAGAGCGTTATATTCCTGAGCTACCTAGAGCAAAATCAAAATCTTTCAGCTATAAAATAGTTTCAAAAAATCAAGTCAAAAAGTATACTTTAAAAATTTTTCGAAACTTGACTTTCTTCGACCAAAGTTTTCACTGTAAATCCCTGCCTAGTTTGATGGGCGCTTTTCGGAGAAAACATGCTCAAATTGTCAGCTTTCCAACGGTCTATCGATTTTTCTTTTTAACATTCAAATTGAAAGAGTAAATGAAATTTGAATGTCAAAAAACGTGTGTTTTACAGGAAAATCCAGTGTTTCAAGCGGTTTATGGTCCCCCTCGACCTCAAGATGGCTTGACGATTTTGGTATCATTTCCTATGTAATTTTTCACGCCGAATCCAATGGTGATACTTCCGAATGATTCCGACTGCTAGAAAGTGGATTTTTCGAAGAAAACCTTCGTTTTTTGTACTTAAAATTCGCATTATTCGTAGATATGGTAGTGAGAATAAAATAACACCTTTCTACTCAACAAAAACTTCAATCAGCTATAAATTCGGTGTTTTCATTTAGTAGAAAGGTGTTACTTTATACTTACTACCATATCTATGGATAATGCTTATTTTATGTACGAAAAACGAAGGTTTTCTTCGAAAAATCCACTTTTTAGCAGTCGGAAGTATCACCATTGGATCCAGCGTAAAAAATTACATAGGAAACGACACCAAACTCGTCAAGCTATCTTGAGATCGAGGGGGACCAGAAACCGCTTGAAACACTGGATTTTCTGGTAAAACACACGTTTTTTGACATTCAAACTTCATTTACTCTTCCAATTCGAATGTTAAAAAGAAAAACTGATAGACCGTTGGAAAGCTGTTTATCTGAGCATGTTTTCTCTGAAGAGCGCCCATCGAAATGGGCAGGGGTTTACAGTGAAAACTTTGGTCGAAGAAAGTCAAGTTTCGCCAAATTTTTAATGTTTGCTTTTTGACTTGATTTTTCGAAACTATTTTATAGTTGAAAGATTTTGATTTTGCACTAGATAGCTCAGGAATATAACTCTTTCTAACGGTGTAGTCAGATTTGAATTTTTAGGAGAAATAAGGAAGTTAGGACTATTTCAGTGCCGTAAGATCGAAAACGCAAAAAAAAAACTTCAAAGTGAAAAAAAAGGAATTTTGAGTAGGTTAAAAGAAAATTGCCATGAGACTTTTTTTGTGGAAACACCTTGTTGAATCAAACCCTGAAGTTATGCCCATCTTAAGTGTAGACACCCTGTAGATTAATCTTTTTCCAAACTTGAAAAATTTTGCTATAAAGTTATTGCTTTTCCATCAATTTAAGATAGTCTTGAATTTTCAGAATTTTTCAAGACCACCCGGAGCCCTGTAGGACAAACCGTTCACTCCCTACGCGAACTTAAGGGTTGGATTTACGATAAATCAGAAACACGAGTGTGAATCGCAAGAGAGGCCTAATCTCCGTTCAATCGATCGCATTTCGGATCGTTGTTTTTCTTCATGGCTGGTGGTAACAATGGCAAAGCCGTGTTCTTTGCACACGAGTGATCTATGTAGAAAAATAATAAACCTTTGTGTAATAATTTGCATCGTTTCTAACTTTTTCGAAATACATTTTGTTGAAATGTTATTTTTAATACATATAAATAAGCGCTACATTCTAGGAATAGTTTTTAAATAATCAAAAATGTATTTCAATGATTCCTGCTTCATTTCAGTTCGATCCCTACAAAAAAAATTTCCTGACAATTCCTAGGTGAGCAGAGGAACTCACTTCTACCCACCTTGGGCCAATTCGTTTTTCCCAGATGATCTAAAATTGAGTTTTTTTTTACTTTCAATATTACATCACTGAAAAACTGAAGGAACTTACATGAATTTATTTTGATTTAAATTAATTAAAGTTTGAGAAAAATGAAGACAGTCTACAAATTTTTCAATATAATTTTTTCCTTCAAAAATTAGCTAAACGCTTAGAAAGGCATAGGTAATGCAGGGAGAGCAATTTTGATTTTGGAGGTTCCAATTTTTTGGCCTGATCCACGAATACAAAGGTATCTTTGATAGTGAAGAAGGCTGTATCGATCCCAGGATGCCTTTAGGAAGTCAGAAAGAACCGCCCACGAACCAAAACCGCCTTCTGAATGAAACGTGTTTCTCCGAGCCTCTCCCTCCATCCTAGACCCAACAACTCATTCAAGTTTTCACTTATTGTCCGACCCGTTTCGCCTTCTGTTTCCTCTGATGCCTGTCGGATTTATGACGTTCTACCGTCGGGTCTCGTCGCAGTGGGATAATATCTCGTAAAATTCAAAACAGACAGACTTATAACGCAGGAATGAGGTATACCTTCCGCCTCCGTGTGAATGAACTGAATTTTCAGAAGGTCTCTGGGTGTCTTGTTTGCATTGAGTCTATGCAACTACGCCCTATTCGTTTATGGTTACACCAGCTTTTTGTGTGGGCCGTCACATAAGAAACTGAAGAAATACTATTGAACGCACGATCTGTCGTTTCTAAGACGCAGAACGAAAAATGTCGCGATTGTTAGGAGAATTGTCGCAGTGGTTTTACATGAACAGGCCTCGCGATGGACTCACCATTTCAACAGACAAACATGCACAAATCAGTTGCAAATGAGTATTTCTATCCAATATGCCTTAAGGGGGTCTCAGTCGGTCGCCGATCGTTCCTCGTTCCGGGTTAGTATTTCCCGAAATTACCGGCGCTCAAACTTTAAAAGTTGTACCTAAATTTGAAAGTTTAAAGGATTTTGGAAATTCATTAGTGCATTAGTCTAGCGAATTGAAAAACTAAAATATTGCCACTGAAATCATCAAAATCGAACAATAATAATTGCCAGAGAAAAATGGGAAAACCTGCACTAAATAATTTCAATAATACTTGAAAATTTCAAATTTAGGTACAACTTCTAACGTTATAGCGTCTGTAATTTAGGGAAATACCCGGAATGAGGAAAGAATCGCGACCGACTGAGTCGGGGGGGTTCCCATTTTTCTCTGTCAATTGTTATTCGATTTTGATGATTCCAACGGCAATATTTCAGTTCTTCAATTCCCTAGGGCCGTGCGCTAATGAATGTCTAAAATCCTAGAAAATTTCAAATTTAGGTACCTATAATTTTAAGTTTTTGCCCCTTCAATATCGCGAAATACTGACCCGGAACGAGGAACGAACGGCGACCGACTGAGACCCTCTTAAATACGAGTATAATTCACAAAATGTTTCTGACTGAAGATTTTGTGGCACAATCACGCTCATAAAACTGCCCCAATCTCAATTTTTTTTTTTTTTTTTTTTGTAATTCAGCTGATGTAAGAGTGTTCGACTTTGAAACTTTAGTGATGTTTCTTATATGAATACTTAAGCTTCGTTCGTAGTGCAGTCCGGGACGGTTCTAGAACAGTCCGGGCATGCGCAGTAGGGCTTTGCGCGTTCGCAGTGCACAAATTCCGAGTTCTGGAACTGAGTTCGCTGTTCGCAGTGACTTTCGGACACAGTTCCGGACTAGTTCGGAACTCGGTTCTGGCGTTCCGGATTTTTTCTCGAACTCGATTTCAGAACTCCGGACACCTACAAAGGAGCTCTCTGGTGAGGGTTTCAAGAAACTTTAATAAAAGGCGGCTACGTGGCTCTTCAGACATTTTTTGAATTTTTATAGTTAGGATCCTAATGACAGGTAGTTTAGCCACAAATTTGCAACGTTAAAACCCTCTATTACTGACGAAGTGCGCTGAAAACCATTAAATTGTTACACTTTTGTCAGTTTCTTTAAAACTATAATATTATTCGAACTAAGTATTATTTATTTCAATAATTTATGCCTTGTAAATTTTTGATGGAGATTAAATTTGCTGCAGTTTGATATCAACCTAAGCTCTTTAATTAGAATAAATAACGGAGATACAACAATTCAAAATAAATAATTTATTCCGTAGTTTCTCAAAAATAAATTGAAACCAAAAAAAGTAGTCACTTCCTTTTTTATAGTAAATTTCGGTAAGGAGCCAGTTTTTTTCCTTGGAGATTCATTCATAGCAGATAACTCAGAATTGATTTTGGTTTATTATTTTTAAAATACCCTTTGGAATAGAACAAGAAAAACAATTCCACCCCTCCTTCAAAATTTGATGGTTTAAGTTTCAAGGTACTTACAGTCCGAAAATAAAATTTTTCGTCTGTTCTTAGGTAGGTACCATTTTTCTTTCTTGTTTGAAAACTACCGATGTAAAGGTATTGTTTTTTCACAAAATTTTATTTTATTTAGTAACTATTTATTATAAAATATAATTAAATTTAAGTAATATTTAAGAATTGTTCTTCCACAAAATTGTATTTTATATTTAATATTGTATATTTATTGAGTACCTACCTATTCAACATATTATATTTAATATTTTATACTTTATAAAATAAAATAGCAATGCTTTGATGCTAGGACCTTTCTGTTTCAAACTGAACTTGACAATGGAGCTGTCTTCGTTGAGAGAGTGATAGGAAAATAATAAACCATTGTGTAATAATTTGCTATTATATTGAAAATTTGCAATTATATTGCAAATATATTATGCAAATTATATTTGCAAATAATTGTAATCATAGGAAAATAATAAACCATTGTGTAATAATTTGCAGCGTTTTATCACAGTGAAGGAGAAGGTTAGGCGATAACAGATTAGGTACAGCAGTTCTGATTCATGGAAGCGTTCGCAGTGTAGAAAATCCGAGAACACAGTTCGAAATTCTGGGCGGCCATTTTTCAGAACTCCCCTAGTTCCGGACAAGTTCTAGAACTGCACTACGAACGAACCTTTACAGTATGGTAAAAAACATCTCCATGTGGCCTAGTAAGTACAAAAATTAACATCAAAAAACCCAAGAAAGACTTCTCTGAGAAAATTCAAAATTTGCCAAAGATAGCTGGGCCCTTTAGAAAAATATATCTGTAAGATACCTGTGATCAAGAATGGAATGATGAATTGAAGACTCTATTTCAAATAAGTCTTCAAAGAGGAAATTGTCATCATCAAATCCGGTAACATGTACCAACACTGCCGAGGAGTTAGACAGGAATGAGGAGGAACGACTTCTCCGATACATACACAATTTGCCGAAGACGAAGAAGATGGCTGAGCCTCTCAGAAAACATGATGAATTGAAGACTACCATATATTCATTCTTCTTCAAAAAGGAAAAAGCATCACCGAATCCCCTCATATAAACCAACACTCAGTGAAATGTGCCTATAACCGGGGGGTGGGAAGGCAGATGGACATTCACCCCAGTATGTATCCTGGCGGTACAAAAGAATTCTCGATAATTTGATGCAATTTATAATAATAATAATAATAATAATAATAATGCTCATTATTTGAGGAGCTTGATTCCAAAAGATACTATATCCATTTTGGTCAAACGTGATGAAAACGCGAAAAACCATAGTGATTTGAAAAATGTTATGTTATCATTAGTTCAAAGTTTAACATAATTTTGAACGAGATTTGAATTTTTTGCAAACTTTTGGCAACTCAATTTGAACTTTCGGCAAGTCCATTGCCAACATTTATGCCAACTACTGGAGTCCTTGTCCATCTTCGTTCCTTCTACAATGTTCAATAAAGTGTTTTTCTCTCTCTCTATTTTGAACGAGATTTGAAATATCAGATTTTTGGATAAAATACTTTTTGAAACAAAAAACCGCCATGGCTCTATTTGAATATTCGAGGTAGAATCAAAAATCTAGCTTCATGGCGCAGCACTTTGTCTTCGATAAGCTGGATGTTGAACTCTCCTACTTCCATGGCTGGTGGTTCCCCTTGGGGGGTTCATGAGTCAAAATCGAAAAATTTTCGACTTTTTCGTTTTCATTTTTACAAAATTTTGCAGATTTTTCGAGACATTTTGGTATATAAAAATATTACTGGAAATAGAGCTGGCAACATGAATTTTTTTTATATTGTCGAGAGGGGTTTATTACAGTCATTGAACAAGTTTGGACGGAAAACTCCCAATAGAAAAATAGCTAGAATTGAAAAATCATTAGCATGCAAAAAGGGAAAAAACTGTTTTGCTATATTGTCTCTAGGTAAAATAATATCAACACAACAGAGTTGAAACTCGCTCAGCGGTTATATGAAGAGTAGATAAAGAATTAAAAAAAGTATGAAGATATGATGAATACATCCAGAGAAACAGGTACATGAAAAAGTGTTGAATTAGAACCGACTCATGAACCCCTTGGTAGTGGTCATGCTTATCTTATTTTTTCAATGCATGGGCTCTAGGGGTACTTGGTCCATGATTGTATGATTCCGAGGGATATTTTCTTACAGTATTACAAGCAATTTTTTCTGGGTTGCTTGGTGGGCTAGTGAGGCCTTTCCAGTTCTCACAAGTTTTAGTGCTTCCAATGTTTCGTAATGCAGCTTCAACGATTGGCAGAAATGATCATTTCTTTGTAGATACTCTTTTAGTTCTACGTCATCACGATTTCTTCCGATGCATGTCTCAACTAGTATGTTGTCATTTTCACGTTTGAAATTCAATTTTATAATGTCTATAAATTCTCTTTCCCTTGAATTTTACGTGCATTTTCTTGTAACAGCCTCAACCTCTACATTTTTCATCCGAATTAGATGAATTTTTTCAGGATGGTTCAGATTGACGTGTAGATGGTCCCCTACGAAAATCATTGCCCGGAACTGTTAGTAGTCAGTGGGCATGCGCAACTGTGAATTTCTTGTCAAAGCCTTAAGGGGAGTGGGTAACTACCGAAATAAACAGGCGATTTGGCAATTTTCAAGTATCTTTTCCTCGGTGCCTGTCAGTGCTATCTTGTTCAAATTTTTATAGCATGTACATATACCTAGCCTTTCTCTTCTATCAAATCGGATAGTTTTTCGATATGATTAAAACAAATATTTTTTACATGGGATCCAAAAAGTGGCTTTTTTGACCCCGGTTCTTTTTTATTCATATAATTGTACCGCCTAAGCCAAGCCTTATTTCACAAAACTATCCGACTTAATTGAAGATCTTATATTCTTATATCAGGAAAAAATTGGATCACTTGGCTGCGACGAAACGTTCCTGAGAAAATGATACCCAAAGTTGAAAAAAAGTTATTGTTCAGGACAGCAGTTTTTCTGAAAAGTTTGCCTCCACGCATCTCCACACAACTTCAGTGCCCTGCACGATACATAATGATGCAGGATGTGATGTGGAATGAATGAAGAAGAATAACACTGCGCTGATTATCACCTGATCTTATGCAATTTTCGAGTATCCAGCACTGTTATCATACCGACTTTGTTTATTTCTGTTGTCATGGTCATCTCTACATCTCTACGGACCACCCATCCTACGGCGCCGGCCAGTTCTAGAGCCGGATTTATAATTTTTTTTGGTGCACTTATGAGCATCCAAGAAAAATTTCCATTACGTCATTTTATTCGTTACATTGTCTAGTTTTTTTAAGCAATTAAAAAGATCGATTATTTTTTTCATTTTCTGCCTAACCACTACCCTTAACTTCCGATTCCAAAGAAATATTCAACGATTGTTCGGATTTGGACGTGTAGATGGTCCCCAATGAGGGTATTGCAAGGTACTTAGAGGTAGATGTCTCGAGATTAGCTACGATGCATCGGATCATCTACACAATCGGATTACGGATACAAGGAAGCTATGTGCCACACCCATGAGTGACAAAAAACATATAGATTGACAGATTTATTGTATGTCAAAAATAGAATGAAATTGAAGACCCTTATTAGCTTCTTCAAATCGAAATGACCAAAGTAAATTCTTATAAAAACGCTCGATTCCAAAGGTTGATTACTGAAAATAATAAACCAATAGTGCCCAACATTTGCTAATCAAAGCCTAACTAAAACTATACAAAGTTATAGTCCGATTTCGATCAAATTTTCTGGGATTGGGCGCATTAACGTGTCGGTAGTCCCCTATGAAAGAAATCAAGAAATTTGAAAGAAATGCTTGCATGCGAGTCTGCTACACATTGGGACATTTTCATGTGTGTTTTCTTATTGTCAACCACTACACAACAAGGTTGTTAGTTCATGTACCCAAGCATCAAAACAGTTGATTGTTCTCTACGCAACACAGTGAGTCTATTATATTTATTGGTCGCGTGAGCAAGTTTTCGTGACGATTTTTCAGTTTATGTGCCAAAGCAAAGACATGAAAATGTCAAAAAAGGCTACACCAAATCCAGTAACATGTAGAATACAAGAATGAAAACAAATCTATCAGGTTTTTTCAGCCGCTGACTCATGATTGAAACGTCCTAAGTGCCTCATCATTCCTCATCCACGACTCTATGGGATCTGAATGAAGCACACCCTAACGAAGTTGGTGTTTCCGCAAAGCCATAAAGGCGACCCTGGACGACGTAAAATGACTGAAAAAGCGAAAAAAACGCATAATCCCCTCGTGTGTAGGCACACCCAAAGGTCTTTTAGTGCAGGAATCCCCCAACGAATTTAAAACTGGTAGTTGTTTTCAGCTCATTAACCGTCCTGGTTACCTAATGTCGCGTTTTATAGAGAAACTCGGGAGTTTCAAAGAAATGACTCGAGGCGGCTTTAAATCTCACAAATCGGCTCCCTTCAACTTCAAGACCGACCAACAGCGTGACAGACCAGGAGGAAAATAACTTCTCGATGTCTTAATTCGGGGTTCCCCAGTGGGAGGTAGGATGCCGTAGCAGCCATAAACTTCCTGATGGGGGACACAGTAAACTAATAAAGCAATTACCGGGGTGTCTCGTTTTCTGGTATCTTCAAGTATTGACGGCGTTTTTTTTTTATCTCTCGGAAAGAACGATACAGCCGTGGGTGAACCACAGGTCTTTTCCCAGGACCTGAACACCCATTAGCCATAAACGTATACATAATCCATGAAGATTTTAATCTGTAGCGATTATACATGCAAATATTTTTTATTCCTCTCGGTAACTATATATTTTTAATAGCATTAACGGTCATTTATCAAAGGCACTGACGTGTAGGCATCCGGTGTGACCCATTTTCAACACCTCCGTAACGCTGGGAGTCCCCCATTTTCAGCTTTCGTCAAGTCAATTCCAATCGTTCGGGACCACGAATTAGTCTAACCGATATTTACGACAGCCATTCCTGTCTCAGCTGAAAGAAATATGAAGAATTCATTATTTTGGACGAATACGTGGACCCTAAAAGGGCGGATTCTTTATTGAATAAATTCAACCGAGCTCCTTCGACTGAGTTCACTGTTCTTTCAAATTTGAATTCAAGGACCAGGTATCTGCTGGTTTTTAGTCGACATCGTCAGATAATTTTAAAAACGTTTTCGACCGACTTCAAAACACAAAAAAAAAAACCTCTGCAAACTATTACACAATGGTTCATTTTTTACTGTAATAGATCACCCGAATGCAGAGAACTCTGATTTTCATTTGTACTGTCCACCGATGAAAAGAATGAACGCGAGGCCCGACAGGGAGTTGGGGTATCCTCAACGTAGAACTACACCCTTTTCCACAAATATACGTTTACAGGTAGTAACTGACCTCATCCAATACCCCTGAACCTGCCGCGAGTCATACTTTCTTCCATCCCCTTCTCATATTGTCGTTTAGGTCATGTCTCGAATTGCTATGCTACTTCTGTCCAATGATGTCTGGACGAGAAAAATATATTACGAATTCGCGATCGGGAAAGAATAGTGACCTGTCGTAATTACGTAATAAAATCCTAACTTATCTCAACAGCAAATTTTTCAGGAGAGACTATTCTTACGGGTAAACTAACTATACTTATTCTTCTATAGGGGAACGATTCTTAGATTTCACTATTTTTAGAACCAAAAATTGATTACATTTCAAAAATATGCTTTACAAAATCGGTAAAAATAGCCAAGAAGATAAAAGATTTTAAATTTTGTTATGGAAGCAAAATTCTAAGTGAAAAAATTTCTAGGCCACAAATTAAATCATTATAAATTAATGTGCACAAAAAATAGCTCAAAAATATTGAAAAATTGCTGAAAAATGACTTAAATTATACCAAAAATCTCAAAATTCATAATGAGTGCTTAAGTTCGTGGGCTATAAACAGGATTGTTTCACATTTTCATGCTCAAATGAGTTTTCACATAGCATAAAATGGCTATAAACCCAATAAAAACGTTGGAAAATGGCTAGAAATTCAAAAGTAGTTTTTAATAACGTTTTTAAAAAATTCGCTCATGAGGTCATTCTGCACAATTTTGAATATTCATTTAAATATTTTTTCTTATCGATTCATTTTCGTTATCAAAGTAAAGTTCACATGTAGGTTTGGCATACTAAGGACTTCAAACTAATATTTTGATTTTTGGTGATTTCTTAGACTTCTTGCCACTTTTATTAATTTTGCCGTTCACTGTCTGCCGTACGTGACAATTCATCAATAATCACCCTCAATCTTCTTGATGTGGCCCAAGTAAGATTTCCAGTCATATTTAACAGCTTCCATTGTAAATTCCTGAAGGCGTTTGAGTGATAAATCACCACCCGTATTCCTTCCCTATATGAACATCTTCATTTTCACCCAAGCCTACCCAGCGGAAAGTCAGGTAAAGGATTTGAGAGGAAGTGACCGAAAACGGGATTTCCTGGACAAGTGACAAGCTCGGAGGAGGTTGAACGGATGTTTTCAGTTTAGGATTCGGTAGGGTCCTCGCGTTCATTCTTTTCATCGGTGGACAGTACTACCTACTAGCATCTGATCGGAGCATCTAGGGGAAGAAAGTGGTGGAATGGCGTGAGCACTCCCTAGCGAAGATAAGATGAACCTTCCGGAGCTCAAAAACCTAGGTTACCTCTCTTATCAGTTGGCTTATGTGATGTTGGTATCGTGTGTTGTGTTTCTAATGGGGAATTTGCCTCACATTTTTCTTTTTCGAATGAGGGTTTATTTTTATGGAATAAAACTATAGTGAGCTGCTCGAAAACGCATCCAAAAAATTTAGAGAATTTAAGGAAGATGGAAATTTTAAATGTGGTGGCAATGAGTAAGAGGCAGCCATGTTTGAAACGTAACGGATATTCTACCAATCTGACTTCAAAGGAGGTTCTGTGGCGCTTACCACAGAACCGGAACTTACACGAACTTTTAGCTTCCGAGTAGTGCACACAAGAGTGCGCCGCGAACTGGCAGGAAGAACCCAGACACAAAAGTGACCAAAAGAAACAATATTACTCACTTTTTTACAATACGATTCTACCTACTAGTTTATCAAGCATTATTAGTCTTCATCTTCTCTTATTTAGTTTCAAGATTTGAATCACATTATTCGAGTAGCCATTTCACTGGATCGTTTTGTGTGGCGGTGCTAGAACTCTGTCTGTTGTCGGAGTTGTTTTCGCGTCTTTTTTTTTCGTATGACGTCAACAATATTCATCGATTTTCGTGGTGTTTTGTAACAGAGGCTTCACTTGTTTAGGCATTTTCTCCTACGGTAATTTTTTCCCCTTGGTTATTCCTAGTGTTAAACGTTATTCTAGGGCCCTATTATAGGATTTGACTTGAAATTCCAGAATCTAAAATTGAGGCAAATTCCCCATTCTTTGGTAAATAATAGAATGCTTTAAGAATTAATGATGTTTACCTACGAGTACGTAGATTTGCATTTCTGACTGAATGCCTTTTTTATTGATGCCTCAGATTTGATTGCTTTTTTCATTGAGGGTAAATTTCTGATTTCCTATAGATTAGGCAGGGATCTACAGACATTACCACCGGTCGATAACAGAGGTGCATCCATCTTGCCAAAAAAGAAGAGAAAGTTCATCTAATCATCGCTAGATAGCACTCGGGCCGTTCCACCACTTTCTTTCCCTAGCTGATCCTGCTTCTGATAGTTGTGGATGTCCTCATTTCAAAATTTGATTCTTGGTTGGTATGTTTGCACAACGGAGAAGTTACATCAAGAAATTCTATTCAAAGAAACGAATAATGATCGTATTTGATCATCTGAGATTTGAACGGGTATTAGGCCCCTGAAGATTACAGGGGCTGCACAAAAGGAGACTTGGGCACTTCCTGCACCGTAAATATGGTTTTTATCTGGCAACAGAAGAAGAAAATTACGTCAATCCCACAAGAATTCTATTCAGCATTTATTCACTTCAAGTTCAGCCTTTCACCCCTCTTGATAGCACATTCAGATTGATCAAAGTCTATCCAGAGAGTTGGTTCCGAAGCGGCCTGTCGAAAAAATGCTTATTCAACAACTCTTCCAAAGACTTGCTCTAACTTCACGGCTGAATTTTTTGCTAATCCATACAACTGAAGAAAAAATTGCAATCTTCTTCGACTCTCTAACTGCTCTTCAGGCTATTAAACGTAGAGTCGATTCGCATCCATTAATTTTTTATACACTCGTACTCATGTGCATACTATAACCATATGAATGGTATATAGGGTAGGTGGGGGTAAAGGTCTACAAGGGGGAAAAGGTTCTCACGGAAAGTTTAGTTTTTTCAGCGAAAGCCTCGTTAAGAAGCAGGCATTAGTAAATAAAGTTGATGGTTTATCTAATTAATTTGTAATTAAATGAGACAAAGTCTGATGCACTTAGATGTTCATAAGTTGTGATTTTCGAAAATAAATGAGCTTTTTGGCTAACAACGTACTAAGTTTTTGTTACTCACTTACTTTTGCTACCTAATAAAGTTATTTTGGCTAATCATTTGTGAGATTCTGTACCTCCCCAGCTCTCAATCTACGATAGAAGATACGATTCGCGGAGCAAACCTGGTGCGAACCTTTACCCCACTGATGGGGGCAAAGGTTAGCAAAAACCTAAATGCTTGCATACGAGTCTGCAACACATTGGGACATTTTCATGTGTGTTTTCTAATTGTATTTATTACTAGGCAGATCTCACCCGTGCATTGCATGGCGGGACGTACAGATCAATTAAATGGGCCAAAAGAGAAACCGCCCACCCGTGGGTACTTAATTGAATACACAACAAGGTAGTGAAGTAAATTTGTTAGTTCATTTACCCAAGCATCAAAATAAGAAAACAGTTGATTGTTCTCTACGCAACACAGTGAGGCTATTTTATTTATTGGTCGCGTGAGCAAGTTTTCGTGACGATTTTTCAGTTTATGTGCCAAAGCAAAGACATGAAAATGTCAATAAAATGGGGAATTGGCCTTCAAATCATTCAAGAAGAATTTCATTATTTTTATGGACGGTGGAAGAGATGCCTGACTGCAACAGAAGCCACTTTTTGTGAAAAAAAAGTCGTCATGTGAGCTCACAAAAAATTAAAAATTTTGATTACTGATTACATGCAATATGTGCATCAGTATCTTGACAATGCAGCTTTAAAGCAACTTCCATACAACGGTACCTACATGCTATCGGTAACTTGGCAATATAGCTTTACACCAACATTTGCAAATTTGACGATTGCCAAGGCCTAAGCCCATAATGATTTTTTAAAGCATTTTCCCTTGTTTCTGAGCTTGTTGAGCATCAATAAACAAAATTATTGAAGCGATTGATCGACCTAAAATTTTCTTGCCAACTTAAGGGTTAAAAATTACTGACACTAACCATAAGCTTCGCGGCACAACTAGACTCCAAATGGAGCAGATATATCGGCCAATCCGTTTAACAGTTGAGGGCAACTGCGCACAATATTCCAATATAGACTTTCCTCTTCCAGCAGGCACTTTGTATAAAAGTACCTACCATTGTTGGTTGAGCCGTTTGGCACTGATCGCAGGACTGAATGTAGTGCGGAAAGATCAGTTGCGAGAAGGCAACCGACGGATTTTCAATCACTGCAGGACGAGTTTACCTAATCGAGAGAGAATTCGATAAATTAATATTTATATCACGGTCGTGATGTGGCGCTTAGCAGCCAACTGATCTTATCTAACCTTTGGCGTTCGATTTTTTCCCCGCCGACTCGTTCCAGCAGCATCTACCCCCGCGCCTTCAGAAAAGAAGAAAAGAAAGCCCGTCTGTTACGCAGAAATTCCAAAAAAGGAGTAACGAAAGGCTGTCGGCTCCCCTCGAAATTTTGAAAACATCTCGTGAGATGAACAAAGGGTTGACCCCAGTGATCTTCAAAGTCTTCGGTTGACCTCTTTAGAGGGTCTCAGTCGGCTCTGAGGAATCACTTTGTGGTCCTGATTCACCTCTGAATTGGCCACTCGAGAGTTCTGACTGCAGTTGAGAGCAGGATTCACAGTGCACTTGAAGGCAAGAGTCCACCGAAATAGCTAATTTGGTAATTATTCACTCGGGAATGTTGGTTTAATATTTTCAATGATGAACCTTGGGAATCGACCAAGAAAAAAAAATATTTCAACCCCCCTCACAATTTGTTGGTTTACGCCTAAGGTACGTAGAATTTACGTTTACGGTTAGGTAAATGGGGGTATAGTGGACACTGTTCCAAATGTGAAAAATAAGAGTGACGGCGCCAAACTACTTTGAAATCCATAGAATTTGTAGGATCTATGAAGCTACTGTACAACTACCGAGACTCCAGAGCATCATGGGAAAGAATAATAACCATTTTTTTCTTATTCTGAGTTTTTTTGTGTTCAGACTGTTCTCAATTTTTCATTCTCAAGATTTCCATAGTTTCCAGCCCTTGAGGGACCTCAACAACCTTGCATAGATATTAAAGTAAGTTAGTATATGTTGGAGATGCGTCCTTAATTCTGTCCAATCATGTATTGTTTATTAATTTACTTATTACTGTAATTGTATAGTAGACATCAATTTATTTACCGATATGGAGCGATTTTGCAAAGATCCTACCCTACAACACGGGCCAAGCCTAACGTCGGGTAGGAAATCTGAGCAAATTGCATCCCTTCATGCATTTATATTATTGTAAAAGTGTACAAAATGGCGAAAATAAACAAATCTATCTATCTATCTATCTATCTATCTATTGATGAAAACTACGTAGTTGAAGACCACGCCACTTACAAGAAATTACTCATATACTCAATGACCCAATATATCACCTATCTTAGCTATCAATGGATTCAAGCTAGGTAGCCAAGGTATTTGGAGGCTAGTGCTAGGCCTTGGATATTAAGGTTTCGAGATTATCTACAACGCCTCGGATCATCGTACTGTGAATATGAGGAAACAATGTTGCCACACCAACTTGGCAGACATTTTTATTTAATTACAAATTTTGCTATTTTCTCAGATAATTATATGACATATTGCAGGATTTATTGTTCAATTTATGATTGATTTATGGATTATTTAAGTTCAAGGGACGAAATTATACAAGAGAGGCAGTATGTTAACTTCCATATTTATTTAAAACTCAGCAACAACAACAGTATGTTTGCTTCCATCAAATTGCATAAATTGTATATCAATTTTTGAGGATTTTTGATTTCCTGCAAGTATCCCATATTGCTACAAGGTGAGCCGCCAATTTATCCCCGAAATTTTGGACGGTATCATCTTGTTTTCAAGTAATAACGGTAAAAAAAAATTGCTATCCGGTTTTGAAATTTAACCCATTTCCGGCCACTGATGCGTTTTTGCATCGTCATATTTATGGTTTTTATAAATATTGAAAATGGTAGAAAATCTTTGGAGAAATATTTTTTCTCGTTCATGCTGTTCCTAAACTTTTCAGAAAAAATTTTCTTTGACGTTCGGGAGCTCAATGTGATTTTGGGAATTTTCTGAAAATGAGGCCTTTCGGCCAAAGGCATGATCATGGTGGCTCAAATTCGATTCCGGGTGATGAGTTGAAACAGATTCCGGTCCTTCGACTTCTACATTTTACCGAAAACAATGAATTGGATAAATCATATCGATTTGGAAAACTCAAATCTCATTAAAAAGTAAAATTTATAAAATATCGAGTATTTTTGCTATCGATTGGTGAGCAAATGGTGCTTTATTTCGGCCGGCATTCTGTAAAAACAGTTCATCCTCTTCTGCTCATTATTCAGTTATTTCTACCCTTGGCTTGAAATGGGTTAAACTGGCATAAAAGAAAAAAACTAAAAGTAGTAGTACTTTTTACTAAAAGTGAAAACTTCGATCAAAAAGTCAAATTTCGAAAAAAATTGAGTTTGTTTTTGTCTTAAAAAAATGTTTTATTCTAAAAAATTTGGAATTGCACTAGGTAGCGTGGCAGTTTAACGCTCTTTCCAACGATATCCTCAAATTTGAATTTACTTGGTAAACATCGGGAGTTATGACGGTTTTAATGACGTAAGGTCGAAAACACACAAAACTCTTTAAATTGAAAAAAATCGCTAAAAGATTTTTTTTTAATGGGAAATACCTTGTAGAATCGAACCTTGAAGTTATGCCTAACTTGAATGCAGACACCCTTTATACTCGTAAACGATTATCGAAATGATTTTAAAACCCTTACTTAACTCTCCATTTTTTATATCCTTGAAATTTGACAACACTTTTGTATTTAATTTAATTTCTTACTGTTGAATTAAAGGGGGGGGAGAGTAAGGGAAATGTGAAGAATAAAACACGATTGTTTTTGATTATACAAAAAAAAAGCCTGGTTGCGCCATTTCTAACCAATTGTCCCAATTCCAATCCAATCAAAACGAACCTGTGAAATGAAGCAGACCTGCCAACTCATGACCACATGATTTTCAAATCCGTTTTTCGATTTCTTTTTAAATGACATCATCTTTGTGGAAATTAATGTTATTCTGTTCGAAGTTCTTCGGAGAAAGTGGTATATTTCAGTTCAAGTTAATTTCGGAGAAATTATTCCTAAAAGTTTAGTGTCCTCTAGTTTCGTTTTGGTTCACAGTTGTCACTAGTACAGACAATACAAGACCCTTTGTCAGATGTTTAAAAAAAAACTCAGTCGACATACCGGAATTTTTAAAAAGACGATCTTTTTGGCGACGTAAGGGGTACAGAAATTTTCATTTCGATGGCCTTCAAGAGCGACTGCAGCGATTCTGGCGGTCACAAAAAGTACCTGGACTTACCGCCTCAATTCTTATGGTTTCTGTCAGTTTTTGAACCTCAAGTTTAGTATCAAGTTTAGTTAAATATCCAAGTTAAGTTACCACACTAAAATTGTAGTTTTTGGAGTCTATTATTCAATTTATTATTGTCGGTACATGTTTCGGCAAATGCAACGTTGCCTTCATCAGCCTTAATAAAACGGTTTGGGGATCATCCCTTGTGCCGTTGCTTTTTTCTTTTCATAGTTTGTTATGGAGCATACCGTTAATTTTTCAAATTTTGATTCGTAACCCAATGAAGTATGATTTCCCCATTCTCTCCCTCTCTCTTCGTACCTTCATAGGCCGAACCTTCGAAGAATTGAATCCGAGGTAACTAAAACCAGTTGATGAAATTTTTGCTTCCTCACTACCGAAGTGAAATGAAAATTTCCACTTGCTTTTTGCGTTTTAGAGCTTCCCGAACAATTTTGGTTCCGTGTCTGTCTGTCTGTCGGTCTGTCTGTGGTCAATCCTTGTCCCTGGCAAAACTATACTAACCTATGGTCCGATTTTGATGAAATTTTCAGGGATTGTGCGGGTTAGGTCCTAGACGGTCCCCTATCAATTTCAGCACCTTCGGACCAATAGGAGCGACTGCGCATGCGCAAACGTGAATTTCCTGGAACCTCGGTTTCTAATGAACCGATTTTGCTCAAATTTGGAGGTTAGTTAGGGACTAACTTCTAAGAGACACCCTATAAGTTTCAATCAAATTGGTCAAGCAATAGCCGCTGCGCATGCGCGAACTTTAAATTTATTGTTACAACCAAAACTCCGCAACTATTCAACCAATTTCGATGAAATTTTCAGGGATTGTGTGGCTTAGGTCCTAGACGGTGGACCGCTAATATTTTGGTATTCAATAACTCTTTGAATCATAATTTTTTCGCCAACTGATTCTATACGTCCATGTTACAATGAGTGAGGAAGCTATACTGCCCACCCAACTTGGCAAATTTTTTAGGTTTTCCAACTAATTTTTCAAATTTTGATCTGTGAATAACTTTGGGGCGTTGAGCAAATGAACAAATGTATCGTTGAATAATATCATTGGATTATATCATTGAATAATAATCATCATAAGAATGAAATATATCATTGAATCTTAGACTCCGAAAACTACATCGAAAACATGGTCACTCCATCCATCCATCAACGCGCTAAAATTGTGTAAAATGCGAAAAAGTCAATTTCTGACATTTTGGAGTTATCCTAAAAACCCCATATAAATTCACACAATGAACCAGAACTAACAAATCTCAATTTCTACGATATACTCGTGTATAACTTGATTTGGACGCTCTCTATGTCCGCCCGTCTGACCCCCCCCAAGTAGCAACTCAAACGCGCATTCCATTTATTTATTTTGATTTTTCTTTAAAAAAAAGTATAACAATTGAAAAATAGTCACGAAAACAAATTACCGGAAGAATGAAATATTAGTCAGTCGAAACAACAGAAAATAATGAAGCGGTTTTAGGTCAAAAAGATTTCTTTATCATTTATGAGGAAAGTGAGGAGCTCGAGAGGCTTTCCTCTACTCGGGTAGGAGTTGCAGTCTACCCAGGTAGACGTACGCCTTGAAATTCCTGATGGGAATTGAACCAATTTGATACATTTTTTGTACTGCGACCACCGGTGCAAAACGTAATGCCGTCATAAACAAGGCTCTCAGGAGTGGTTGCAATTACAAAGGGCTTTTTTAAATCTATTTTTCTATCATCCAAACTAGTTTTTAATTTATAATTAACAGGAGATTATACTATTAATAATCTTGGTGAAGGTTAATTAAATAATGTGAGGACGGTGTCCTTACAAACCTTATCGCACTAAACGGCTCTGGCGCCCGCCGATCAGGGAGGTAAATCCTTTTGCGCAAGAAAATTGGCCGAGTCGACAGAACCAGTTTTTTTGCTGAAGCGACTTAATTTTCATCCATTTTCGCTTTTATCTTAATTCCTTGTTTATTAAAAGGTTCCCAATGATTGGTTCTGTTTCATTAGGATTCCGACGTGGAGTAGTCTACTATCGATAAGGCTGAAGGATGTTTTGAGGGTGGAGTAACGTTTGCAGTCAACTCCATCATCATTAAGTAACTTTTTACAAGTAAAAAATGAAATAATATTAATCGTACAAATAAAACTCCATTACGTGACAGAAATTGGTTTATGATGCTAGTTAACTTTATATGGACGTGGATGAATTGCAACAAAAAACGACATTTTATACCAGCAAGTTGGCGTTTTTCTACACACTAATAGAAGTGAGAGAAAGGGCAGGTCCCCCCCCCCCCTCCCTCCGGAATGTAACCAAAGATGATAAAAAGGGGAAAAGCTACAAAAAATTATAAGGTTTGATATTAATGCACAGTAGATATTAATTTACACTTTTTATTAGCTTTTACAACACTCCTCACTTTAATAACAGCCATCAACAACAACATTCTCCTCCTCCACTAACTAGGGATGGCATGTGATTGATTGGTTCAGTAGGAATAGGTTGGCTGTCAATGAGTCAAAAACGTATACCATGCTGTTTGGTCTGAAGAGTTTGTCGATGGCTGATGACAACCCCCAGCAAGTCAAGTTCCTTGGAGTTCTTGTGGACCCGAAGCTTAACTGGAATTCACATTGTGAATGCTTAGTTAATTCTTTAAATAGTTCGATATTTCTTTTAAGAAGACTGACTGACAAATTGTCTAAGACTGCAGTACTTGCAGCATTTCATGCAACATTCCTCAGTAAGGCGACTTATGCAATTCTCTGCTGGGGTCATTGCCCATCGGCCTCCTTAATATTTAGTTGCCAGAGACGAGCAGTGCGAGCAATAGTTGGTGCAAGTTATAGGGCTGACTATAAAGAAATATTTATTAGTTTAAGGATTCTTACTATTCCAGCTATTTACATCCTGGAATGTATCACTTTTGTGCACACCCATTCAGATAAATATGAATCAGCGCCTCATAGTTATGAAACTCGATCTGCAAATAACCTTGTGATCCCATACTCAAGGCTCAATACGACTAGAAATGTATCTAGGTGGTGGGGTTTAAAATTTTTTAATGCCCTACCAACAAATGTAAAATTGTTCAGTTATCGGAAATTTAAGAACTGTTTGTCTGTCTTCCTACGTGAACTAGCTCCATGTACATTTGATGATTATTTTATAGCCATTAATAATGCAAAATTTTAGACTTTTTACTAATTTTAAATTGTAGTTTTTAAATTTGTTAATCTTTGATAAAATATTTGTTTTCTTGTAACTTATTTATGTATTGACGGGTTGACTTCCAACTATCGTAGTTTTTATTATGTGTTTAATTAAGAGTCAGTGTTACTGTTAGCGTTATAAATTTATAATAAGTTATAAGTTATATTTATATATAACTTATTATTACAGTTATTTATAATAAGTTATATAGTTTATAAGTTATAATTTATGACCAGAGGAATTTTTATAAGATGAATCTGTGCAGTTTTAATAATTCTTGGTTGTCTAACATCTAATCGTATATCGACGTTTGTCATGCAATATTTGTAAACGACAAATAAAAATCTCTCTCTCTCTCTCTGGCAACGATATATCGATATATGAAATAATATTTCATACGTATCGATATAATATATCAAATGTAACATATATCGATATGTTACGTTTGATATATCGATATATAAATATTGATATAGAGAACCGATATTATAGATCAATATTGATAGGGGCTCTGACAACCATGACATTTTCGGCCTTTTTCAACTAGGTATGATAATTTCGATAATTATCACCCTGTAACTGTTTTTAAACACTTTAAACACTTTAAAAAGCAGGTTGAATACTTGCTTCAACCGTTTTTCCAAGTAGATCTTCCCATTATAGCGATCGAGTATATCGATGTATTTCTTCCAAAATGATATTAGTAACGTTTCAGTTCACCTACCTACTTACTCCAATTAGATTTTTCAAGTAGATCTTCCGATATTATATTTCACTCGATTTGCCATCCCTAAATACCTTGTAACGTAAACCATCAGACTTTTGAGATGGTTAAATACTAACTTCAAAGAGTTTTTCCAAGGAAATCTTCCGATTTGTCGAGCATATCGATAAATTTTTCTTCTTCTAAAATGACGTTGATCGGTATATCGGTTAATCGGTATAAATGACGGTAATAAGTAAATCGGTAAATTTCTTCTTTAAAACGTATCTACTTTAACAAGTTTTTCCAAGTAAGATCTTCCGATATATCGAAATATTTTCTCCGATATATCGTAGATAGAGATATCATTTGATCAGTATATCGATATATTTCATTCGATATGCCATCCCTACCACTAACTCGTGTATCACAAACAGGTGAGTGACATGGTAGACACAGTGGTGTGTTCTGATTAAAATTTACTCAATTCCAACACACTCTCTTAGTAATCAGAAAATGTTTCTCTATTTTAACGTTAATTTTTTTAAAGCGGAAGGATGATTTGAGGGTGGAGTAAGTTTCGCAGTCAACTCCATCACCATTAAATAACTTTTTACAAGAAAAATTAAATGTTAATCGCACAAATAAAACTCTTTAATGTGATAGAAATTGGTTTGTGACGCTAGTTAATTTTACAGGGACTTGGATGCATTACGACAAAAAACGTCATTTTATACCTACAAGTTGGCGTTTTTCCACACACTAATAATAGTGAGAGAAAGGACCGGATCTGCCCCCAAGAGATGATAAAGAGGAAAAGCTACGAGAAAAAATTATAAAATCCAGTTGAAAAAGTACTAATAAGTTTAATATTAGGAAATGCATCAACACCTAAAATCCATGTGATGTACTTCGATAAAAATGTCCAAATCTATAATATTAGATTCAATCATTTTCACGCCAACCAATTTTGGGTATCGGAGAATCTTTATGAGGAAGCTATACTGCTGGTAGTTTTCTTCGTTTTGCGTTTGTAAATTTGTACCATTAAAAAAATAAATGCTTGCTTACGAGTCTGCAACACATTGGGACATTTTCATGTCAACCACTACACAACAAGGTAGTGAAGTAAGGTTGTTAGTTCATGTAATCAAGCATCAAAATAAGAAAACAGTTGATTGTTCTCTACGCAACACAGTGAGTCTATTTTATTTATTGGTATCGTGAGCAAGTTTTCGTGAAGATTTTTCAGTTTATGTGCCAAAGAAAAGACATGAAAATGTCAATATTCAAAGAGTCGGTAAATTGACAAAGAAAGACGCTAATCTGCAAAATCACAGTTTTGAGATATTAATAATCAAAGTTGTTAGGTGTCTGAAAAATCAAAGCGGGGTTGCTTTCTCCGAGGCAGTTGTCGGTAATTTGACGCACATTCATCTCAACGGATGTTGTCGAAATAATGTAAATTTACTATACATCACAAGTCCAAGTTTTGCTTCCTCACTACCGAAGGTAGGGAAGCTTTGTATTCGTGAAAGAAGTGAAAAAAAAAAAATGTCCTCCAAAATCAAAATTTCCACTTGCTTTTTGCGTTTTACAGCTTCCCGAACAATTTTGGTTCCGTGTCTGTCTGTCTGTCTGTCTGTCGGTCTGTCTGTGGTCAATCCTTGTCCCGGGCAAAACTATACTAACCTGTGGTCCGATTTTGATGAAATTTTCAGGGATTGTGCGGGTTAGGTCCTAGACGGTCCCCTATAAATTTCAGCACCTTCGGACCAATAGGAGCGAGTGCGCATGCGCAAACGTGAATTTCCTGGGACCTCGGTTTCTCGGTTTCTAATGAACCGATTTTGCTCAAATTTGGAGGTTAGTTAGGGACTAACTTTTAAGAGACACCCTATAAGTTTCAATCAAATTGGTCAAGCAATAGCCGCTGCGCATGCGCGAACTTTAAATTTATTGTTACAACCAAAACTCCGCAACTATTCAACCGATTTCGATGAAATTTTGAGGGATTGTGTGGGTTAGGTCCTAGACGGTGGACCGCTAATATTTTGGTATTCAATAACTCTTTGAATCATAATTTTTTCGCCAACTGATTCTATACGTCCATGTTACAATGAGTGAGGAAGCTATACTGCCCACCCAACTTGGCAGACGTTTTTTAATAAGAGTGGTTTCATTATTTTCAATAGTGAACCTTTGGAATCGACCAGGAAAACAAATTTTTTGAACCCCCATCAAAATTTGTTGGTTTACGTCTACGTTTACGTTTCAAGATAAGAAGAATCCGAAAATCGAATAAAAATGTTGCCGTCCGTCCGGCGTACGCGGCCCTTCCCTCAGTTCCCATGGACAGATTTTGATGAAATTTGGTATATGGGCTCTATTTGGGGTCTAGTTGTGCTCCGAAGCGTTTGGTTGATGACAGTCATTTCTAAGAGCTCTAGCTCCAAATCTTTTGATATAGCATTTTCCAGTTGAATTAAACCTTTTTCCAAAAGAATTAAACCTTTTTCCAAATGAATTAAACCTTTTTCCAAAAGAATTAAACCTTTTTTCAAATGAATTAAACTTTTCCCCAATACAATTAAACTTTTTTCCAAAATAATTAAACCTTTTTCCGAAACAATTAAACCTTCAGCGGGAAAATAAGGAATTGCAAGTATATGAATCGCGAAACAGTTTAATCATGAATTAGGTTGAATGAATTGCAGAAAAGTGAACAACAAAGTCGTGAAAAATAACGAAGGGTCAATGAATTATGAAAACACAAACAGAAATTAACAGTTGTTAATGCGGCTAGGAGAAACTGTGGTCAAACGACGTTGGGTCATTAAGGAGGAATAGACGACGCATACCTACGAAGGAATCCCTTCCAAGTGATATCACTCGGAAGGGATTCAACAGTGGTGTCATCTTCATGCTTACTGACATTTCACTGGTCGCTACGTCGTTTATTAATTTTCTATCACATCCCCTTCTTTTGAGAGGTTTAATTGTTTCGGAAAAAAGTTTAATTATTTTGGAAAAAAGTTTTTTTTTTTGTTTTTGTTTTTTTTCATGTATGATTGTCTGTGGACGCAATGTTCCGATGACCTCCTCAGCACACCCCCTCATACCCTCCCATTGAGGACATGTGAAGAAGGTGTGGCAGACATCATCCTCCTCTATCCCACAGTATCTGCACTCTGGGTCAGTGGCTTTCCCGATCTTTACTAAGAAGGAGCGGAAGTAGCCATGCCCTGAGAGGAATTGAGTCAGGTAATAGTTCACCTCTCCGTGTTTTCTCTCCAACCAAGACTTTAGATCGTCGATTATGAGGGCTGTCCACCTTCCACGGGTTTCACAGACAAGGTCTGCTTGCCACCTACGGATGGTCTCCTCCCGCTCTTCCCTCTTTACTATGGTAATTGTCTCTGCCTCCCTCATTCTTATCCTTTTGCGCTCCAGTGCCTGGTGGTATATTGGGATAGTTCCCGCTATCACATGTGTTGCTGGACCTGAGACAGTTCTAAATGCACTACTGATTCTCAGAGCTCCTCTCCTCTGTACAGCTTCCATACGTGCCCGGTACTTTTGGTACCTAAGGGAGTCTGCCCACACTTCTGCTCCATACAGCATAATTGAATCTGCAGTTCGCATAAGGAGTCTCCTCTTAGCGGGCGATGGGCCCCCTAGATTTGCCATCAGTCGGCTCAGCTTATTTACAATACCTGCAGCCTTATCTGCTGCTCCACTGATGTGCCTCCAGAAGCTTAGTTTCCCGTCCAGCATCACACCAAGGTAGCGAATGGCTGGAGAGGTGATGATTTCCTGTCCATCCACATTCATAGGTATAGATCTCTCAATTCTCGCTGTGGTTAGCAGTACAATTTCCGTTTTTTGGATTGCCAGTGACAGTGTGTGTGCTTCCATCCACTCCATCACTCTGCGCATTGCCTGATTCAGCTTAAACTGGAGGTGTTCCATCCTTCGAGCTCTTATCACCACCACCAAGTCATCAGCGTAGCCAATCAGTGTAATTCCTTCGGGCATCTCTACCCGAAGGAAAAAAGTTTAATTGTATTGGGGAAAGGTTTAATTCATTTGGGAAAAGGTTTAATTGTTTCGTAAAAAGGTTTAATTCATTTGGAAAAAGGTTTAATTATTTTGGAAAAAGGTTTAATTCAACTGGAAAATGCTATATAAAGGTATTGGTTTTTCATCAATTTAAAATAGCATTGAATATTTAGAATCGAATGAGACCACCCAGAGCTCTATAGGACCAACCGTTCGCTCACTGCGAGAACTTAAGGGTTGGGCTTGGAGTGTGAAGCGTTTATTTTCTCCAAATAAACTTGATTTTGAAGGTGTGAAGTATGTAGTAGGTAGTACCTACTATGTTTGGTAGGTTAAAAAAAGAAGTGACAATGGCAAAGTTGTGATTTTTGCAAAAGTGTGATCTATACAGAAAAATAATAAACCTTCGTGAAATAATTTGCAACGTTTTTAGAATTGAGTGTGAAGAGTTATGATACAATTATTATAGAGAATACAAATTTTGTATTCTCATTAAAACTGCGAAAGTTACATGATTGCTTTTCAATTCCAAAATCTTAATTTTATAAAAATTGCGTAAAAGCTAAATTGATTGGGTGCTAAACTCTGCAGAAACAAGCATTTTTCACTATTTCTACGACACCAAATTCTGGCTACGAGCCATTCGGAACTTCGTGATTGAACGAAAAGTAAAGACCTCGAGAGGAGAACTAAGACTTGACTAGGTGTGAAGGTTGAGTGAATGTCCGCTATGGGTGGGCCTCCTTTAGTGTAAAGGCGTGTTCCTCCAGTAAAACGACTCGTGTCCTGATAGCAGTTCCACGATGAAGGTTTCTCGCCACGCTTTCGTCGTATTCGATTCCCGACGAAGTCGACATGAAGAGCTGAACATTGTCAGTAGGATATCGGACCTAACGGCGTCGTAGGTGTGTCATTTTGGAACTACGTATATACAATAAGGTTGAGTTGTCACAGATAGGACGTTTTCCCATGGCTACGTCGGTGGTCAGGAAATTTCATTAAGATACCGATAACAAAACGATCCTACGTGTGCCCATATCTTCACACTGTGAAATTTATATGTTATTCCCCACACAAGTTTGAAGAAGTCAAACTTGAATCTTTCGAAAACAATTTGAATAATTTTCTTTTTTTTGTCGAAGTTTCCATATTATATTTTATTAAAATCAGAGTCCTTTCAAGTTGAGTGAGCTTTATAGGTATCTACAGCTTTTCCACAACAAATAAGATGTAAGTAAACATATGCGGAATATAGCACTCGCAAACTGAATTAAACATCCCGCAATTTGAATTGAACTTTGCGCAAACTGAATTAAACATTTTGTAATGAGTATTAAAGTTTTCGTGAATTACACATTTTCAAGCACGTGAATTTTGTGTCATTCAATCATCGCTTTTACTACTCCGATATTATGTTACTATGCCAACATTATATACGTAGGAAAGTTATACTATACAAATAAGCAATTCAAACATTACGGGAAGAAAAGAGTGACGCTACACAGAGAAGTCAAAGAGAGTTTGACGGTGCACAGGGAAGTTATTGACCGTCCATAGGGAACGGTCCACAGACAAGGTATTATTTTGGAGACTTCACTCACTCTATGTCCTCCGATTATGCTTAGAGCAGAGGATTAATTTAATGAAAGGTTCTTTTGCAATTGCTGAAGTTTATTTCAGTTTGCAATATAATAATATTATATTATTATTTAATAATATATTATACTATATAATATTATTCGTAGGCATAATATATAATATTATTATACGTAGGAAAGTTATACTATACAAATAAGCAATTTAAACATTACTGAACGAGAAGAGTGGCGCTACACAGAGAAGGTCAAAGAAAGTTTGACGGTGCACAGGGAAGTTATTGACCGTCCACAGACAAGGTATTGTTTTGGGGACTTCACTCACTCTATGTTCTCAGATTATGTTTAGTGCAGAGGATTAATTTTATGAAAGATTCACTAGCAAATGGGAAAGGTTCGTTTCAGTTTGCAAAAGGCGTAATTCTAATTGTGAAAGGGTTGAACCAGTTTTAGAAAAGATTTATTCAATTTTGCGAACTATATACTATAAACTATTACATTAGGTTTAGTAAAAGTACACCCTATAGCTTTGGAGTTAGACCGTTGCATATTTATAACTATCTGGTTTTTAAATTTATAAAATGTGGCATCAGTCTTCTACTAGTATTGTTTTCTTTCGACTATTTTCTTTACTAGGTTTTATTACAATACAATTCTGTGAGCTTCGTGGTAACATAAAATTTCAGATTGAATTTATAAATTTAAAAAATCAAAACTGTCTTGCATAATCGTTCAAATACGGTGGACGGACGATATTGCTTCCGAGTCTACCAAGGTAGCGGAAGCTTTGTTTTCACTTTTCAAGGACGAAAAAAAAAGTTCTCCAAAATCAAAATTTTCACTCGCGTTTTGCGTTTTAGACCTTTCTGAACAATTTTGGTTCCGTGTCTGTCTGTCTGTGTGTCTGTCCGTCTGTCATGAAATCCTTGTAACGCGCATAACTATACGAAGTTATTGTCCGATTTCTATGAAATTTTCAGGGATTGCGCGGGTTGGTGTGTAGACGGTCCCCTATGAAAATCATCATCCTCGGACTGATAGAAGCGACTGCGCATGCGCAAACGTGATTTCCTTGTAACGGCCATAACTTCTACATTTTCCATTCGATTTCAATGAAATTTTCAGGGATGTTACAGATTAGTGTTTAGATGGTACCCTATGAAAATCATCACATTCGGACTGATAGTAGCCGCTGCGCATGCGCAAACGTGAATTCCTTGTAACAGCCATAACTTCCACATTTTCTTCCCGATTTTGATGACATTTTTAGGGATTACGCGGATTAGGTTGTAGATGGTCCCCAATGAAAATCAAGGCCTTAAAATTTACAGAAGCTTCTGCGCATGCGCATACGTAAAATCCTTGTAACAGCCATAACATTTACATTTTGGTTAATTATTTTCAATAATGAACCTTTGGAATCGACCAAGAAAAAAAAAATTTTAACACCCCCTCAAAATTTGATGGTTTACGTTTCAAGGTATGTAGAATCCAAAATTGAATAAAAATTTGGCCGGCCGTCCGCCGTACGCGGCACTTTTGCCCCTTAGCATTGACCAATTTTGATGAAATTTGGTATGTAGGCTCCATTTGGGGCCTAGTTGTGCCCCGAAGATTTTGGTTGATGTAGGTCACTTCCAAGGGTTCCAAAATGAATTTTGAAATTTTGAAAACGCCCTAACTCAAAAATTTTGATATAAAGGTATTGTTTTTCCTTCAATTTAAGATTCTGTAGAATTTTTAGAATTTTTTGAGACCACGCGGAGCTCTGTAGGTCAAACCGTTCGCTCACTACGAGAATTTAAAGTTTGGACGTACGATAAATCAGAAACACGAGTGTGAATCGCAAAAGTGGCCTAATCTCCGTTCAAATTATAGCTGACCGAAATGCGATCAATGTTTTTCTTCATGTTTGATGGTTGGTGGCTTTGCAGACGAGTGATCTATATAAAAATAATAAACCATTGTGTGATAATTTGCAGCGTTTTTCATCCGAATTTGATGAAATTTTCTAGGTTTGTCCAGATTAGCGTGTAGATGGTCCCCTATGAGCGTAGTGGAACGTACATAGAGATTGATGTTTAGAGATTAACTACTATGCATCGGATCATCTATACAATCGGGTTAAGGATACGAGGAAGCTATGTGCCACACCCACTTGGCAGACTTTTTTTCTGTTTCAATTCGATTTTCGGATTTGACAAACCTTGAAATGTAGGTAAACCATCAAATTTTGAGAGGGGAGGGGAGGTTTCCTCATTATGAAATTGGAGAATGACGCCCACTATGAATTGTAGGATGGTCCCCTATGAATTTGTTGGAAGTAAATAAATTTTTCGTGCAATAATTTTCTTCAAAGATGTACTTTTTACGAGGAAATATAAACATTTAAATTCAAAGTGAAAACAGGTTCAATTCAAAGTCAACCGGTTTAAATGAAAGATAAGAGGTTTACTTGAAGTGAAAAAAAGTTCAACCCATTTCCAGCCACTGATGCGTTTTCGCATCGACTTTTTTTAAAATATTGAAAATAGCGGAAAATCTTTGTAGGAGAATTTTTTTTGTTCACGCTGTTCCTATACCTACTAAAAAAAAAAAAAATCCTTCGACATCGGAGCTCGATGCGACTCTGGAATTATTGGTTTATTATTTCTAATAATAAGCCTATGTGATCGTATCGCAAAAAATGTTTATAACCCCCACCCTCAAACTTTGTTACTTTACGTTTCAAGGTGCGTAGAATCCAAATTTGCAATGTCCGTCCGCCGTCCGCGGCACTTTTCTTAGCAACACTGGACCGATTTGGTTCAAATTTGGTATATGGGCTCCATTTGGGGTCTACTTGTGCCGCGAAGCTTTTGGTTGATGTCAGTCACTTCTAAGGGGTGAAAATTAAGGGTTGAAATTTTCAAGAGTTCCCTAGCTCGAAAACTCTTGAAATAAAGGTATCGTTTTTTCACCAATTTTAAATACCATTGAATTTTTAAAAATTTTTGAGACCACCCGGAGCTCTGTAGGACAAACCGTTCGGTCCCTACGAGTACTTGAAGGTTTTCCTTTGATAAAACAGAATCATGAGTGTGAATCGCAAAAGAGGTCTAATCGCCGTTCAAATTTTATCTGACTAAAATGCGATCGCTGTTCATTTCTTCGATTTGTATATAGTTTTGCCTTCTGCGTAACCATTAATCAAATTTCCATATGAAGCTTTCTATTTTTCGAATCGAGTGTGAAGCGTTTAGTTCTTTCGAATAAACTTGATTGTGGTAGGTAGTACTTATCAATAGTTGGTAGGTAAAAAAAATGTTGGTTGGTAAAAAACGCTGCTCTATACAGAAAATAATAAACCTTTGAGCAATGATTTGCAGCGTTTTTTTTTTTTAAAAGGAGGCCTTTTGGCCGAAAGCATGATTATGGTGGCCCAAATTCGATCCTGGGCGATTGAGCGTTCTGGGCCACGAGTCGGACAAATCACATCGATTTGGAAGACTGAGGCCTCTTAAATCCCATTAAAATGTAAAATTCATAAAATTTGGAATCTTTTCGCTCTCAATTGTTGAGCAAATTATGCCTTATTTTGGCAGACATCTTGTAAAAGAGTTCATCCTCCTCCTCTCACTTCTCTGTTATTTCCACCCTTGGCTTGAAATGGGTTAAATGAGAGTGAAAAGGGTTGAATTCAAAATGTTCAGCTAAAAGTTAAAATATTATGGCGCTGTTTTCTCTGAGAGCAATAATCGTCAACAATAAAAACTGAAGCTCGAGGAAACTCCGAAGTTAATTTCTTTGTGAGGGAGCACTCAGGACCGGCCATTACCGCGGCCGAGGGAGGGGTCTCATATTTTAGGGTGAAGCGAGGAGGCTTGTCATCGACCGTCCTCGGAAGCGGGAGCCCCTGGGGCCTCAGCCCCGCAGATGAATTGGCCGCGGCACCTACAACCCTACGAACCACCCTGTGAGCTATGGCCGAGGATTCTCGGTCGTTTTTTGTCTCCTTTATTTCATCCACTTAAGACTGAAGGACGTTAGCCAAGGATCCCGAAGTTGCTTTACCTCCACCTTCACCATCGCTCGAAGCTATTTTTTTTAAAGCATTCAATAAATAATTTTACAAATCCTAATATAGCATTTCCAAGTCAAATGAAACCTTTTCCAAGTCAAATGAAACCTTTTCCAAGTCAAATGAAACCTTTTCCAAACCAAATGAAACATTTTCCAAGTCAAATGAAACCTTTCCAAACCAAATGAAACCTTTTCCAAACCAAATGAAATCTTTTCCAAACCAAATGAAACCTATTGAGAAAATGAGTGAAATAAGGTACCTAGATAGGTAGATACTCTGCAAAGTTCAGATCGATGCAATTTTACCTATCGTACAAAGAAGTTGGCAAAATGAAAATTCAATGAATTTTAGGCATAGGATTATCGAAGTAGATCTCACCTTAGTAGAATAGGAAACAAGTAAGTTTGAGAAATTTCTTACTGTTGAATTTGAGTGGGTACCTACTCGCCACGCCCACACGGAGAAACCGATAATTAAGGGGAGTCACCAATACTTACATTGACTGATTGAACATCTAAGACTGAATTTCTGAAATTTTGTAATATGTTATTCATCTACAATTGTTTACTTCACAGAAATACACCATGTTTGGAAAAGGTTTCATTTGACTTGGAAAAGGTTTCATATGGTTTGGAAAAGGTTTCATTTGGCTTGGAAAAAGTTTCATTTGGCTTGGAAAGGCTATACATAAAACCCCAACCGTAGGTACGTATGTCGCTAGTATTTAATAAGATTCACAGAATGCTACGACTCTTCACGAGTAATCATACTCGTGCCAGAAGTCGGACCCTTATAATGTCAACTACACAATCATATTTATGATTGTACATTAACATAATTACAATCATATCAATACGATAGTATAACGTTTCAACCGAAAAAGTCTGCCAAGTGGGTGTGGCACATAGCTTCCTCGTATTCATAACCCGATTGTATAGATGATCCGATGCATAGTAGTTAATCCCAAAACATCAATCTCTAAGTACCTTCCACTACCCTCATAGGGGACCATCTACACGCTAATCTGAACAATCCTGAGAAGTTTCGTCGAAATCGGATGGAAAATGATTGTGCATACGCAGTAGCTACCATCAGTCTGGGGACAATGATTTTCATAGGGGACCATCTACTACTAAATCCTCATGATTCCTCAAAATTTCATCGAAATCGGATAGAAAATGTTGATGTCATGGCTATTACAAGGAATTCACGTTTGCGCATGCACAGCGGCTACTATCAGTCCGGGGGTGATGATTTTCATAGGGGACCGTCTACACGCCAACCCGCACAATCCCTGAAAATTTCATCGAAATCGGACAATAACTTCGTATAGTTATGCCCGCTACAAGGATTTCATTTCAGACACGGAACCATAATCGTTCAGGAAGGTCTAAAACGTAAAACGCGAGTGGAAATTTCGATTTTGGAGAACTTTTCTTTCAACCTTGAAAGACCTTGGTAGACTCGGAAGCAAAAACCATTTTCATATTGCCAAAAATACCAAAAAAATGTGTGAACATTGCAATCATGATGTAAATAAACAACTTCGAGCCTCGCTGCGTTTAATAATTTAGTGCGGAAACTTTAGTCGTAATCAGGTATATCAAAAATGCATTTAAAAAATACTTCACTACCTACCTAACATAATATGCTCTCTCAATTATTGTTTGTTGACGTGTAACAAAGCGCAATCTCCAGCCCTTATCGATGGGGTCTGGGCGAAAAATTGGCAACGTGAGTTAGAATTAAATGTTGGATAAATCAATAGCTTTTCAATGAGTGGTAAACGATTTCATTGGGTTGGATAATACAAAGGTTATATTATCCCTAGCAACATATATCTAAAATGCATTAGATGTTTTCGTAACACAATTTTGTGTGTTTTTGGCCAGTTAGCTCACGGCTAAAACATGTTCCATTTTAAATTAATCATTGATGATAAAAATTATGTTATTCTCTACCTAATAATGATTTTTTGAAAAAAATATTTTTTATTTCGTTAAAATTGTTTAAAGACAGCAGTTCTGTCATCATCTCTCTTGGCAAATTATTGAAAATATCAACCCCCCAAGTGTTATACAATCGCAGTTTTAATGCCGTGATATTTCTGGGTTTCTGTAGGGTAATCCTATCTCCTGATCTTGTGGGGTTCCGAACTCCCAATGTTTTTCCCATCAAGAACATCTTGTACATGAAATTTGCAGTACATTTTTCTCATAAAGGTTCAGCACTGGAAAATTCTCAAACAGTTTGTCCGTTCACACCCTAGGCTTCTTCTGTATTGTTTTTATTAATATGTTTTGTATTATGAATAATGGCCTTATTTTAGTAATGAAAGTCGGACTCCACGCAACTATGTCATATGAAAGGATCGGCTGTATGTTGAAAACCTAGTTTTCAACTTCTCTGTCGTGTACCCCCTCACCCTCTCACATATTGGGATCAACGAACGAAGCTTTCCACTCACTTCTTCAATGATGGAGTACTCCCCATATTAAGCACTCTCAAATATTATACACTCCCAAATCACAGGACAATCACAACTTCCACAGTAACAATCATCATGCCAGGTAAGATTCACTATCTGTGGAGCTGGCGTTGTCCTTGAGCGGAAAGCAATAAACTTAGTTTTTTGAAAGTTAAGTTTCGGGTTTTTAGTTTTGAACCATTTCAGAAGGTTTGATCGATTTTTCTAGGTTTTATCAACAATTTAGTTATCTGAAAGTTAAGTTTCGGGTTTATAGTTTTGAACCATTTCAGGTTTGATAGATTCTTCTTAGTTTTATCAACAACTTCGTCCCAGGTAGTTACTATTGCATCAACATCAAGTCTATAGTCGACAATATTAGTGATTAGTGAATATTTGATCCTCTGTAACTTTCCTTTGAAAACGCTATTTTCACTTTTTTTTAATGAGTAGCTTATTTTACGTAGATTACGATGCACTCTTCAAATTGTACAAAAGATTTACTTCTCGTGGTCCAAACTGTGTTTTTTAAAATTCCGACCAACTTTCTCATTTGCTCCACTAATCGGGGCAAATGCGGAAACGGCCTGCGAATCCCATAAAAACATTTAGTTGCATTAATGGGGTAAATGCAAACAAAGCCCATTTCAATACGAACAGAACGCTATATCTAATTTTTTTCTCCTCCACTTTTTTATGACCAAAATGAACTTTCCTGCGCCAACTGATTTGCACTTTATCTTTCAAATGACTCTTTCTTGAGTGAATAATTTTCCCTTGAGGCCTGATTTTCCTGAGAGGAAAATGAAGAAATTCAACGTGTAGGAAACAAAATGTGTATTTTTAAAGGTTCATCTCCAATTTTTGTCCTAGAACAGACAGGTAATTCAGTCTAATAGTTGTTATAGGTTGCTTATTTTGTACTTCCGCATTTACCCCATACTGCAATTTTGCTGGGGCAAATGCAACCCATGTTATCATTTCTACAAATTATCGTGATATAAAAGATTTCATAATGAAAACTGTTAAACTGACTCGTGTAAAGAGGTTTCAAGATAAAACAGACGTTACTGCCCCACTGCACCTCATGGAAAACTTATTTCTTGGCAAAAACCCGCCACTCGTCTGAAGAGCTAATCACTAGTGAGTCAGGAATAAGCAGCTGACTGGCGAGAGCCCGCCTTTTCCGACAGGTAAGGGTTACCAACATAACTGGGTACACATTGAGAAGGTTTCTGAGGCAAGGCGCTCAAATGGCGCCATTTTCTAAACCATTTCCGCATTTGCCCCACTCCACCTACATCTGAAAATAGGTCGTGTGACATGTTCTGTTTCAATCCTAGTTCCTATGCTCGAGTGTACATTCAAGAGTGGACATGTCTAGTAGTTATCCAACTAATTCCCAGTTTTTAGTACCGGTTACTACAAGCCAGAACTAGGCTAACCTTAAATCTTGGTTAAGCTTAAAAGCTAGACTTTTTGGAAAAGTTCCACTTAGACGGTCAATTTTAAGGCGAATCCATCAATTCTCTCACTATTATTTCCGATTTCTACTCGATCCAGTAGTTAATTAGTAATTTTGATGAATCTGAGATCCCCAGCCATAATTTTCCAACACTGGGGAAGAGCTCAAAATAAGTTGTTAAACATTTTATTCGAGAGCCTGGCTAGAGAAATAAGCGATGAGAGCACTTGCCCGTAAGGCGCACTTGACCGTAGTCACCCTATTCAATTTAGTTTTGTTGAGTGGATGTTAACCCTAAATTTCCCATCTATTCAAAATTTGTGTTTTTTAGAATTTTTGAAATTACATTTAGATGTATTTTGACAAATCTGTAGAATATCTGAGCAGAAAGTACCACAAAGGCCCTATTACATTCTGTCAGCTCATGTCTGATCTTTCCAAGGACCACACTATCTATCTAGGTCAGCAGGATCTATCTCTATGAACCCAATTTTGTTGGAGTAGAAGAAGGAAACTTGGGAAAATCCTCGGTGGGATGTTGGGGTCTGTTAGTTCTCATAAAGTAAAGAAGCAATGAATAAGGTAGAGAAGGTTCACTTCATAGAGGGACCCAATCAATAGCCTACACGGTGAGAAATAAGGGTAGAAGGTACGTCGAAGGCCTTACTATAGTCTGCCAACTCGAGAATTATTTTGCTTTTTCTTTGATTTTTTATGTTTTTATAGTTACGTTTTCTTACCCAATCGATAATTGGAGTAGGTACCAAGATACCCAACGGTTATCAATTTTGGTTTATAAGTGGATAAACTGTTGTAAGTACACCGGGGTAAGTGTCAATTTGGGGCAAGTGGAGCATAGGGCAAAATTAGCGCTCCAGACGGAAGGTAGCTGAACTACCTTAGCAGGAAAACTACATAAATAACCTTAACTTTGTTACAGGTATGATGGCAGCCCTGCCAGTTCACGTGGTTAGATGTGAGAAAGGTTATTGTCATTCAGTGTTCATTTAGCTTGCTCATAGACCGTGGTTGTTTTTCACTTGTTGACCTGTGCCAGTCTCATTTCACGAGAAAGTGCTCAACATTTTGTGGTAAGTCCTTCCATAATAGTTGCTTGAACTGATGTAGAAGTTTGGTTGCGATATTTACACGTGGGGATTGATAATTTGTAACTTTCCACTTTCCCCAGTTTTCCCTACCCATGGGGTAAGTGGATTCTACAAAACCGGGGTAAGTGGAAAGTTACAAATTATCAATCCCCACGTATAAATATCGCAACCAAACTTCTACATCAGTTCAAGCAACTATTATGGAAGGACTTACCACAAATTGTTGAGCACTTCCTTGCGAAATGAGACTGGCACAGGTCAACAAGTGAAAAACAACCAAGGTCTATGAGCAAGCTAAATGAACATTTTGTAAGTTCTATTTTGCTCAAGCAACGTGATATTTTAAATAAAGAAAACAATTTTCTGGTCTATTTTTCTTGCGCTATTACAATGCCACTCGCCCCGTTCATTTTCTCATCAGTTCAGCACAGAATTGGGCCAGGTCTTACCCCGCACAGACCGGGGCAAGTGGAAACCCGACGGGAAATTTTAAAACTGATCTTGTGGAAGACTGATTGAAGTTATTGGATTTCTAATTTGGGCCGTCGATTTAGGATAGTTTGGAGAACAAATGATGAAAATTGGAGCGAAATTGGTGGAAAATTGATGATTTGGTGAAAGTTCAAAGTGGAGCTAATGAAATCCTAGGCTCCACTTACCCCGGTGTACTTACGTAAAAATCGGACTTCCAAAAAGATACCTCAAGATATTAAGGGTTAAGTCATCACAGATGTGAAGTCGAAATTGTGATTTTCAAACCAATGACCATTCTAGTTTTCCTTATAATTATGCATCATTCGATCCATGACTGGAGACCTAGCAAATAGTTGAAGAGGCCCGAAGATTGATCGCCTATCTCTAATGGTGACTCCTAATCAAACTAAATTATTCACAATCAACCTTAAGTGAAAAGTAGTTGGCGGAACTGAGTGGGTACCATTAATTCCCCGTCAAAGTCGGTCAAGGGGAGTTGGACCTATTGTAAGTGCGGTTACATTTCATTATAATGACCCACAATTACCCGACTAGGCTCCCTCAAACTATAGCCTCAGCCACACTTGAGATAAGATGGGTGGAACCGCCATCGCAGCGTCAAGTCGACCGAGATCTCGATGGTTGAAACAATCAAAGTGATTGATGAGGTTTTAAACTCTCTCGCCCTTTCTGAGATGAAGGGCGGAGGTAAATTTTGCCGTTTAATTGGGCGTCCCCGCCTTAAGTGTTAAGCATCAATTAAGCGGGTATATTAACTACCTACCAACCTAAGACGAAGGGTAAGCCTCATTACCACTCTCGCATACTAAAGAGTAATAAAACAATCCTCTTACTTTCTCATTCGGCCCTCAACACTCCTAGAACACACATACTCGTTTATACTACCGTAATAGGTGAGGTGGTGTTGTGAAAATTTGCATCTGACGTGGCGTTCAGAACTTAGTGGGAGATTTCGAAAATGGTCAGAGTGAGTCACTTCAGATTACCCGATACCAGAATGACGAAGAGGATCATCAAGTCCAATTCGTGAAGCCTAAACAGGGGATAGAAATTAGAATAATAAGTGTTTAGTATTCTCCTTCGTATAACGAAAAGGCCGAAGTTCTAAACTTATTTTTGCAGAAAGATACGGTGCCTAGAGGCTGGCTAAAATGCATTAACCACATCATAATAGCCGCCTCGACTTCTTCACATATCTACTACAAAATCACCTCCAAAACATACGCTGATACAGAAATATAGATTCTGCAATGTAAGATGTTTAACGATAATTTTATGTTAAGGGATGGCTAAGAAACTAATCGCACATTTTTTGTCGAATTTTTTGCATGACAGCGCGTTTGGTTACGTCGAGACAAATCCAAAATGCATTGAAAAATGAAAATCGGTTGATCGGTTGTAGAGATCAGCACAACTGTCGTCCCCTTTAGCCTTAAGGACATCCAGGTTGTCCAGCGATTCCCCCAAAAAAAATGTTCTGATTTTTCCAGGGTTAATATTCGTCTTTTTGGTTTATTATTTTCAATAATGAACCTTTGGAATCGACCAAGAAACATTTTTCTAACACTCCCTCAAAATTTGATGGTTTACGTTTCAAGGTGTGTAAAATCCGAAAATCGAATAAAAAAAAATTGGGGTCTAGTTGTGCCGCTAAGTTTTTGGTTGATATCAGTCACTTTTAAGGGGTGAAAAGTTTTTTGCGTCGAACAAAAAAAAAAACCACGAAAATCGGTTGAAAACTAAGGCATGGGCAGACGACACAACATTTGTCACACACACACACGTACGAACACACACAGACACACACACACACACAGACATACACATATGGTTTTTTTTCGCGGATTTGGATTCAGAATCGTCTAAAACGGATTAGTGAGTGGTTATTTTTTTTCTGCTGAGTGTTGTCCAATTTTACCCCAGATCAATCGCTTAAGGAGGCCCAAGTCTTACTGTGGGACGTCCTAAAAATGACCAAAAAGTGTCAATTTTAACTAGTCAATTAAAAAACTCTTTTATTTTTCATCAATCTCTTACATCACCTACCGATCAGCTACAATAAATTGTGAAGGCCAGTATTTTGGGACGTACCAACTATTCCTGGAAATCTTGCATGTTGCAATTCGACATCCGTCCATTTTCGTGCGATATATTTTTATTTACTCGTATTTACCTAGTCAGAAAACAGAAATAAGCTTTTTATTTTATCATGTTTATTTTTCTCATGAAATAAAATTAAACAACTATCAATTTACTTTGTTTTCTTTTTGCAGATATGAAGCACTGTGATGAAGTCAGGAAACAAATACCTCTCAACAAACAACGTCGAGTAGATTTGTATGACAGTAAAAAACAATGATAGACTAAAGAATTTTATTTTATCAAAAGACGGTCAAAGACTTTGTCAAAAGACTTTTTCTCAAATTAGAGATTTTGTCAAAAGACGGTCAGACTTTGTCAAAAGACTTGAAACTCAACTTTGTCTATAAAGAATTTTATTATTTTCATAATTACCCAAATGCATTATGGGAAAGTGTTTATCATTTGTTAAACAAAATGTTGCAAGCAAATTAAAATTACTGTACACCTAGTTTTTGGGAACGTTTTTGTTGTATTCAGTCAAAACCCGCGAGTCCATATAAGTACCTACTAGGTACTGAACAGGGCCAGTGTATTAACCAGGTATAATGCTTATACCCGTCTTTTTGGAGAACTGCTTGAAGCTATGACCTTGAAACTAAGAATTTATTGTTTACCTTAAGCTAAACAAAAGACCTTCAACTTGACGATTTGAGTGTAATTCTTTCGACTTTAGGATGGTCTCGTGCGATTTAGAATAACCTAATGACGAGGATCCAAAAATCGAATAAAAATTTGGCACTTTCCCCCCACTTAGCATTGATCGATTTTGATGAAATTTGGTATATTAGCTCCATTTGGGGTCTAGTTGTGCCCCGAAGATTTTGGTTGATGTAGGTCACTTCTAAGGTTTGAAAAATGAATTTCCATCCATTTTTCCATCAATTCAAGATAGTATAGAATTTTTAGAATTTTTTGAGACCACGCGGAGCTCTTTAGGACAAACCGTTCGCTCCCTACGAGAATTTCAGGATTTTACGTACGATAAATCAGAAACACGAGGGTGAATCGCAAAAGAGGTCTAATCTCCGTTCAAATTATAGCTGACCGAAATACGATCGATGTTTTTCTTTATGTTGGATGGTTGGTGGCTTTGCAGACGAGTGATCTATACAGGGTGTCACCCTTTTGGGCGCACTACCGGGCAGGGTTCGATTCTACTACTAAATTGCAACAAAAAATTTCTCAGCAATTTTTTTTTAAAAGCTTCGTTTTTGAGTTATTTAACTTTTAAGATTTATTTCGTGTTTTCGACCTTACCTCACTAAAATGGCTATAACTCCCTTGATTGATGAAGTAAATTCAACTTTGATCATATCATTGGAAAGAGCATCAAATTTTCTATCTCCCTGATGGGGTTTTAGAAAATTTCAAATGAAACGAACGGGTGTAAAATAAGCCAAAAGTAAAAAATTGGTAAAGTTTCGAAAATTTTCACTTTTTTCAAAGTTTGTTTCTCAAAACGTCGTGAACGGAAATTTCCATGCTGTAAGCCTGAAAGTTGCGTGTGAATCCCAGCTTTCTAACGGTGTAGTCATTTTTTTTAAACTACACTTATTCAGTTAGAAAATGACGTTTTTAGGGCAGAAAACGTTCATTTTCGGGTGTAAATCAGCGTTTTTCACCAGAAATGCTTTCCAACTTAATAAATCATTTGACATAAAATTTTACGTACTTTTTGACGCTGAATCGAATGGTAACACTTTCCGATCTCCTCGACAAACAAATAGTACTTTTCAAGCCCTTTCTGGGTTAAACAGAGTACAACTACTGAATCCTCGACTCCCAACTTGTTATCTATCGAAAAGATTAAGCTTTCCGCAAATGATCGGGACGATATTTTCAAGACAGAGGGCAAAAATGAGGTAAGTCAACAAAGTGGAAGGAGTGCGAGTCATTAATAACCCAGACCTCCCTTAATGACAATTTTGGATAAAACGAACAACGAGATTGGATTTTTGGGTTATAAATGAACTAAAATACAAATAAATCTGATAATAATTTCTCAAAATTCGAGTTTTCAGGCACATTTTGGAATGAAAAATCACTAGAAAACGTGATTTTCGAGAGAAAAATGGAATTCCCCGAGTTTTCCAGTTGAGCAAAAATCCCTGAGTGTTCCCGGTTTTCCAGGTCACTGGACACCCTGACAATGTAAAGAAGGCATTCTGGCTTTAACCAGGTTGTTCAACTTGTCATAGAAAATACATAACGTATTAGGTTGGTACTTCCTTATTCGATAATCAACTATTAGTGATATCACCTACACATTATGTTACATCTTTTTCCTTCCATGAAAAGCCTTATCGTATCGGCGAAACGAACATTACAAACCTGCTGACCCTAAGATAACAGAGTCAGAGATTTGACGTATCAAGTTGATACTATCAACAAAATGAACGGTACACTTTTCAGTTCAACGGGAATGTGATAACAGTGAATTTTTCTTTCTTTCAATTTCAAACGTCTCCACTTTGAATGATGGTCGTGAATTGCTCTCTGCACTGTCAAATTTCTGTCCAAATCATCATTGAACGATGTGGACAGAAATTTGACAGTGCAGAGAGCAATTCACGACCATCATTCAAAGTGGAAGGATTTTTGTGAGGGTGAAGAGGTCTGGGTCCAAAACCCATTGACTAAAGGATTCAAGACAGGGAGGATATTAAGGAAAACAGGGCCTTTATCATACGTCGTGGAGATAAAAGGGGTGCACAGAAGAAAGCATGCAGATCAACTGAGGGCAGCTTGAGGAATAATGAAGAGGGGGAGCAATGAAGTATACCAACGACAGATAGTAGAAACCCGTTTCTAGGATGTGTCGTTGGCAAAAAACAATATTGTAATAAAATGTTCAGTTCGTTCCAGACATTGATCTTTTCAGTATATAAAAATATTCATCTTTACTTTTTGTTTGTAAAATTAAACTCAAGAAGCCATCAAGTAACTCGGAAGAGGATATGAAGAAAATCCCATATCAACAATTGATTGGCAGCCTACTGTACTTGTCAGTGTGTACAAGATCAGACATTGCGTATGCAGTAAACTCACTGAGTCAGTTCAATAACTGCTACAACAAAATTCACTGCGCTGCAGCAAAACGTGTCCTCAGATACCTGAAAGGGACAAGCGATTATGGGATGATGTTCAAACGAACAGGAGCAGGCCTCAAAGGATAAGCCGACGCTGACTGGGGAGCATGCCTGGATGACCGACGGTCCTACACTGGCTATGCATCCCTTTTGGGTGGAGCCGCAGTATCATGGGAGGCTAAAAAGCAGCGAACTGTAGCCCTGTCGACAGTCGAGGCTCAATATATGGCGCTCGCTGAAGCTGCAAAGGAGGCAATGTACCTCAGGACATTCCTCGTTGAACTGGGAGTACAGAAGCAGAGTAGCCCAGTAGAGGTGAAGAGCGACAACCAAGGAGCTCAATCCCTTGCCCGAAATCCTACGCAACACAGTCGAACGAAGCACATAGACATACGACACCACTTCATCAGACAGTGCGTTGAAGATGGCGTCATCAAGCTCGAATTCATGCCAACTGATTCCATGGTTGCGGATGTGTTGACGAAAGGATTGAGTGGATCAAAACACATGCAGTTCATTTTTTTTTTTTTTTTTTTTTTTTTTTTTTTTTTTTTTATAGAGGAGGAAACCGTTTATTGGTTGACAGCGGGAGAGGGATGTTTGTCTCACCGCCCTTTATGTGGGGGTCCGGCCGCTATAAGCAACTGGTTACCCACTAAAACCTCCTCTGTTCGTCTGGACTGCCCCGGGACTACAGTTGATGCATTACTTCGGGACAGCCCCTTTTTCAGCCCGGCTGTTGCTGGGCTTCCTCTTCGTGAGGCCTAATGTCTTTAGGCTCCTCCTTGGCTTCGATAGGGGATGGGGCGTTTATGATGTTAGGCCTTCCCAATCCCTATTTCTTTCCTTCTCTTTGAGAACTGCGATGACGTAGGTATTGATGGCATCCCAGTTCTCCTTTGTCTCCATCATCTTATTAACGATGGTCTCTGGCTGAAGTTCACCGACTTCGTCAATCAGGCTACTCCGCATTCTCTCCCATCTAGGACACTGGAAGAATGTGTGGTACACATCGTCTTCCTCGATCTCCAGGCCTTCTGCGACTCCATCTTGATCCTGTTGCTCGTCGTCTGTGATGCGGTCACGCTGCTGCTGGCAGTACAGACACCGCGAATCCGTGGTCCGCCCAATCTTTTTCAGGAAGGACCGAAAATAACCGTGCCCGGTAAGGAATTGTGTAAGATAATAATTCATTTCCCCGTGCACTCTCTCTGTCCATTCCTTGACACCATGAATCAGCCTTGCAGTCCATCGTCCTCGACTCTCAGACCTCCACCTATTTTGCCACCTCCTCATGGTCTCTTCTCGTTCTTCCTTCTTAACCACCATTGGCGCATTCTCCGCTTTCCTCAGGTGGATCCTCCTGCGCTCGTCTGCCAGTAGGTCAATTGGTGTGACCCCGGCAACAACCTGCACTGCAGGGGCTGAAACCGTCCTGTAGCCGCTGCATATCCTTAGTGCACCACGTCGCTGCACCGATTCAATACGCGTCCTGTATTTTTGAAACTTCAGAGCGTCTGCCCATACTTCAGCACCGTACAACAAGATGGCATCGGTTGTTCTCATGAGCAGCCTGCGTTTGGAGGAGGATGGGCCACCCATGTTAGCCATAAGACGGCCCAGCCTCCCCACCACTGCAGCCGCCCTATCAGCTGCCTTACATATGTGCGCCCAGAAGCTCAGTTTCACATCCAGCATGACACCCAGATACCTTATTACGTCAGACGTGATAATGCTCTGGCCGTCGACAAGCATCTGGATATTTCTGTCTATTCTCTTCCGGGTTAGAAGGACAATCTCCGTTTTTTGAATAGCCAGTGACAGGGATCGGGATCCCATCCATTCCAGTATTCTTCTCATGGTCTGATTCAGCTTGAGCTGCAAGGCTTCGGTGGTTCGAGCCTTCATAACCGCCACTATATCATCAGCGTACCCCACAAGGAAGACGTCTTCTGGCATTTCTATGTGAAGGATCCCATCATAGCTGACATTCCAGAGGTCTAGCCCTAGGACTGAGCCTTGGGCAGCTCCCGAGGTGACTCGTTTCCTCCTCGTTCCTTCCACAGTGTCGTACTCCAACCACCGATCTGTCAGGTAGTCCTGAAGGACCCGGTAAAGATACCCTGGGATGCTAAAGTCCCTGAGAGCCGCCAGGATGTCACTCCATTTTGCCGAATTGAAGGCGTTCTTTACATCTAGAGTAACTGCCATGCAGATGTCTCTGCTCCGGTGGTTACCCGTCTGCGTAGCCTGGGCTGCAGAGACCACCTCACAGACTGCATCGACAGTTGATCTTCCCGCTGTGAAACCATACTGCTTCGGGGACAAGCCCCCAGCCTCTGCGATCGCAGCCAGCGTTCTGAGCCTCACCATCTTCTCATACAACTTCCCTGCAGTGTCCAGCATACACAGAGGTCTGTGTGCTGACGCAGTGTTGGGATCACCTTTCCCTTTTCCAATGAGGACTAGTCTTGCAATTTTCCACTGACTCGGGAAGATGCCCTCCTTCAAACATGCGTTATACATGTCCAACAATATTTCTGGCTGTTCATCGACAACAATCTTCAGTATCTCTACAGGGATCCTATCTGGACCTGGAGCCTTTTTGTTGCGCATAGATTTTGCTGCACACAGCACCTCGTTTTTAGTGAAGAGAGGGATCTCACCGGTGACCTCGACCGGTGGACGGTCTTCAACCTCGTGTTCAGGGAACAATTCCCCCACAATTCTGTCCTTCACTTCCGGTGCCATTGTCGAGGTTAAGTCCATCCCCCTGAGTTTCTTCAGCACAATCTTATACCCAAGTCCCCAGGGGTCGTTCTCGACCTCATCACACAGATCCTTCCATTTCTGGGCTTTACTTTTGGCAATAACCACTTTTAGTGCGTGTCTTGCTGCCCTGTACTGCTCGGTCTTTTGCTGGAAATCATAATAGTCCCTCGGCCTGGCTCTTTGAGCTAGTCTCCGGAGTCGAAAACAGTTCTTCCTCAGGTCAGCAATCTCCTGGTTCCACCAATAAACAGGGCGACGATCCCGCATGGCTTTCCTCTTTGGCATAGAGCACTCGCATGCCTTGGTTAGCAGGCCCATTGTAGCTGTTACCAGCATCGTAGCAATGGGTCCACCCACAATGCGGTGTTTAATGCCCTCGAGGGTGCCTCTACTCATATGGATCATAGTACGGAACAGATCCTTATCCAGCCGCTCCACATTCCAGCGCGGAGGGGGGGCCTCTCCCAGACTGGGCACGTACTCACCTATCTCAAACTCAATGTACTGATGGTCGCTGGCGGAGTAATCCTCCAGTACCTTCCACCTGCTAAGTTTTGCTGCGAGGCTATCGGAGGCCATAGTAATGTCGGGTATGGTCCCTCTACATCCAGCTCTTCGAAAGGTTGGCACGTCTCCTTGGTTCATGATGGTCAACCCCAATCTTGACGCCATTTCCATCACTCTGTTCCCTCTGCTGTCTGGGCTCGGCTCCCCCCACTCCAGTGCTTTTGCATTGAAGTCACCCGCAACTAGTACCTCTCCTCTGGTGTTGCGCACCTCATCTTCGATAGCACCTAGTTTTTCCTCGAAGTTGGCGATTGGATCATTGGGGGTCAGATAGCAACTGAAGTAGGTCACGCCCTTACTCCTGATCCAGACGTAACCCACCCCAGCCCCCCTCGCCTCCACCGGGACAGACGAGCGATTTGCCACCCAAATGGCAGAAGTGCCTGATGAGTCGGCAAACCAGTCATCCCCCCTATCCTCGTAGTTGTACTGTTCGCTAATCAACATAACATCTGCCTTTCTTTCCACGACGATTTGCTCCTTGAGGGAGCTAGCCGTTCGACTCCGGTGGAGGTTGATCTGAAGGAACTTCATATCCTTCCTCTCATCCTCCTCTCTAGGGCCCTCCGAAAGCCAGTACAACCTTTTTTGCCAGCCTCGTGGCTATCAGCGACGCCCAGCTCTTTGCACAAGGGACATGCAGCATCATTCGTGCACTCAGCTCTCTTGTGCCCTGTCTCGCCACATTTTAGACAGATTGTCGCCCGATTCGGGCCTTTACAATCTCTGGCCAGATGCCCATAATCCATGCATCTAAAGCATCGGGGTACATCCACCCTTCTTCGGATTCGGCAGTTTACCCATCCAATTTGGATCTTCCCTACCTTGACCAGCTTCTCCGCATCCCCTCCCGCAAGGGAGACAATGGCCAGGATCTGCTGTCTGCCATTTGGGGCAGTCAGGTTCACCGTAAGGTCCTCGCGACATGCAGTTCATGACAGCATTGGGAATGACCAAACTCTGATGAAGCAAGTTTGAGGGGACGTCTAGAAGAAACAAACCTCCTGCATCATTATTAATGTGTTCATTTTACAAATATGTTGGCTACCCAAGATAACAAGTATCACCTGTTGTGTGTTGTGTGTAAAAAATTCTTGTCGTAAAAATATACGAAAAATAATGCGTTCTAAAACTAGTATTTCACTCATTTACAGCAAGGTACCTACATGTTTTTCTCCTATTGTTTTTAATAAAACAATAATATTATATCTTTAATATTTATCCCATATCGTCGGGTTGCCTAGGTTTTGCCGGTTCTTAAAGTCAAATCGACTGGTTTTGATTCATAGTTGGTTAACTCTCTGAATTTAGCTCACGAATTGTTGGTTCATGTTTAGTTGGAGAATAAATTCTATAATGTTGAACAGTCTCCATGTGTATTAACTCTTGGAGGAGAATTATAAAACACGCTGAATAGCGATCAAATTCTGTAAGCTCCAAATTTCATTCAATACTCCAACTCCATCGTTGGCACATCATTAATTTGAAGTACAAACTATGTTAATAGGTTCGTTACTACCTTACCAATTACCAACTCTGTATTTACCTTACCAATTACAACGAGCTCGAAGAGCGACTGATTCTGCGACAATCTGTGGGAAGGGATAGCGCCCAATCAATATTTATAAGGTGTCGGCTGGTTTACTTACATCTCGGGTCAATTTCCTCACTCAATTAATTGACCACTATATTTAAAATTCAAATAGTCCCTCCCGTATACTCCTGAATTAGTCGATTAATCACGTCAACGGAGTTTGGCACCCTCATGTGCTAATTGGTTTGAGAAATACGATTGAAGTGTGAAGCATAAATTTGATATTGTTGGAGAAAGTTGTACCTATCGATTAATTTCTCGTTGGGGACTGGACGTGGAGGATGAGTTTCATAAAAACCCAATAAAATTTTATTATAGTGAAGTTGATTGCCAGGACCTAAGCTGAAGGATTGGCCTTATAGGCCTTAGCAGCACTAACTAGCAATCCTCTATATAAAATCGACGTTATTTGTAAGATAAACTTCACTAATTTCACTTAACCCTTAATTTCCCACTTTTCAAAAAAGTTGTTTTTTCGGATATTTTTCAAGATTTTGATCTATTTTTACCAACCAAATGTCATAGATTGCTAGATTCACATGTATGTGAATTTTCTCAATTTGATGAAAACTGGATGGTATATTTCAGGAGGAGGGGGGGGGGGAGGATGGCTATCGTTGTTTTAAAAATAGATACTTAGAATACGTTCTATCTAATTTTGACTGGACGGAACCAGCAGCTTTTTATTTAAATCAAATAACCAACTAAAATTGCTTGCCCAATAAGACCTCCCTCTTCAGTAGTATCTTAATGGAATATTGATGCAGTGGCTCCCACATCCTGAGGTTTCCTATAAACACCATCCGACCCCTCTGCTCCTAAAGTAGTATCCAAAAAGACATTATTGAAAAACCAAATTTTTCTGCTATTCTTGGATACTTCCAGCTATGACTTTCATTTCCTCAACACCTTGGGTTATTTTTTCTGTACTATTTAAAATTAAACCTGGCAGAAAAGTTGGTATACTTGTTGTATATCTGAACTAATTCTGATCTTAACACGATATTATCTCAAAGATGTTTTTTCCGGGTTTTTTTGCACAACATTTGAAGAAGGTAGCTAAATGATATCGGTTTTGACTTAAAAGTGGTTGAACATTGTTGCAGAATGTTTAAAAAATTGGACTTCTGAAAAGATACGTCATAAAAGATAAACTAATGGTCAAGAATAGAAAAGTAGATCTCATCGTGCAGCAGAGGAATTTTAATGAAAGTACTGTTGCTAGCCTCTAAATTTTAAAGGTTTGTCTGTATCTTAGTAGGTGTATAGGTATTTTAATTTATTTATCAAACTCTTATTATATTGACTGTGATACTAGTATGATTTTTTGTGATTATTGTGCTATTTTATATTCCAGCCTGCGATATATATATTTTTTAACCAACTGTGATAATATCATAAAACGTATATTATACGTTTTATTTAGGCTTATTTTTAAAAAAGATTTTTACTGAATTATTCATTTTAGTCCGGGTGGTCGGGTCAGCCCGGGGGCGGCTCGCCTGGCGTATTCCTTTGTGTATAAACACTTTAGGGGTGTCTCCTAGTGATAGGAGATAGGAGGCGGCCCCGGGAGCCGCCATGGTGGGTGGGTTCGGGCCCGGTCTTTACTTCTTTTCTTTCCTCTTTTATTATTTTTCTTTTTCTTTTCTTTCTCTTTTTTCCCATTTTTTGATCAGGCAGTACGAAAAACACACGAGTTCCTTCTTTAATCTTGACCTACAATATACACCTACAGGTAGGTAACTATATTTTTACCTAAATGTTATTTATTTTTTTATTACTTATTTTTTAATATACAGTTACCTATATTGTACAACCTACACGTTATTTTTGTAATTTTGCAATATTTTGACGCATTTCATGTCTGTATTCATTTGACAACGAATAAAGAGATTTATTATTATTATTTAGGTATTAATTAAATTCATGAATTTTACCTTATACTGGTCGATAGAGGTAGTAGGTTTATGGAGGGATACCATGTTACCAGATACCGTGGTATCCGCTCATCGAGCTACGAAAGGATATAGCTAGTTTTGAGTTACCAATACCGTGGTATCCGCCCAGCTCGCCAGTAAGATGAGGTTGTATACATTCAGCAGGTGTTACCGACTATATTCGACCACAGCCACCAACAAGTTGAATAGGTATAAAGAGAAACTTTGGTTAGAATGGTTGAGTTGACAAGATGCAAGAATTCGCCCAGCGACACCTTACTCCGAGGGATGAGGTTTTGTACCAAAACTGATCAATTTAGAGATGGTAGAATTTAAGCGAATTTTTATGGTAAGGTTTCATGTTTTTGGTTTATTATTTTCAATGATCCTTTGGAATCGACCAAGAAAAAAATATTTTTAAACCCCTCAAAATTTGTTGGTTTACGTCTCAAGGTACCTAGAATCCGAAAATCGAATAAAAATTTGGCAGTCCGTCCGCCATACACGGGACTTTCCCCACTTAGCATTTACCTATTTTGATGAAATTTGGTTTGTAGGCTCCATTTGGGGTCTAGTTGTGCCCCGAAGATTTTGGTTGATGTCAATCACTTCTAAGGGTTGGAAAATAAGGGCTGAAACTTTGGAAACCCGCTAACACAAAAAACTTTGATATAAAGGTATTGTTTTTTTGTCAATTTGAAATAGTATTGAATTTTAATAATCGAATGAGACCACACAGAGCTCTGAAGGACCAACCGTTCATTCCCCATGAGAACTTGGACTTGAGATAAATCAGAAACACGAGTGTGAATCGCAGAAGAGGCCTAATCTCCGTTCAAATTTTAGCTGACCAAAATGCGGTCGCTGTTCGTTTCTTTGAGTTCTTCTTCTTCTGCTTCCCAGTTAACAGAATAAACCTTTGTGTAATAATTTTCAGCGTTTTTATCAATAAACTGAACATTTCACCAATATTGTTGTTGATTGTTGACGCCCACATACATAACCATGATGAGATAGTAGAAGAAGAATTAGAGGAGCTCATATGTGAGATTCCACATGTATATAAATATAAACCATTTAGAAGTCCATAAAAAGTTTCATAATGTTCCAAGACGGATTTCCTTGAAATTTTGAATTACTGACATACTGACATTTTTTGTTTCATTTTTTGAGAAGATTTGCTTAACCCTGTACTTCGCAACGTCTAATATACCATAAGTGTTTTCTGTACAAATTTTAACAATATAGAAGCTTTTTCAATTTTACCACGTATTTAGAGGGCCAAGTGTACACTTAATGGGAAATATTGGAACAAATCCCAACAGGAAAACTACCAAAATTTGAGTTATTAAACTCATTACGTCTTTGATCGAGACTGCACAGTTGTATTGGTACATTCACGTTCACTACTTTACCTAATTATTACGTGCAGCAAGTGAGAAGGTATAATAATCATACCTTGCTATTAATGATTACTTCCACTATTTTATTTTATGGAATTGTTTTTACTGAAATAGAATGAAATACATTTTATTTAATATGAGCTCTCATTTATATTTAGTGACTTAGAAGTATACTATAATATAGGTACCTACTATTATACCACACGTGTTGAAAATCTGTTCAAATTTCAACATTTTAGAAGCTTTTTCAATTTAACAAGTTTTTGGAGGGCCTAATGTACACTTTTAGAGCGGAAAATTCGGAAGAATCGCCATGAGGATACTTTTGCCAAGTACAGGGTTAAACATCGTCCAAATACACCTAAAATTGTGTACAATCCCTCCTTTTACGGCGTCGTTCTTGAATAAATGAAATCTGTCCATAATTGCAAGACTTCGAACTTATAAGTGATTTTTTTCAGGGAGTTTCAATTTCAACTCAGAAATACTGAGAAGCGATTTTCAATGATCTTAAGACTGATATGGAGGGCGTTTAACTCGACCTTTGCCAATAAGAATGCCAAAATAAGAATGCTGAACTTCGCTTCGTGATCCCAGCTATAGCGGGTTGGCTTTCCCAAGTAGGTGTACTTTGCGCTGGTAAAGCACCCAAGTTTATTTCGAACATAAATAAGCCTCACAGCGCCGATGCGCTTCCTCCACTAATTATAATTCCGCCAAGTAGTCCTTATGATGCGGTTTTATCTGGGGGTCCGCGGGCCCCAAAGATTTGTTTGTAGGTGCCTTATTTATACCACTCATTACTCGGGTGAGGCTCTTCCCGTAATGAACCGTCTGGCTTATATTATGGAATTCCGCGGAGATATCGTGGATAAAATTACACTCTGGAACTTTCGCTTGGTAGCTGGAAGGGCAGCACTTATCATATTGCCTGCTGGGTAACCCGAGGAAATTACAGTTATTGAAATTCAACGCAGACTCCTAGCAGGAATTTTTCCTAAATTGTAGACGATAGAATATTGATGAAAAGCGTGACGGCAGGTGAAATCGAACTTTTTCAATCCCATTGAATGATTTCATTTATAAATATACTATTTTCAATAATGAACCTTTGGAATCGACCAAGAAAAGAAATGTTTTAACCCCACCTCAAAATTTTAGAGATCAAGCGGACAAACCGTTCGCTCCCTACGAGAACTTAACCCTCGTATAGGCGCGACCTAAAGAAAAGGTGATGCGCGCGGTGTATCATTTTGATAAAACGGTTTTTGAGAGAGAAAAAGGTTATGAGAAATAGAAGGAAGTTAATTTTTTGTCCATAGAAAACTTTATTGTATAAGGGAAACCAACTTATATGAATAGAAATTGTATAAAGTAGTCATTGAAAAAAAAAAAAAAATAATAATAATAATACCTAATAAAATAGGCTATTTCAGAACAATGTGCAATTTCAATCGACTTTTTTCATCTTGCTTTACGTCTGAATCAATTTTTAGCCGAGAGTTACAAAAATGGTTGGTTTGTCTATTTCTGTCTTTTGGATCTAATTACCACAAAAGTCCAATTATTACTCCACCAATTATCACCAAATTAGGTACCTTGGAATCGACCAAGAAAAAAACGAGTATCTACACTGTATGCAGATACATCTGTACATGGACATGTCTTATGATGGCAATTTAAATGATGAGGTCACTCAGCTGATCAATGACCACTCAGGCGCCTTCAGCATTCTCCATTGACCCGCCCTCTCAAATTTCAGCTTCCTACGTTCAACAGCATCAGAAAAAAAACGTTGCATTTTTTGTGTGTCGAAAATTTTGGAATGACCCCCAGAACTAATACATATCCATGTCAAAACTATGAAATAGAAAAAATACCAAAAAATGTATTTGTGTTGAAAAGTTAAAACTGGACACAGTAGGTATTTACTCATCGAGCTAAAAAATTCATTGGCAACATTACTCACAGGAAAATTTCAATTTTTCTGAACATTGATAATTTGACAAGAAAACCCCGCTTTATGAAGACAATTACATTATATAACATATTATTATTATGAAGAGGATTCAAAGTAAGGAAGGTAACGAGAAGGGTGCTCTCAAATCCAACCTTTCATAGCATAGCAACCTTTCAAAACTAAATTTTGTATCAATTTTACCGTTAAGGAATTTACACCTTAATCGGAGTGTTAAGAGTTGGTCTTACGATAAATCAAAAACACGAGTGTGAATCGCAAAAGAGGCCATCTCCGTTCAAATTTTAGCTGACCGAAATCCGATCGATGTTTTTCTTCATGTTGGTTGGTGATAACAATAGCAAAGCCGTGTTCTTCGCAAACGAGTAATCTATACAGAAAAATAATAAACCTTTGTGTAGTAATTTGCAGCGTTTTATCAACTAACGAGAATTGCGCGCCCCAGATCCGTATGCGCCTTGTAGTGGATCATCTTTATTCATTCTTCGTTTTACTTTCATAGGATTGCTGTCATACTTTGGAAGCTTTAGTTTCGTAAAAGTAAAGAATGTGGATGCTGAGGTGCTGAATATTGAAAGGATTAGATTTTGAAGAGTCTGTGAGATTGGAAAGGATTCATCTAATTGTGAATTTGGATAGATTTTGGAGAGTCTGCGGGATTCTTTAGAACTTAATTTCATTTCTGTGATGAAATTGGATATTTCCTTGAGCGTCGAAGTTGTTTTTTATGTGCTCTTGAACGTGCTCGGATGTTTTGGATTCTGAGAAATTCAGCTCTTACATCGTGCAATCATTTAATATGAGGTTAATGCCAGGAATTCTATTGCGGAAGAGTGCTTGAAGCTTGACAGGCCTCCCAATATTGTTATCCTGGTTGACTCACAGGCAGCGAATACTTCCGTAGCGGGTGGCCAGGCAGATGACTCTGATGCTGTTCGGCAGAGTATTAGCCGATAATTAGCTGAATAAAGGCATCCGGCTTATATTCCAATGGGTGGCCAAGACAAGAACTAGATTATGCAGCAAGACGAGAGGTGCAACGACGGATGCTGTGCAACACGAAGAGAACGCCCAGGGGAAGAATTGGGAACCCCTGACAAGCAAACTTGGGCGAATCCCGTCAAATCTTCCTCGCAGGGTTGGAGTGGCTCAGGCCACGACTTCCTACAAAAGCATCTCCACCGTATAGGCGTGAAGGAGTCTCCAATATGTGAACTCTGTGAGGCCGGAGAAATGGATGGGGACTACTTGGAGCTTTGCGGTGGTCTTCAAGATGTTAGAAGATCCATTGTTGATGCCGTACTACAAATTTATACTGGGCTGGCAGATATAGGATGGCTGAAGATGTTAGAAGATCCATTGTTGATGAAAGTAGATACCACCTTACTGCAAATTTATACTGCCGTGTGAAGGAAGAACGACTCAACTCGAAAATGGTCGAAAATGGGGTTTTTACGTATCCCCTCTAATTCCTCCCCCCCCCACCTCCCCGACGAACGAGTCAAAATTTCGAAATTCGCCCCGGAAGGGGTTGAAATCGTTAGGGGTGTAATTTTAAAATTGCCTAATTTTAAACAAAAACGTCTCAACTCCATGCTTTTAAGGAAAAACATCTTAACTCCTCGATTAACTTTCACCCTAACTAGCTAGATTTGCTAATAAATAGCAAACGAATAAATTTTATTTGTGGAGAAAAAAAGACTCAACTCGCTGAAAACGCCGTTGAGTTGTTTTTGTTGGCTTCAAGATCGGGTTGAGGCGTCTCGTATGGTTGTCGATATTTGACTCAAATGACACGAATCGATTGAAGGTACGTGTGTAAAGAGGAATAATTGAACCAGTCGATTGAGTTGAACAACATAATATGTTGTTATCAACCTCATATTATGAGGTGTGAAAAAAATGGGGTCATGGGAGTGATCTGGAGTGAATTTATGGCGAGTTTTCCAGAAAAACTTCGAAGCTGATTTCTGGGATTTCGAAAATTTTGAGTTGAGTCGTTCTTCCTTCACACAGCAGTATACTGGGCTGGCAGATATAGGATGGCTGAAATTGCACATCGACTCGGTCTTAATTTTTTTTTTTCAATTCTATTGCAATGAGGGCAGTATTGCGAGGTTTCTCTGGCATTAACCTTGAAGAAAGAATCTCAATATGAAGATCAGAAATTAACACCTTAACTTCTTTGGTTTCTTCATTTCTACATTGAATTCTATTTTTTTCGTTTAATAAAATTGTATGCCTCCATTCACACTCTTTATATCTCCTACTTGTACCTCAAAAGAAAAATGCTAATGCCAACCTGCTTATGCAGGTTCGAAAGTGAACTCACAAGGTGGGTTTCTTTCTCATTCAACTCAATTCTCATCAAACTTATGAATTTCCGCCGAATCCCTCAAAATCCCCTTTTGACACTTGAGTAATACGATTCTGGATTTAATTGATACGTATCGGCGCCTTCCGCCTCAGGCTACCCACGGCTTTGATGTGCTGTTATGGCGCGGTGTGAATAAACAGCTATTAGTCTCCGAGATTCCCTGTTTAACTTGAAGCGATAAATTCTGAAAGGGAAAATTGTCTACCAAAATAAAGGACGTTCAACCGAAAAAAAAAAAAAATCCAGAGGGGCAGAAGATAGTAAGACGTGATATAAATCTGTCATCAGAATAATGATTAGGTAGCTGTTGATAGATTGAGGACCAAGGTGTTAATTTTTTGGTTCCCTCCACACTTGAGGCACAATTGCTTATCAAAACAGGGTCTCTTAAAATGTTAATACCCTCAGGTCAATACCTGTTGATTGATCTCATCCTCTCGAAAATAGGTTATTTTTTCGTCCACCTAGTAGTTTTCAAGGTGTTGATTTTCACCTACCATTCTTTGTGAAACTTCCCGGTAGTAATTGCTTGTCTTCGGAGCTCTTCCCCGTTTTATCTTTGGAGTAAAGGTATTTTATCTGTGATATCTATCTTCGGCAATCACCGAAGCGGGAGGGTTTCCCGTGGGGCCAACACTTTTTGGAGTGGCACTCATCTCGTCTCATTTTTAAGGGCAGGCCTCTACCTAATAATTAAGTTTTCCGCTTTTAAAACACTTCCTCCGATCGAAGGCGTCAAGTTTGATGTAAACTGATAACAAACAATGACTGGTCGAATTTGTGTGACGCGTCCATCACTTTGTGATGGAAGCTGAGTGAACGGACCGTTCACCTGTCCGAACGACTAAGCAACGTACACACAGACCAGCATTGAAAGGAATACCGACACACACTCTTAGGTCAAAACTCAACGATCGACTTCCTGTTGAGTAGATCGACCATGCCTATTCCCTCGATTGCTAAAAACTCATATCTCAGCCAGCTAGAATTGAAACTCCTTTCACTGAAATTTATAGAAACTAAATATCTTAGCTTCACCATACGTGTTTATACTGACGGGTCGCAACTCGACAATGGTAACGCCTCGGTTGCTTAAAGAGTGAGACTCGTGAGTATAGCATTGGATCCAGACTCAACGTCGTGCAGCATTTTCCCTGCAGAGCTCAAAACCCATCTACTAGCACTGCAACATGTACTGGATTCCAACTCAATAAGGCTGATTCACAATCAGCCTTACAAGCTCTGAAAGGACTGCGACAATCCTCTTTTCACTTTTCAGCAGATTCTGGAATCAAGAGCAATAAGAGCATTCAAGTAAGCATTCAGTGGGTCCCCAGTCATTGCTGTTTATTCAGGAATGACCGTTTCGATTCAGTTGATGAAGACTTGGCTTTGAACGGTGATATCTTGACCCCTTACTAGTCAATTTCTAGCCAATGACTTCAGAGTTCCTTACTTAGGATTTTTACGACATATTCGTTCTAATTTTGATTAGGGAAATTTTTGGGATTTTTGCAATGAAAGACTGAAATTTGTGTTCTAAGCCCACGGGTAGAAGTAATATACAACTATTAAAATCTACTCATAATTAATTACCTTGCAAAAAATAGTCTGTACAACGAACTATGTTATATTAGTTAAACGAAATAAAGCTTTACTCCTTCAAATTTTAGCCATAATTTTTTTCTTAAATTTGTCCAATTGCTCGTGGAACAAAAAGTGAGGGGAATCGCATATATGGGTCCAAATGCAAAAGTGAGTGTTTTTTCAAGACAATCGTGACTGGCTCAAAGAATGGAAACTTTGTTCCAAAATTTGACGAAAATTATTAGACACGGAGTGCAGATAGATATATATTTTTAGGTCAGAAATCAATTCATAATAATCCTAATTAGCAGGAATTAGTCATTAGACTGAGAATTTTCACCTTGTGAAGGTAAGGAAATGAGCAATTCCCAAAAACTATGCAAAAGTGGACCAAAGTAACCTACCTTTACGGGATATGAAAAATAATGAACCGTTTTGAGATAATTTGCAGCGTTTTCTTTCTTTGCACTTACCATCAATCAACGTAAACAATTCATTTATAACAAAGAATGTGTTTTAGAGGAGCATCTAGGGAAAGGAAGTGAGGAGAATCTAGCCCCCAGAAAGTGTTGTCGGGTTTCAGCGCTTCTTACCGCCACTTCAACGAACTACCATTTCTGATGCCTTATCAGGTGATCACGCTCGCGATCGCATTACCGTCGCTCCTCTAGCAAATGTAGCAAAGAAGAACAACACAACAACACAAAAACGCTGCAAATTATTACACAATGGTTTATTATTTTTCTATATAGATCACTCGTCTACAAAATCACCAACCATCCAATATGAAGGGAAAAAAAATAATAAAAAATAAAAAAACAGAAATAAAAAAATATAAAAAAAAATAAAAATTACCAACCATCGATTGCATTTCGGTCAGCTTTAATTTGAACGGAGATTAGGCCTCTTTTGCGATTCACACGAGTGTTTTGATTTATATATACAGGGTGTCCCCGAAAACGTTCCCCCCCATGCTAAAATCGTCCAGGTAGTGGTAAAAGAAAATTTTTTTTTTGAATCTTCATGATTTTTCGCAAGGATCTCAAATATGACCACGGTGCGCATTGCGCACGTGCGCAATCGTGCGCAACGCATACCAACTTCGTTTTTTCAAATGAGACCCCCCATTTTTTATTGCAGATTCGGATTCTACGTGAAATTTCATGAACATTTCACCCCTCAACCGATTTTTTTCGTTGCGCGCAACCCGCTCAGTGCGCGCTCAAAGATGCGCAACCGCAAGGTTGTGTCCAAATGTACATGTACGAAGTACCTAAGGTATGACACATGATATTTTAGTATTTTTTTACGCTGAATCACGTGGTGATGTTAGTTTCTTGATTTTACTGCATTTTTATCAAATTATCGACGAAAAATGAACTTTTAAAAAGGAAAATTGCATTTTTTAAGGGCAAAACCACCCTGTCTACTTAAAAACTTTTTCCAAGATAATCGAAAAAAGATTTTAGACTTTAAATTTTAGATTTTAAAAGAGAGTAGACAAGACGGGGTTTTCACGAGAAATTACAAGTAGAGAGTCCTTGTGAAATTACTAGTGAAGAGTCCAGTGTGATAAACAATCGTTTTGACATGGATATGTCTTTTGGCTGGGGGTCAAGGAATTTTTTGCGGCACTTTTTTTTTATCACAAAAAATGCAACGCTGCAACCAGTAAACAACATCATAGCTGCATATCGGTAGCTATGAAGCAAGGTTCTCTAGAATACTGCAATAAATTACGTGCGATCGGAGATTTTTTTTTATTTATCTTTAATGTCAAAACATAAATTTCAATTTATTAACAAGGATGAAGTTAACGGATGGGCAAAGAAGATGCGTAATGAGTGAAAATGCAATTTTCCTTTTTTTAAAGTTCATTTTTCGTCGATAATTTGATAAAAATGCAGTAAAATCAAGAAACTAACATCACCACGTGATTCAGCGTAAAAAAATACTAAAATATCATGTGTCACATTTAGGTACTTCGTACATGCACATTTTGACACAACCTTGCGGTTGCGCATCTTTGAGCGCCCACTGAGCGGGTTGCGCGCAACGAAAAAAATCGGTTGAGGGGTGAAATGTTCATGAAATTTCACGTAGAATCCGAATCTGCAATAAAAAATGGGGGGTCTCATTTGAAAAAACGAAGTTGGTGTGCGTTGCGCACGATTGCGCACGTGCGCAATGCGCACCGTGGTAATATTTGAGATCCTTGCGAAAAATCATGAAGATTCAAAAAAAAGTTTTTTCTTTTACCACTACCTGGACGATTTTAGCATGGGGGGGAACGTTTTCGGGGACACCCTGTATATATTTAAATATAAACCCTTAAATTTTCGTAGGGAGCGAATGGTGTTTCCTACAGAGCTCCGCGTCGTCTCAAAAAATTCTAAAAATTCTATAGAATCTTAAATTGAAGGAAAAACAATACCTTTACATCAAAACTTTTTGAGTTAGGGCGTTTTCAAAATTTCAAAATTGATTTTGGAACCCTTAGAAGTGACCTACATCAACCAAAAGCTTCGGGGCACAACTAGACCCCAAATGGAGCCTACATACCAAATTTCATCAAAATCGGTCAATGCTAAGTGGCAAAAGTGCCGCGGACGGCGTACGGCGGACGGACGGCCAAATTTTTATTCGATTTTTGGATTCTACGTACCTTGAAACGTAAACCATCAAATTTTGAGGGGGTGTTAAAATTTTTTTTTCTTGGTCGATTCCAAAGGTTCATTATTGAAAATAATAAACCAAAATGCAATAACAAGTTCCTTTTCCTCGCAATTTAAAAAGGCAGGGAAGTAAAGCCGCCAAACTTAGAAATTAGAGAGTGGTAAAACCGAGGTGGTAAAATCGAGGTAAGCCTACTTTTCAGAAATGCCGCTTGACCACGCTCACATCGAGCTGAAAAAGGATAATAGTTCGCTGAAGTGGCAGTAGGTAGCGCTGAAACCCGACAATACTTTCTGGGGGCTAGACTCTCATAAGAAAGTGGTGGAATGACCCAAGCGCTATCTAGCGACCATTAGAACCTTCTCTTCTTTTTTGTCAAGATGGATACACCTCTGTTATCGACCGGTGGTAACATCTGTAGACCCCTGCATAATCTATAGGAAACCAGAAATTTCGCCCTTAATTAAAAAGGCAATCAAATCTGTTTGAGCGATCAATAAGAAAGATTTTCAGTCTGAAATGAAAATCTATGTACTCATAGGTAAACAACTTTAATTTTTAAAGCACTCTATTATTTACGAAATAATTTGAAACACAACGCATGATACCTACGTAACATAAGCCAACTGATAAGAGAGATAACCTAGGTTTTTGAGCTCCGGAAGGTTCATCTTATCTTCGCTAGGCAGCGCTCACGCCGCTCTACCACTTTCTTCCCCTAGATGCTCCTGTGTTCCTGTGTTTTAGCCATGGACTAACTAGCCAAAAGAGATATCGAAATCTGGGATGGCAACATGGATACCGATGATACGGAACTAAGGATCGTGTAACCTGGTGCAACCTATGAGATATTTTGTTATGACGTGGTGATTATATAAGATTCTGATTTAGTGAGAGGAAAGTAGCGCAATTGTGTGAAACGCCTGAGGTAAAACACATTCTGTGTTTCAATAATTTCGTCCGAAGTATGTAAATAGAGGTAACCGAGGGTCCAGGGGGCATGCGGGGGCGTGGAGCGCCAATTTTTTTCTAAGTTTCATTATTGAGAATAATAAACCAACAGACAAAACTAGGTGACGGAGTGTTGTGTGACGTTGTGTATTACAATTGGTTTACAAATGACTTTGTGATTTCAAAAAATCGAAAGCAACGTCAAAACGGGCAAACATGTTTGGTTTACCAGGAATTTCACCACACGCTACAGGAGTCGATGCAAATCCAAAAATAAATGTATCGCAAATGAGGGCGCCGCCGTCGTCTCCCACGCAATTTGAAGACCTCAAATGTGGGACGGCGCAAATGGCCCCCATTTTGAAAACGAACACATCGCAGAAGCGTTTGGGGTAACGACAAAGGCGGTATGAACACTCTTTCCAACTGATCAGCTGGACTTGAGTTTTCTTCAGAGTGTTCGACGGGTTGGAGTATTCGTCGGAGTAGTTGATAGTTTGAGCCCCCCAACCGACGACGGTGCAGAGGCCGTTGGTGTTCATCTTCAGAGCCAAAGCCTTGAGGATGGAGTCGGAGTTGGTGCCCATCTCGAAGTTCTTGATGGACGGAGATGGGAAAAAGGGCACTTGAAGGCGCAGGACGGCGAAATCGAAGTTGGTGAAGAAATCCAAGTGGCGGCATAAAGGGTGCAGTAAAATCAAGTCTGGCTCACGGTTCTGCTGATTTTCGTCAGGCTGAAACATACCCACAACCATGTCGATACCTTCAAAGAGATCTCTTCCTGGAGCTGCACGGGAATCTCATCAAAAGCTTGCTCGGTGAAATAAGTACAGCTTATTTCAGAATCTCACCTCAATAACCCATAACGTAGGGGAGACCGGGGCAGGTTGGCATAAGGGGCGGGTTGGCACAGTGCTTTTAAAATGGAAACCGAATGGCGGCGAAACCTTCCCTATCGGTCACGTGATCTCCTGTTGGGTCCCCAGTTGTCAACAAAGTTTCATGGAGGTCGGTCCTGCGCTCAAAGAAAGAATTAAAAATTTCAGATTTTACGACAAGCAAGTAACTTTTCACACTCCTACTATTTGGTTTTAAGCGCCTTGTGTGTTGAAATTTTTGTAAGTTTGAAAGTGTAGACCTATTTTACTGCATTTAATGAACAGAATCCGCTAGTGAACGTTTGGAAACCACTGTTTGTGAAGCTAATGGTGGCCACTGTTGTCAGTGAGCCCTGTCGGGGCGGGATGGCATTTTTTGGGAGGGGCGGATTGGCATAAGCCAATTTTTTGTTTTTCTTATGCCAACCCGCCCCTCCCAGGTTTATCATTGACACCTAATGAACAAAAATTTCATATAACTTATTTTAAGAGCTCTATTGCTTGTCACAGGGATGCGAACTTGGAAAAGGACCACTGAGAGAGGTTTTTTTGCAGATTTCTTTTCTGTTTTCATTGAGGTCCAACCTAAAAATACTTATGCCAACCCGCCCCAAGGGCCATGCCAACCTGCCCCATAAGGGGGGCAGGTTGGCATAGATTGACTAGCTCTAGTTGAATCGATCTGAGCCTTTTTGTAGTTCATCATGAACATCGAGGATGAGGGGATTTTGAAGCCCATGAGTTATACTTTCACTGGGTAGTTTAACTTTTATGATTGACTGATCACAACTCCTAGGAAAAATCAAAAACGAAAATCTATGCCAACCCGCCCCGGTCTCCCCTAACCCTCATATTTATAATCAACATCTTTCCAACAACTCATCCTGCATAATCTTTGGTACGTACTCACCACTAGATTAGAATAAATTGTCCCAGCAAAAACTCGAACGTAGCTCTCTTTGTGAGATCTGTCAACTTCACCATCTCCGTCGAATTCCGCAAAAAGATGGCAGGGGCTGACGACGAAGGACATCGATAGAATCACACCAGCTCCAACTGGCTTCCCTGCAAGTGTCACACTGACGACATAAGGAAATTCTTTGTGTTTTACAGGCACTCCGTTGATGATACCTTCGCATACTAAAATTAGTGCAAGAAGAAGTGAAGACGCAAATAAATATACACGCAACATGTCACTCTTTTATGGTAGTTATCATCTCCAAGTTGCAATGTTTCTGTGTTGAATTGGTAAACCAGGTTACAATGAGATTGCAATCGGTATTTTATGATCTGAGGAAGCTTGAACAGTAAGGCCAAGATATAAATAGGTACTATGAAATCATTCTGTCTTATTTGAAGAAGGTACATATAACTTTACTTCATCTCATGTTTCAGAGTTCGACAGTATTCAGAAGCACATCCTGATTTATAAGCTGCTTGCTTTGAGTATTTCGTCGAAGTCGAAGGGGCTGCAGTAGAGCAGTTGTACAGAAGCACTACCTCAAGTTTTTTCAGGTTTACTGCATCATGTACTCTAAGTCCTTGATTCAGTAAGTCAGTCACAATTTCTTCCTTTAGGCACGTAGGATGCAATCCTCTAGCCACTACTTTGATGGCTCTTGTATTCTTATCCTCATAGCTGAACCACTCTATTTCTTTTTCTCTCAGTTTGGCTGAAACTTGTCGATATATATCCCCATCAGAGACATTTACTTTCCACTGGTCGCTATTAAGGGCTGTGACCTTACATGGCTTGTCAGTGGCTTCTTTTAAAATGCCCAGTTGCACAGGATACTCCTTAATGCCAGAAATTGTTATAGGAGGAGTATACCTTTTTAGGACGTCCCACAGTAAGACTTGGGCGTCCTTATGCGATCGATCTGGGGTGAAGGAGGACAACAATCAACAGAAAAAAAAAAAATAACCACACAGTAATCCGTTTTAGACCATTCTGAATCCATATCCGCGAGAAAAACCATAGGTGTATGTCTGTGTGTGTGTGTGTATGTGTGTGTAACAAAATCTTGTGTACTCTGCACAGGCCTTAGTTCTCAACCGATTTTCCTGGTTCTTTTTTTGTTCGACGCGGAAAACTATCTAGTTGTGCACTACGGCGCCGGAATTTCGAATTTTGCCTTTTAAGGGGGGGAAAGGGGGGGTTAATGCTCAAAAAACGTGTGTTTTTGGGCATAATCTTGTGTACTCTGCCCAGGCCTTAGTTCTCAACCGATTTTCGTGGTTCTTTTTTTCTTCGACGCGGAAAACTATCTAGTTGTGCACTACGGCGCCGGAATTTCGAATTTCGCCTTTTAAGGGGGGAGAGGGGGGGGGTTAATGCTTAAAAAACGTACGTTTGCGGGCATAATCTTATAAACTCTGCCCAGGCCTCAATTTCCAACCGATTTGTGTGTTTCTTTTATTGTTTGACTAAAATAACTTCCGAGTTGTACATGATTTCACCAGAGTACCAAAATTTGAAAGAGGAGGGGATGAGTGGGGAATACTATTCACAAAATATCCAATTTTTCAATATTTCGGTTCCTTTACTGCTTACTAGTTGTATCCAAGCTTTGAAATTGAGGAAAAATTCTCATTATACCTCCGGATTTTCATGAATTACTTTCTGTACCACCATGGAAATAAAAGTGGTGCCACCATGGTGCACCATAAACCTCATATTTCTTGGTTTTTTTGGTGTTTCACCTTGAATACGGATGTGACATTCGACGGACTGCCTACTAAACCTAACAGATGAAAGTTCAATGTTACGACGTATTTCCGCTTTGGTGCCAGACTGGCACCATTGGTGGTGAGGGGGGGGGGGGGGGTGAACTCGAATTCGCATATTGGGTGTCGTAGATCATGGATTTTAAAATGCTCTTCAGATTCGAGACTATCATGCCGCTAGAAGTGTTATGGTTTATAATGGTGGGGGGGGAGGGGTGTCACTATTTCTTCCCTAAAGTAATAAATAAATTACATCGAGAGAAACAGTCTTATCGCTTAGCAACTGGTTAAACTGATCCAATACTTATCCAATGGGACGTCCCCTGGAATGCATGCATTACTAAACAATATGTTTTTCCTTGACACCCATACGAGAAGGGGATCTTTCTCGTACTTTGCCTTGCTTCTCAGGAGGAGATTTGTGAGTTTTCCTCGTTTTATTTTTAACTCTGATCCACTTCGTCTCGACAGCCAAATCATCTTCATCGGCTGTGTCGGTGTCCTCTTCATCGCGGGGGTTTACTTTTTTGGAGATTGGTTGGGAAGGCTCTGTTCTAGAGATCGTCGCCACCTCTCTTAAAACTGAATTCTCCGACTCAATAGCTGTTATTTTTTTCTTAGATTCTATCACTATTTCATTTATTTCGGGCAGGTAGCAACATAATGCACTGATAATTTCGTACAGCTCACCTAATCTGCTTCGGATGTTGAGGTCTGTTGCTTGAATTTGAGCTGTTGCTTGCTGATGTCGCGCAATCCGCTCTTTTGTAGTGGAAATAATGTCGGGGATCGTCCATCCATTGCTTTCTGAGTTCATCGCGCCGCGGGTAAAAACATCTACACTCGCGGCTTCTATTTTGCTTTTGTCGGCACAATGTTCCTTCTTCGGAGATTCACGAACGACTTATCTAGATAGTTACCTGATGTACAATACCTCAGATGTAACTAGTTGATATATTGACAATTAAACGCTCTTAAAAAAAACTACCTCAAGCGTGTGTAAAGATCAGGCGTAAAACAAGAAGGTCCTCTCAGCCTGTTTACTTTGTTCCTCAATGACTCGAGCCCGTTTATGGGCGCTGGTGCAGAACTGGATGTTGTTTGCGGACGATATTGTTTTGATTGGTGACACCCCTGTAGCATTGCAAAGAATGATTGACCTCCTGAAGGAAAAAGTGGATATTCGGGGTCTTGTGATAAATGTATCCAAATCATAGATTATAACTCACTATTTAAACACCATGGCGGCAGGCTGGCGTGTGGCAAACAGTGGTGGCTGAATAGCCGGAATATAGATACGGAGGAATCCCAGAGGTACCTTGGTGTCAAAGTTACAAACAACCATCACCTCGAAAAGCCTTTCTCGGTATTTTATGATCTGAGGAAGCTTGAAGAGTATGGCCAAGATATAAATAGGTACTATGAAATCATTCTGTCTTATTTGAAGAAGGTTTAAATAACTTTACATCATCTCGTGTTTCAGAGTTTGACAGTATTCAGAAGCACATCCTGATTTATAAGCTGCATGCTTTGGGTGTTTCGTTGAAGTCGATGGGGCTGCAGTAGAGCAGTTGTACAGAAGCACTACCTCAAGTGTGTAAAGATCAGGCGTAAAATAAGAAGGTCCTCTCAGCCTGTTTACTTTGTTCCTCAATGACTCGAGCCCGTTTCTGGGCACTGGTGCAGAACTGGATGTTGTTTGCGGACGATATTGTTTTGATTGGTGGTACTCTTGTAGCATTGCAAAGAATGATTGACCTCCTGAAGGAAAAAGTGGATATTCGGGGTCTTGTGATAAATGTATCCAAGTCACAGATTATAACTCACTATTTAAACACCATGGCAGCAGGCTGGCATGTGGCAAACAGTGGTGGCTGAATAGCCGGAATATAGATACGGAGGAATCCCAGAGGTACCTTGGTGTCAAAGTTACATACAACCATCACCTCGAAAAGCCTTTCTCGGTATTTTATGATCTGAGGAAGCTTGAAGAGTATGGCCAAGATATAAATAGGTACTATGAAATCATTCTGTCTTATTTGAAGAAGGTTTAAATAACTTTACATCATCTCGTGTTTCAGAGTTTGACAGTATTCAGAAGCACATCCTGATTTATAAGCTGCATGCTTTGGGTGTTTCGTTGAAGTCGATGGGGCTGCAGTAGAGCAGTTGTACAGAAGCACTACCTCAAGTGTGTAAAGATCAGGCGTAAAATAAGAAGGTCCTCTCAGCCTGTTTACTTTGTTCCTCAATGACTCGAGCCCGTTTCTGGGCACTGGTGCAGAACTGGATGTTGTTTGCGGACGATATTGTTTTGATTGGTGGTACTCTTGTAGCATTGCAAAGTATTATTGACCTCCTGAAGGAAAAAGTGGATATTCGGGGTCTTGTGATAAATGTATCCAAGTCACAGATTATAACTCACTATTTAAACACCATGGCAGCAGGCTGGCGTGTGGCAAACAGTGGTGGCTGAATAGCCGGAATATAGATACGGAGGAATCCTAGAGGTACCTTGGTGTAAAGTTGCATACAACCATCGCCTAGAAAAGCCTTTCTCTGAAAAAGTTTGAACTGCATGTGCGAGTGTTAATAGATAGTTTTTGGCTACCACTAACGGGCCCGTGGAACCTCTTCACAAAGCTCGGAGTTCGCGGGTGATGATGAAAGGGTGCCCCCAGACAGCCACCCGTTCCTAGAGGCCCACCTTCACGAGCCCCTCCCTCCCCCCACCTGTCCATAGTTAATGGGCTTCCTCCTTCAACTGGGTAGCATCCTCTGTTGCTCGCACTAGTCTTCTCCTAACAGGGCCCGTCAGATTCTGGCACCAAAAACTCTCTATTGCCATATGGACCAGACTCTTCTCAGCTCAGATTGTGCCAAATGACGTCTTCAAGTCAGTGATGATTGGGGCCTGCCAATTAAATTCGGCTATCAGCTCTGCACAGTATCCTGATGCCCAGAATCCAAATCTTGCTAGAGCTAGCCAATCTTCTCCATTCAGCAGTCTGATCATAGCGGACTGCTCCAGCACTGCTGCTCCAAGGTAGCACACCCTTTGTAAAAATTGCGTAGACTCCGAGGAAATGGGCCATATCCTCTCGCACTCCCATACTACAAAGAGAGCACAAGGTGCTGGGGTCGTCTTGCTGATCGTATGGCTTGCTATTTATGGAGAGAGGGACCCTCAAAACCTCAACAGCCAGCGAATTACCCATAATTACAATCAATTCCATAATCAATGATAAACATGAACCCAGAGATAACAATCAATATAGTTTATTATACATTTCCTTACGAAACTATTGATAATTATGTAAAGAAATACTGCGTAACCCACGGAATTAAAATCAGTAAGTCAAATTGTTATACAATAAATTGGTTTAGTGGTAATGTGATTTATGGGCGTGTTAAAATTTATCTTGGAAAATTAACTTCCGCTGATGGTCGGAAGACCAAAGCGTTCCATGTGAGCCAAATATTTCACGTCCAAATATTATATTTTGAAAATAAACATGTTATGCATTCATAGTGGGGATCAAGAGCGTTATCCCACCTTCTCAACATCAAATTAGGGATGAATATTATTGGATTTGCTTTTATATGTAAAAAGAAATATTACAAGTTTTGGAGTGATGAAAATATTACAAGACCAGCTAATGGAGGCGTCACCATCTGAAACCATTTCTGCAAGCCAATCTTGAAAGTAATTGTCGTTTTCTGAACTTTTGTCAGAATATCAACTAGAAATTTCGAATAAATTATAATTATTTATGTAAATACCGCATTGGTTCATTCGCCAGACAGAATAATTATCCGTAGGTATCCTGTTTTGTTGCCAGAAGGTTGGAACCACCTAAAGGTTTATTCCACGAATGAGAAAAAATAAATAAATAAACAGAAGTCGAACAAGAACCGTCTATTAGACTTCTCTTATCAGGACTGACGAAAAATAAACTTTAAACTCTAGGCATACCATCGGGTTTAGGGTGGGCCATCCACACCCGCTACCTGTCTTGTACACCTCTCATTAGCTCGCCGATCCCTCTCTAAATCACCTCATTTTCTTCCCAACACATTTGAATAAGACATTCAAACCGTTCAAGAAACCTCTTTCCAAACGTTGTTATTCAAATGTCGTGTTGAATGCAACTAAAAACGAGGTAGATTCCATGCCGAAAAGCTTTGTAGTATAAATCCTAAGAGAGGGTAAGTAGTATAATGGTTTGTACATTATTGTGGATCATAAGAGTAATAACGAGAGCTTTGAGTATGCAAGATAAGACAAGTCTCAGGAATCCACCATACGGAGCGCCGAAGACATCTTTAGCGGATCAGTTGTAGCGGCAAAATAACCTAGGTAGAAACAGGCAAGTAAGAATATTGAATAACAATGGGTCCTCTGAAGTTTCTACACTGAACGAAACACGGAAACCAGAAGCAGGACGTCGAATGTGGAAGAAGAAGAAACTGGAGAGAAAACGAAAATGGAGTAAAGGGATGATGGTGAATGATTGATGTGGAGAAATTTATGAAGTTTTACAGAGTTCATGAAGTGTTCAGAACGTGATTTTGAATTAGTGATAGAGGACTGAAGTGAAAAATTTAGACTGAGATGAATGAATTCATTCATATATGAATAGTTCTCAGTCTAAATTTTTCACTTCAGTCCTCTATCTTTATCACTAATTCAAAATCACGTTCTGAACTCTTCATAAACTCTATATAAAGTTTATATATCTATAAACTCTCCTTTATATACAGGGTGTTTCACGAAAAGGTTACACCCCCCTTCATTTCCGCAAAATACAACGTAAAAAATTCCGACCAACGCAATTCTTCATGATTTTTTGTGAGGATCTCAGGAAAAATACTTTTGCGCAAAAAAGTTGCGCGCAATTGACACTAACTTCATTTTTTCAAATGGAACCCCCCCTTTTTTATTACAGATTCGGATTCTACGTCAAATTTTATGAGAAATTCATACCCACATCGATTTGTTTTATTGCGCACAACCTGGCTTTTTGAACGCTCTAAGTTGCGCAACTCCACAATTGCACAAAAATTAGATTTTGGAGAACCTTAAGTGTGGCACATGTTTTTTCATCATTTTTTAACGCTAAATCACATGGTGACATCCGTTTTTCAATTTGACTGGAATTTTTCAAAATAGCGGCCAAAAATTCGGTTGTTTTTAGTGAAAAAATCGCTCTTTTTAAATCGTTATGAGTTTTTAGGTAATTTTATTCAGTTCAAGCATGATCATGCCGTCAGTTTTTATTTTTAACTCCACCGTAGACGGCCCCAAGCCCGTGGTTCAAAAGGAGGCGAGAAAATAAAAAATAAACATGAATTCGACCTCAAAACTGATGTTTTCGTGAAAGAAATGTTAATTTTTCCTTTAAATCTTGGTTTTTCTCAAAACGGATGACACCCTGTGATTCAGCGTTAAAAAATGATGAAAAAACATGTGCCACACTAAGGGTTCTCCAAAACCTAATTTTTGCGCAATTGTGGAGTTGCGCAACTTAGAGCGTTCAAAAAGCCAGGTTGCGCGCAATAAAACAAATCGATGTGGGTATGAATTTTTCATTAAATTTGACGTAGAATCCGAATCTGTAATAAAAAATGGGGGGTTCCATTTGAAAAAATGAAGTTAGTGTCAATTGCGCACGATTGCGCGCAACTTTTTTGCGCAAACATTTTTTTTCCTGAGATCCTCACAAAAAATCATGAAGAATTGCGTTGGTCGGAATTTTATACGTTGTATTTTGCGGAAATGAAGGGGGGTGTAACCTTTTCGTGAAACACCCTGTATAAAGGAGCTGCACCATCAAAACCTTGTCATCAGATGCAAGCATGTAAGTACCCACATATCTACCCCTGAAATCTTTATAAATAAGTACTAAGCGCCTCTGAAGGTATTACCTACCCCTCCTGCATCACCTGAAACCCTGGTAATGGAAAGTTATACGAAATAATAAGGGAAATATGAAAAGAACTCTGAAATGCCACAAGTGGAGAACATGTGTTTTCTTCATGAAATATCCTGCACACTGTTGTGCAATTTATAAACCCTTTAGGAAATATTTCGCCATCAAAAGATCCATTTAATATGGAATCTAGTATAAAATGGTTGTAAAAATTCCTCATATTGATTCGTATTCCGGCAAAGAAAATGTATGTAAAGTTGAAGACACAAATGATAGAGTTGCATCTCGTGTAATATATGTTTAGTGCTACGGACAGCTAAATAAAGTTTAGTAATATAAAATAATGAGTAAGAGTTAAAGAACCGTGATAAGAGGTTAAAATATAGCTGTGATAAGTATAAGGTTAGCCAATGATCAGAGTAATAAAAATTTAGTTAAAATCCAGTTTAAAAGTCCTTTTGAAGAAAATATCTGCATGCTAATGTTGAAACAGCATGTGTAATATAAAATTAATGTGGTCAAGATGTCAATGTTAAACTCTAATTAAGTACTGTAATTCCAGGTCTGAAAATAAACACACTTAGAAGTTCCTACACCTCGCTCGAGCGCGGCTGTCCAGTGTGCCTGACCGACTACATAAACTTGCATAAGAATCCCGTCCTTCTCATTTCAGCTGCATGAACTGGTGAGATATAATTTATTTAAGATAAGGTAATAAAGATAGGTGATAGGTATAGTAAATTATTGAGAAAATCTATGTTTGTACTTCGAGGCACGCAAATATACGATTTCACCTGGATTCGAGTCGATGAGAACCTGCGACACCCGGTTATCTCTCAAATAAAAGGGAAGTGTGGTTTCTAAGTCTCTCATAAAGATTTGGTGGCGCCCAAACTTAATCTCGTTCATAGACGAAAATAAGCCCTCTAACCCACGGACGCTCGGACCTAGCTAGTCGGCAGTAGTAGTTGATATCCATATAGAAAAACTGCTACACAGTCTTGCATCAAATTATGAAAGAACATGTTCATTTTTTAACATTTCAACGTTCCCCCCGACCTTAGAGAAAAATTGTCTTCTCAGCAACCCAGTAGGCTTTGCAATTATCCATCGGAATGGCTCCAGAAAGACCCTCTCCGAAACAATAGCATCAATCCGATGTCTTACAACCCAATAAATAAACGGAAAAGAGGATCAATCCGCGGAAAAAAGAGCCCCAGCTTAAAATAACTTCTTCTTCTTCTTTTGGCGCTACAACCCGCGAGGGGTCAGGGCCTCCCTTAGTGAGATCCGCCAGTCGTCCCTATTAACTGCTGCAGCTTTCCAGTCTCGAACACCCAAAATGGAGCGTGCATCCGCCGCCACACCATCCACCCAGCGTAGTCTAGGCCGCCCGGGCCGTCTTTTGCCATATATTCTTTCGTCTAGAATTCTCCTTGGTATTTCCTCCGGGCTCATCCTGGCAACATGTCCAGCCCATCGTAGCCTCCCTACCTTGATGAACCGAACGACGTCCCAGTCTCCGTACAGCTCCATGACCTCTTGATTCGTTCGTTGTCGCCACACGAGCTCCTCAGGATCAAATACCGCTCCCAAAATTCTCCTGAGCACCTTCCTTTCAAAACGACGGAGCTCTTCTTCGAGGGCTCTGGTTAACGTCCAGGACTCCGACCCATATGTCAGGACTGGCTTGATTAAGGTCTTGTACAGCCTTATCTTGGTAGCCCGAGATATTACCCTGCTTTTTAGCTGCGGAACCAATCCAAAGTAGCTTCGGTTCGCTGACTGTATCCTGCGATGCACCTCCGCCTGCATATCATTATCACTATTCACGAGAGATCCCAGGTATACGAATTCCTTCACTGTCTCAATCGTGCATTCATTCACTTGTATATGGTCAGGTACTCTTCCTTTAGCATTAGTGGTCATATATTTGGTTTTTGACTGGTTTACCTCCAGTCCAAACTGTGCTGCCGCCCTCTGGAGGTCCGAAAATGCATTGGACATGGCACTAAATGTCTTGCCAACCACGTCAATGTCATCGGCATAGCCTAGGAGTTGTGCCGTGTGGTTGAAAATCGTACCACCTACCTGTATACCAGATGCTCTAATGGCGCCTTCAAGAGCAAAATTGAATAATAGGCAGGCCAGGCTGTCTCCCTGCCGTAGACCACTAGTTGTTGAGAAGGGGTCAGACAGATCACCACCAACTCGCACGTAAAATTTGACGGACTCCATTGTGACTTGGATAAGGCGCACAAGCTTTCCTGGGACATTCATCCCTAGCAGTGCCTTGTACAGTTCAGCCCTCCTGATGGTGTCATATGCCGCTCGGAAGTCCACAAATAGATGATGGATCTGGATATTATATTCACGAGACTTTTCCAGCATTACCCGCAGGGTGAAAATCTGGTCTGTTGTCGCCTTGCCTTTCATGAAACCTGCCTGATATTTCCCTATTTCCCTTTCAGCGAAGGGCAGGAGCCTGAGAAATAGGATCCTTGACAATACCTTGTAGGCACTTGCTAGTAGGGATATTCCTCTGTAGTTTTTACACTCGTGCACATCGCCCTTCTTGTGGATCGGACATATAATCGTGTCATACCAATCATTTGGGATTGTATCTGATTCCCAGATTCCCCCGATTATATTGTGAAGAGCTTTGGCCAGCTCTTGGCCACCACATTTGAGGAGCTCTGCAGGAAGACCATCTGCCCCAGGCGCTTTGTTGTCTTTTAGGTTTTCAATGGTAGCTGTTTAGCGTCACTTCCAGAGTCCGCACCTAATTTTGTGACGACTCGAAATCCACCAAAAAAAGTTAGCATCTGCGTCTGCTGGCCCCATCTGTCTCGAGTCGTCACGATCTCAAGTCGTCACGTCTGACGTGGCGAAAACTCTCTATTGAGTAAGAGTTAAAGAACTGTGATAAGAGGTTAAAATATAGCTGCGATAAGTATAAGGTTAGCCAATGATCAGAGTAATAAAAATTTAGTTAAAATCCAGTTTAAAAGTCCTTTTGAAGAAAATATCTGCATGCTAATGTTGAAACAGCATGTGTAATATAAAATTAATGTGGTCAAGATGTCAATGTTAAACTCTAATTAAGTACTGTAATTCCAGGTCTGAAAATAAATACACTTGAAAGTTCCTACACCTCGCTCGAGCGCGGCTGTCCAGTGTGCCTGACCGACCACATAAACTTGCATAAGAATCCCGTCCTTCTCATTTCAGCTGCATGAACTGGTGAGATATAATTTATTTAAGATAAGGTAATAAAGATAGGTGATAGGTATAGTAAATTATTGAGAAAATCTATGTTTGTACTTCGAGGCACGCAAATATACGATTTCACCTGGATTCGAGTCGATGAGAACCTGCGACACCCGGTTATCTCTCAAATAAAAGGGAAGTGTGGTTTCTAAGTCTCTCATAAAGATTTGGTGGCGCCCAAACTTAATCTCGTTCATAGACGAAAATAAGCCCTCTAACCCACGGACGCTCGGACCTAGCTAGTCGGCAGTAGTAGTTGATATCCATATAGAAAAACTGCTACACAGTCTTGCATCAAATTATGAAAGAACATGTTCATTTTTTAACATTTCAACGTTCCCCCCGACCTTAGAGAAAAATTGTCTTCTCAGCAACCCAGTAGGCTTTGCAATTATCCATCGGAATGGCTCCAGAAAGACCCTCTCCGAAACAATAGCATCAATCCGATGTCTTACAACCCAATAAATAAACGGAAAAGAGGATCAATCCGCGGAAAAAAGAGCCCCAGCTTAAAATAACAGCCTTCAATTAAGATTCCGATCCATTGTGTCGGTCTCTTGGCAGTCGAACGTTATCCTTCAAGGAGCTCATCCCATCAATCCTCAGGGTTAGACCGCACCGGCAGATCCACGCCCTCTTTTTGCTGGGCGAAATTGAAATAACTTTGCCATTAGCAACCCGATCCTCTGGTAGCAGCTTGAATTTTATTTCCATAATATGTCGTTATCGATCGACATTTCGCTTGGAAGAAAAAACTTTGAGGGACCAAGCAATCAGGGAGGGATCAGAGAGGACTTTGAGCAATTTGTCAATGTCTGCGGTCGTCTTGAGGAACTATTTGTACGAGTATGTTAATAAGGATATTGCTCATTTGCTAATTAGGTACACAATAATGACGAATACAGAGTCATAAAAACCATCCAACTTTCTAATATTAAAAACTGTAAATAATTCATTAAAATTGAATAAAACATTGAAAACAATAATTGAATTGCTTCTTGCAGAAAGAGTTCCCAGCGCCACATTCAACCAAATCGAGATGGTGGTGGTTTTAGCGATTTATTTTCAGTTGGTTTCACAGATTCATGCAGGTTCCTCCAACAGAGCAGTCAGATTAATTCGGAAGTGTCACCATTGGATTCAACGTCCAGCAGCCCCGGGAGCCGCCATGGTGGGAGGGTCCGGGCCGGTCGGGACGCCCCGGCTGGCGCGGTGGCGTTCCACACATACCTTAGTTCCTGGACTGACCGATCACACAAGTTCCTAATCCACATAATATGTGAACAATCGTCAAAATTTAGTAGGTTATAATCTAAAATTTAAGGTATATATCTTGAAGAAAATAAAACGCATTTAACATAATATGTTCCTGCTTCACGTCTTTTTATTTATTTTTATCACAGTGTTAAATGCGTTTTATTTTCTTCAAGATATATACCTTAAATTTTAGATTATAACGTACTAAATTTTGACGATTGTTCTGTACTTATCGTATGATAACAATAAAAAAAGATATTGATTGATTGATTGATTGATTGAACGTGCAAAAAAAAAACAGGAAATTATACCAAACTCGTCAAGTCATCTTGAGATCGAGAGTGACCATACGCCGCGTAAAACACCCAATTTTCTTGTAAAACACACTTTTTTTGCATTCAAACTTGATTTACTCTTCCAATTTGAATTTTTTTAACAAATTGATAACCGCTGGAAAGCAGACAATTTGAGCATGTTCTTTTCCGAAGAGCGCCCATCGAAATGGGAAGGGATGAAAACTTCGATAAGAAATAGTAGGTAGGTAGTAGGTACCTATAGTTGGTAGGTAAAAAATAAAAGATATATAAATGATGACAATGGCGAAGCTGTGACTGCCTTCACACCTTCAAAATCAAGTTTATAAGAAAGAACAACGCTTCACACTTGATTCGATGAAATAGGGATCTTCGTATGGAAATTTGATTACTGGTTGCTAAGGAAGCAAATCTGAATACAACTCAAAGAAACGAACAGCGATCGCATTTCGGTCAGATAAAATTTAAACGGAGATTAGACCTCTTTTGTGATTCACACTCGTGATTCTGTTTTATCGAAGGAAAACCCTTAAGTACTCATAGGGAGCGAACGGTTTGTCCTACAGAGCTCCGGGTGGTCTCAAAAAATTTTTAAAATTCAATACTATTTAAAATTTGTGAAAAAAAACATACTTTTATTTCGAGAGTTTTCGAGCTAGGGCACTCTTTAAAATTTCAACCCTTAATTTTCACCCCTTAGAAGTGACAGATATCAACTAAAAGCTTCGCGGCACAACCAGACCCCAAATGGAGCCCATACACCAAATTTCAACCAAATCGGTCCAGTGTTGCTGAGATAAGTGCCGCGTACGGCGTGAAGCCGGAAAATGTTTCATTCGGTTTTCGGATTCTACGTACCTTGAATCGTAAAACATCAAATTTTGAGGGGGGTTAAATGTTTTTTTCTTGCTCGATTCCAATGGTTCATTATTAAAAATAATAAACCAAAAGTCAAATTTCAAAAAAATTGAAGTTTTATTTCTTGTCTTGGTTTTTTTTTTAAATTTTGCTTCCTCACTACCGAAGGTAGGGAAGCTTTGTATTCGTGAAAGAAGTGAAAAAAAATGTCCTCCAAAATTAAAATTTCCACTTGGTTTTTCCGTTTTAGAGCTTCCCGAACAATTTTGGTTCTGTGTCTGTCTGTCTGTCTGTCTGTCGGTCTGTCTGTCTGTCTGTCTGTCGGTCTGTCTGTGGTCAATCCTTGTCCCGGGCAAAACTATACTAACCTGTGGTCCGATTTTGATGAAATTTTCAGGGATTGTGCGGGTTAGGTCCTAGACGGTCCCCTATCAATTTCAGCACCTTCGGACCAATAGGAAAGAGTGCGCATGCGCAAACGTGAATTTCCTGGAACCTCGGTTTCTCGGTTTCTAATGAACCGATTTTGCTCAAATTTGGAGGTTAGTTAGGGACTAACTTCTAAGAGACACCCTATAAGTTTCAATCAAATTGGTCAAGCAATAGCCGCTGCGCATGCGCGAACATTAAATTTATTGTTACAACCAAAACTCCGCAACTATTCAACCAATTTCGATGAAATTTTCAGGAATTGTGTGGGTTAGGTCCTAGACGGTGGACCGCTAAATAAAGAATCATAATTTTTTCGCCAACTGATTCTATACGTCCATGTTACAATGAGTGAGGAAGCTATACTGCCCACCCAACTCGGCAGACGTTTTTTATTGCTAGAAGATTTTGGTTTTGCACTAGGTATCTTGGAAATTTAACGCTGTTTCCAACGATATCCTCAAATTTGAATTTACTTGCTAAATAACAGGAGTTATGACAGTTTTAAGATCAATCATCCCCGATTTTAATACGATTTTATTTCACTAGATGGCAGCACCGGGGATTGTAGCGAAAGGTGCAGTCGTAGTTCACGTTTCTCTGCCTACCAGTTCAAGTGATTTGCGTTTTGAAAACGAGAATGTATTCATTATTAGTTTCCAAATGGCGCTCTGCTAAAATTTTCAAAATAAAATTGTAATTTCAATTTTATTCAGAATTTTAAGCTTCAGCTTTTGAACAACATTTCCAATTTTTCAAATTGAGCTTATATTTGAAGTTGAAGTAAGTTCGAAAACACAAAAAAAAATCTTCGAATTGAAAAAAAAAAAATAAAAAACAAGGGGTTAAAACAAAATTGCTAAGAGACATTTTTTGTTGGCAATACCTTGTAAAATCGAACTAAAGTTATGCCCAACTAAGTGTAGACATACTGTATTACCTAGTTATTAAGTTCTATGATCTACTAATCCTCTCTTCTAGCCATCTACAATCATTATACACAATTTCTCTAAAAAATTATCAGCAAATCTACACTTTGCTTTTTTTCTTTTGTTCAAAAGTCAACTAAAAGCTTATCTTATTAACCATGAATTTTATACAGTTACCGAATTCCTTTCTTATAAACCATAGCCTTACTCCTGCCTACTTTACTTATGACTTATTACTTACTTATGACTTGTTGCTCTACTCTGTGATATTATGTTAATATGAGTGTCTTTGGCAATAAATATTATTATTATTATTATTATTTAGCTACCCCAGCCTGTCAATTTTGGATCATTGGGCAGATGGGATGTCTGTGTCTACCAGTGGATTGTGCCTAGGCTGTGATTTTGGGGTGTGCAATAGAATTAGTTTAGTTTTATTTCCAGAGTTTTATTGTTATTTATACGCCTAAAATTTTAAAATGTATTGTTTTGTTATTTTTGAAAGCCCGATGCTATTTATTTATTTTAAAAGGTGAGTTTTTGTGGTTGCTATTTACGCTTTGTTAACATATCCTGTTAAGTTTAAAAGTTGATATCATTTTAAGTAGTTGAAGGCACTTTGGGACACTGTGGATATTACTGATGCAGTAGTTATGACTATAGAGCGTGTGATGCTTGTGATTACAGAGTTGTGTGGAAGTGGTAACTTTTATAGATTTTTAGTTTTCAATTTTAATGATGAGTTTTGGTTTTTAGTTTTGACAAAGTTGGTAACAATGAGAGCATGAGTTGGTGGGTACACTCTCCTCACTGTTGGGATTTGGGTGCCTATGGTACTAATTTAGAATTTGAATAGACCGCGTACTAGTTACTCGACTCTCATTGGTCGAGCTCCCACCAATAGGATAGCCTCGTTGTTTCTCGAAGGTTCTACCAGGTTCCTTCTTCCCTCCCCAGATTAGACCGTTTTTCCTACTTGTGCTTTTGTCATTCGTATTTGGATGCAAATTAAGTCTTTTATTCAGTTTTCAACGCTTATTACTGCGTATACCTGTGATGTTGACGTCATGTGATCGTCTTGTCCGGGGGGTGCCACCTAGGTACTAGGTACCTAATAAAGTTTCAGTTTTATCCAGTAACCTTGTCCAATCATTTTCGTCTCCCATCCTACCAAACGTTACAATACCTCTTCAGGTTATGGGCCCAGTACGCTTCCACTGCGCATACCTCTTCACTCACATGTAGCTGCTTTGAGTGAGTTAATTGTTTTGTTCTTGTTTCGTATCCATTTGTTGATTCATTAGTAACAAAATTTGTATATCTGTATTGATCTCAATAGGTAATTTGATTGAACTTGTTATGACTCGTGTACTTCTGTTTCTTCCAGCTTCTGTTGCCTGAGTGTGCGTATTGTATTTTTCAGGCCGTGATGAAGGAAATAAATTTTCCGTAAGCTCGGTAATAACAGCGTTTGTTGGATGACCCCATTCCCGATACTTGACAGTTTGGGATGGTTTTCCTTTGAATGATGATTACGCATATTTATTAGTTTCCCGATAGGCCGTCAGCTAAGGTTCATTCCATGTATTGGATACAGAAAATGGCCGCTTGAAAGTACTGCTTCAATGTGCGTTGTGACCTCTATAATAATATGAATATTTTTGACGTTTATATCACGAGCAATATGTATGCAAATCCCGCTTCTCCAAACGTGAGAAGAATAAGTTGTAATGAAGATGCCCTGATTCCTGCGGAGACTCGAAAAAAGAAGATTTCGAGGTTGGATTTCGTGCTTGATCAAGCGATGAGATGAAGGGACGCGTGTCTGACTCGTGCTGGGCGGCTCGTGATCCTGAGGAGGGAGCATTAGTCAACCAGAAAGGTCAACTCGCCATTCACAAGAGTTGCCGCTCTTGTATGCGTCTTCAATCTTCTCATAGACGGTCTGGAAGTGAGTCTCGGGACGACCGATGATACTGGATCGATGATCACCGAGAAGGTATTTGACATTCACGGTTTATCCCATCTCTTTAATCACTCGAGTTTTTCATTTGAGAAAACCTGAGGGTAAAGGTACCAGTGAATGACTTCGGGTGCTTACAGAAACCATTCTTTTCCATTCATTACAGAACTTGTTAATTTCTTCGGATTGTCGAAGATCATAGTAATCCACCAAAAGAGTTAAATCTGCACAAAATTCCATAATTATCACGACTGATAATAGACTTGAGTTCCTTCAACAGTGTGTGACAGGATACTTTTGAAGACCGCCAGTTACAGACAGGAACGCTTAATTCTGAACCAATAATTGAGTTGATTTTTGAAGACTGACAGCTATTGATAGAAACAATAATTGTTAACATTTTGGTTTATTTTCAATAATAAGCCTTTGGAATCGAGCAAGAAAAAAATATTGTAACCCCCTCAAAATTTGATGTTTTACGATTAAGGTCCGATTAAGGTTTTACGATTAAGGTACGTAGAATCCGAAAATCGAATAACAAATTTTCCGTCCGTCCGCCGTTCGCGGCACTTTTCTGAGCAACCCTGGACCAATTTGGTTCAAATTTGGTATATGGGCTCCATTTGGGATCTAGTTGTGCCACGAAGCTTTTGGTTGATGTCAGTCACTTCAGTTGATATGACATATCAACATAGAAGTGACATTGTCACTTCTAAGGGGTGATAATTGAGGGTTGAAATTTTCAAGAGTTCACCAATTTTAAATAGTATTGAATTTAAAAAAAAATTTTGAGGCCACTTGCAGCTTTGCAGGACAAACCGTTCGCTCTCTACGAGTACTTGAAGGTTTTCCTTCGTTAAAACAGAATCATGAGTGTGAATCACGAAAGAGGTCTAATCTCCTTTCAAATTTTATCTGACTAAAATGCGATCGCTGTTCATTTCTTCGATTTGTATTCAGTTTTGCTTTCTGAGCAGCCAGTAATCGAACTTCCATATGAAGCTCCCCATTTTTCGAATCGAGTGTGAAGCGTTTAGTTCTTTCTAATAAACTTGATTTGGAAGGTGTGAAGGCAGTATGGTGAGGTAGGTAGTACCTACCTACTAATAGTTGGTAGGTAAAAAAATAGGTAAAAAGAAAACGCTGCAAATCATTGCCCAAAGGTTTATTATTTTCTGTGTAGATCACCCTTCTGTATAGATCCTTCCCAACCAACCATAGGTACCTACTACCTACTATGGCATTTTTGAAAATGTAGGCAACACAAACATTGTGTCTACCACCAATTGACTCAAAGCAAGTGATGGCTCCCTGGAATGAGCAGTTGTTCTCATGTTCGATTATGAAAAGTTCAGTCCGCGATTATACAGTTTAAAAAACCCAATTTCAAAAAGCCTTTTCTATTATTTTCCCGAAATATCTCAGAAAATTTCAACCCTTCATTTCCATTTGGTTGATAGTTGGGGTTGAAATAGGGTTGGTAGGGAGGGATCTATACAGAAGGGTGATCTATACAGAAAATAATAAACCTTTGGGCAATGATTTGCAGCGTTTTTTGACGACCTTGTTTTGCTGAATTTTGAAGACCGCCAGTTATTGACAGGAACGAAGGTTGTTAACCTATTGCTTACGAGTCCACCTTGGTAGCTGAAGCATTTTTTTCACTTTTCAAGATTACAAAAAAAATGTTATCCAAAATCAAAATTTCCTCTCGTGTTTTACGTTTTAGCCCTTCCTGAACAATTTTGTTTTCGTGTCTGTCTGTCAGTCATGAAATTTTTGTAATGGGCAAAATTTACGAAGTTGTATGCGGATTGAGAGTTATATTCCAAAAATTGATAGAAGCCTCTGCGAATGCGCATATGTGAACACCTTGTCATAGCTAAAACTTCCACTTTCACTTTTCAAGGTTGAACAAAAAAAGTTCTCCAAAATCGAAATTTCCACTCGCGTTTTATGTTTTAGACCTTCCTGAACGATTTTAGTTCCGTGTATGTCTGTCTGTCATGAAATCCTTGTGACGGGCACAAGGCATAACTATACGAAGTTATTGTCCGATTTCGATGAAATTTTCAGGGATTGTGCGGGTTGGCGTGTAGACGGTCCTCTATGAAAATCATCATCTCTGGACTGATAGTAGCCGCTGGGCATGCACAAATATGAATTCCTTGTAACAGCCATAACATCCACATTTTTCATCCGAATTTGATGAAATTTCTCAGGATTGTTCAGATTGGCGTGAAGATGGTCCCCTATGAGGTTAGTGGAAGGTACTTAGAGATTGATGTTTTGAGATGAGCTACAATTCATCGGATCATCTATACAATCGGGTTATGAATACGAGGAAGCTATGTGCCACACCCACTTTGAAATGTCAAAAGATCCGTCGCTGATGCTACTTCAACTTGTCGAATTGACTTCTAAACGACACTTGAGAATCCTTGGGGTTAGTTGAAGTCGAGACGTTGTTATCATAGCATTGATTGGTCGAGACACTGAATCGTCCGCTATCTCTAGAAAGCTTCCTGCTGCGCAGAACAAGTCTGTACGCGAGTAGTGTAAATGTGAGGCTATGGCGACCTTCGCCTTTCAAGGCCTCGTTAAGGGGTGAAATTTGGTGGGTGGATAGAGGAGGGTCCTTTTTTGTCAGTGAAATTTCAATTTGAAGGTTGTCCGTCAATTAGGGTGAGTAGAAGATGGGTTTGAAGTTGGAGGGTGGTTTGGATGTGTTTGAAATTTGGTAGGTAGATAGGGGATGTCCTTCTTTGTCTGTGTATCATGAAATTAGGGGTGTCCGACGATTAGGGAGGTCAGGGGGAAGGGTTAACGTTGAGAAGGGTGTTAGCCCTATAAATGCGGAGAAATGGTTGGTATAGGGGAAAGTAGGTGTGTAAGAAACGATCAGATTCGGATTGAAGGCATGAACCGTAATAATTTCTCTATTGAGCGGGTGCCCTGGGCTCGACCTGGCAAGTTTCATATCTGGTCGAGGCTTGGAATATTATGGTCCAGAAGCAAAGCTGTTGAGTTGTATTAAATAAGATGCTGTTCTTCTCAACCTTGGCACCCTTTATATGTAAACACAAGGGACACTCTAGGATGCCATATCGATACCTTAAAGCACAAAGGGGCTATGTCCAAAAACGGAGTTTTGAGAAAAACGCCAAAAAAGTTATCACCAGTGCAAAATTCCTAAAATAATGGCTTATTACACCAAACTCTTTAATATCTTCAAGGAATTTTCGAGCTATGATCGTCAAGAAGGTCAATAATAATTTTGTTAAATTTGAGTTTTTCTGAAGTTGAAAAAAAATTAAAATGTGGAAGATGGATGGACATAACCCCTTTATGCTTTAAGGTATCGATATCAAGTTGACGAGATTTATAGACAAAATATAGCACTCTAGAATTGGTCGTTAGTGAGGAATATCTACCTTTCAGAGTGAACTGATATCAACAGTTCAAATCTAGGGTGCATGTTGCACAAATCACAATGGGCCATTTTCTTGAATTTCTGATTAATAATATAATCCCAAGCCTTTTTATTTTCGATCGAGAAGATTTAGAAAAGATTGATAATGCGTATTTCTAGGCCTCTTGGTACCAAATCACCCTGTTAACGGTGCAGGAGAAGGCAGTGGAGCTAATGAGGAAAGGGCCGCGTGTTTCAGTCAGTGTTACAACTTCAGATGAATGTAGTGAGCGTATCACATTTGGATCTGAAGCCACTACTTATGTTAATGCTACTGTTCCCGATGGGTCCACACTCCGCCCACAGTTTCTGCTCCGCTCTCGATAAATCAGGACTTTCCACCCCAAACAGTGGCTTAGATCAGACATGGTACGCCTCATACCGAATTAATTACGACCTAAATAATTTCGAATGAATTCGCCACCACTAATGAGGTAATTCCTTTCGCACCTTGTCTTCGCTCTGAAGACCCCAAGTAGTGATTCGTTCAAAGATTAGTAGTTGGCAGGCGAGGCGAAATGGGTTGTTTGTGGAATGGAGACTTCAACGCCCTTCCAGCTATTCAATGTTGTGGTGATTTGAACGGTCTGTAAGCTCTCGTGTTGTTCCGACGACACGTTGGGATGCTCCTAGGATGTTTGAAATTTTGATTAAATCGGGTCTCTAATTTTATTTTCTGTCGAATATGTTGCCAGTTCCCAAGAATACGCTGTAATTATTGAAGAAGAAGAATAGGTAGCCCCTTTAGCTACCTCTAGTCCATTGTTACTCCTTCCCCCTCTATTCTACTAACCCATTCTTGTTCAGTTCAACCTGTTGTGCGAATCTTGCTCGGTGTCATCTTTTCTATTAAAAATCGTTCTTTTAAATAATCGTCTTTTTATTTAAATTGGCCAAGAGGTTATGGGCCCAGTGAATTGAATTTCGAGTCGGTGAAGTGTCGACCAAAATCGGGAATTCGCCGCGGAATTATTGTAGTGGAATTTGCTACACGTGCACGTCCGACATCGTTTCGACAATGGCCACCTCGAACACTTCAATACCCATAACTCGGTTCAATGGCACAGGTTTCCAAACCTGGAAAATGCGTGTTCTATCTGTCCTGGAAGACCTGGAAGTTGATGAAGCGCTTGGGGGAAAACCGGCCGGAATGGATGATAAGAGCTTCCAAAAGATCGATCGAAAAGCCCGGAATGTACTTACACAATGGCTCGGCGACGGCATTCTACAAATGATAAAAGATAAACGGAACACCGCTAAACAAACGATGGATGCGCTAAACGCTATTTACGAAAAGACTGGCCTCTCGAGTCAGACCGTTTTGCGAAATAAAATTTCGGAGTTGAAGTTTCGTAGAGGCATTCTTTCGGCTCACCTCGAAGAATATGATTCGCTAATAAACGACTATCGAGCATCAGGCGGAACCATCTCAACAAATGAAGTCGTCTCCCAACTCCTAGCATCAATGCCTAGACCCTATGGCTCAATCGTCGCCGGAATAAATCTAATTTATGGCCAAGATCCCTCAAAGGTAACTTACGAGTTCGTTAAGAATCAACTCTTAGAAGAAGAAGGACGTCTTTCAAGTCAAAATCGGGATTCCGGAAATGGTCACGGAAGTCAGTCAGAATCGGCTTTTTATAGCCGCGGATACGGACGAAATTTTCGTCGGAACCAAGGAAATACTCGTGAAAAAGCGTCAAATCACGAATTTAATTGTTACAAGTGCGGTGAATCCGGTCATTTTCGCAATCAGTGCCCTAAAAATTCCCGAGGAAGGAGATCGGAAAGTAGTCGAATTCAGCCATCTTCAAGTTCAAGGTCACATTACGCCAACTCTCATGGAAATCAAAGTGGGAGAAAGGCGAATCTTGCAACCAGAAGGGACGAATTTGACGGTGAAGAAAGCGAAGAGGAGGTCGCTTTTCTAGCTAACTCTCATGGAAGTCAAAGTGGGAGAAAGACGAATCTTGCAACCAGAAGGCACGAAACTGGTGATGAAGAAAGCGAAGAGGAAATAGCATTTCTAGCCTCCACGAACGAAACGTCAACAAACCATTCGAAAATTGCTAACGAAATTGAATTTTACGTTGATTCGGGAAGCACTAACCATCTAATCGACACCAAATCGAGTGTATTTCTCGGAAATAGTGAGAGTATAAACATGAGAATCAACGTAGCAAAGAGAGGCCAACAAATCGTAGTGACGCGTCGTGGCACCTTGGATTTAATGAGCGGTCAAGTCCCAATACACATGAAGGAAGTTCTGGTGTGCGACGATCTTGAACACAACCTTTTATCAGTTCACCAACTTCAGGAAAGCAATCTGAAAGTTTGTTTTGAGGATGGAGGTGTTAAAATTTTGAAGCCTAATGGTACTACGATCGCAACCGGTACACGTAAGAACAATCTATACCAGATCAAGTTCAAACCTCTTCAATTCAGATCTATGCTTGCAGTACGTGATAAGGATTTGATCCACCGACGTTTTGGACATTCCTCACGATATCCGCCGAAGAATTTATGTGAAACCTGTTTAAAAGCTAAACAAAGCCGGATGCCTTTTCACTCGTTGGATCCAGCCAAAAAGCCTACCCGACCATTGCAAGTGGTAAGTTCGGACGTCGGAGGTCCGCTGACGCCAGCTACCCGACTTGGTAAGCGTTATTATGTTACATTTACCGACCACTACACCCGTTTCACTCACTTATACCTCTTGAGTAAAAAGTCGGAAGTTTATTTTTCGGAAATTCGAAGCCATGGCAGCCGCCCATTTTTCTTCACGTATATCAGTGCTCAGATGCGACAACGGAGGCGAATATACTTCGAAAAGATTCAAGAAATTTTGCGAATCTAAGGGCATCCAAATTCAGTACACCATTCCCCATACCCCTGAACAGAATTCTGTCAGTGAGCGGTTCAATCGAACTGTAATGAACATGGGACGCTCAATGGTTGCTGGAAGTGCACTGGGAAGAGATTTTTGGGGTGATGCGCTCCAAGCTGCGACGTATGTTATAAATCGTCTCCCTACGTCAGCACTTGCTCCCGGAGTAACCCCTGCTGATCTGTGGTTCAAAAGAAAAGTGAATACATCTAATATTCGCGTCTGGGGTTGTCCAGCCCATAGTCACATAGCGAAGGAAAACCGAAAAGGAAAGCTAGACGACAGAAGCAAGAAAACCTACTTCATCGGATACACGTCAAATGGGTATAAACTGTGGGATCCTCAGTCAAAACGAGTGATATCGTCCAGGAACATCGTCTTCGATGAAACACCCAATAATCCCATGCAGAAAATCGAAACATTGGAAGATGAAGAGGAGTCGATTCCTGATGAAGAGGAATCACTTCCTGATGAAGAGGAGTCATTACTTGATGAAGAAGAAAGTGAGGAGGACGAGTCATTAGAGGATGAAGAGGATGAAATTCCGAAAATTTCTGAGACCAAAATTCAGAGTGAGAATCTAACCATCCTGCCTACCAAGGAAAACACCACAGAAGTAAGACCGAAACGCACAGTAAAAACCCCACCATACCTGAAAGATTACCACCGGGGATCTCTCGAAAATAATGAAACTAACTACTATGCTGCCTTGTCATGTGGTTTCCTACCATCGGAAGTACCGTCAAACTACCATGAAGCTATGAAATCAAATGATTGGAAAAGAGCAATCGAACAGGAACTTCAAAATATGGAGGCAAACAAAACTTGGGAACTCGTCGACCCACCATCTGAAGAGACGCTAATTGATTCCAAATGGGTTTTCCGCCAGAAACTCACAAATGGAAAAATCGTGCGGAAAGCCAGATTGGTTGCTCGAGGCTTCCTTCAGGAAACTAGCCTAGAAGATGAGATCTACTCCCCCGTCGCTCGGATGACAACTATGCGAATCCTTTTCTCAGTGGCAGTGGAAAGTAATTATAAAATTAATTTGATAGATTTCGATGCAGCATTTTTAAATTCCGAATTGAAAAAGCCAGTTTATATGAAATTACCTCAAGGTGTGCCTAAACAAGGAAACAAAATTTGTAAATTAGTTAAAGCTATTTATGGTCTCAAAACTAGTCCTAAAGCTTGGAATGACAAATTGAACACTGAACTAGTGGAAAACATGAATTTTAAACGAAGTCAAGTTGATCCCTGCCTATACCATAGAGGAAATTGTTATATTCTGTCATGGATAGACGATCTATTATTAGTTTCTCCAAATGAAAAAGAATTAGCTGAAGTAAAGATACATCTAGGGAAAAAGTTTAAAATTAAAGATTTGTCGAACGATCAGAAATTCAAATTTTTGGGTCTAGAAATTGAGCGTACAAACAAAGCTCTCTACATAAGGCAATCAGAATTAATAAACAAAATAATTTCTCGCTTTCGTATGGAACAATGTAAGCCATCAGAAATTCCAATGCAGCCAAAAATGTATTTAAAACAACCTGAAAAACAAAGAGAAAATTTCAACGCACCATACAGGGAACTAATAGGCAGTTTAATGTATCTCATGATGGGCTCCAGACCCGATCTGAGTTTCTGTATCTCATATTTCAGTCAGTTCCAAAATTCCTTTGGCGTGGAACATTGGAACTCTTTAAAAAATGTAATTAGGTATTTGAAAGTTACTAAAAATTATGCCTTAAAATTGGAAAAACAGAATGGTAAGACTGACGCTAAAATTTCTGCTTATGTCGATTCCGATTATGCAAATGATTTCGATAGAAGAAGCTTTTCGGGTTTTGCAATTAAATTAAACGGCAATACAGTAGCCTGGCGATCGAGAAAACAGAAATCCGTAGCCAGAAGCTCTGCAGAAAGCGAATACTATGCTTTAGCCGATTGTATATGTGAAAGTGTGTTCATAAAACAACTTTTAGTTGAAATTGGATTTAAACCAAAAATCGAAATTTTCGAAGACAACCAGTCATGTATTAAAATAGCGAGCAATTTGGAGACAAAAAAATCTAAACACTTTGATGTCCAATATCATTTTGTCAGACATCATGTCATGAATGAAGGTGTAAAATTAACCTACATACCTACTAATAGTCAGATTGCTGACTGCTTAACAAAAGCTCTAGCAAAACCTAAATTTGTTGAATTTAGAGAACAATTGAGAGTATGTGAAGTCTGAAAGTAATATTCCACTTTTAAAACGAAATTGTTTATTATGTTTACACAATTGTACAGTGAATTGTGTATATTGTGTCACTGCTTATAGAACCTTTTGAAAATGTTCTAAATTGAAAATTTTTCAATATGTATAATTAAATTGTTGTCTGTTGATTTACGACTAAATGATTCAACTGTTAAGTTTGTCAATTTATATTTAAGGGCTTGATCTCTTATATTAGCATTCCTGTCATTTTTGATAATTTCTAAATTTCCAAAAAAGAGAGGGGGTATTGAAGAAGAAGAATAGGTAGCCCCTTTAGCTACCTCTAGTCCATTGTTACTCCTTCCCCCTCTATTCTACTAACCCATTCTTGTTCAGTTCAACCTGTTGTGCGAATCTTGCTCGGTGTCATCTTTTCTATTAAAAATCGTTCTTTTAAATAATCGTCTTTTTATTTAAATTGGCCAAGAGTAATTAGCACACCCTAAGCTACCATTCAAAACGAAATAACATGTTGAGTATTCACCAAGATTTATCTAATGATCGATAGAAAAATGCTTTATTACGAGTAATTTAATCATAAAATTAAGAGTTATACAATGATGACATTTCACTCATTTAATGCAATAGTTTATTATCTCACAGTCAGATGTGACACTGTTTCCCCAAATATTTTACAGGTGTTGGAGAGATACGGCAATGCACACAAGGCCATCTCGCTACAAGTTTTGAAAGCGTAGAAGTTACCTTCATGGGCTTCATTCTAGCGAGTTTTTGGTTTATTATTTTCAATAATGAACCTTTGGAATCGACCAAAACAAAAAAAAAAAAAAAAAAAAATAACAAAAAGAGAAAACAAATTTTTCAACACCCCCTCAAAATTTGATGGTTTACGTTTCAAGGTACGTAGATTCCAAAAATCGAATAAAAATTTGGCCGTCTATCCGCCGTCCGCGGCACTTTTGCCACAGCATTGACCGATTTTGATGAAATTTGGTATGTAGGCTCCATTTGGGGTCTAGTTGTGCCCCGAAGATTTTGGTTGATGTAGGTCACTTCTAAGGGTTCAAAAATGAATATTGAAAACGCCCTAACTCAAAAAACTTTTAAATAAAGGTATTGTTTTTCCTTCAATTTAAGATTCTATAGAATTTTTTGAGACCATGCGGAGCCCTGTGGGACAAATACGAGAATTTAAGAGTTTTACGTACGATAAATCATAAACACGAGTGTGAATCGCAAAAGAGGCCTAATCTCCGTTCAAATTAAAGCTGACCGAAATGCGATCGATGTTTTTCTTCATGTTGGATGGTTGGTGGCTTTGTAGACGAGTGATCTATACAGGGTGTAAGCTTAACTGGTCTGCCATACGGTACCAGTCGATTCTACAACTAATTCGCAACAAAAAATGTCCCCTAGCGATTTTTTTTAAAACCCTTCGTTTTCGAGTTATTTTAACTTTAAACTTTTTTTCGTGATTTTGACCTTATGTCATTAAATCGGTCATAACTCCTTTAATTTGCTGTGTAAATTACAATTTGAGGATACCGTTGGAAAAACGTGCGGAAAAACGTGCATTTTTTCAACGAAATCGGCGCTCTGGCCTCCTGTTTCCGGAGGCCTCGCGGTCTACTGCGGCGCCGACCCACCCACTGCTGTCGTCCGACCCCTCAAATCGACTAGGCGGAGCGCCGATTTCGTTGAAAAAATGCACGTTTTTCCGCGTTCAAACACGCATTTCTCCCCTAAATACGGTTGTAGAATATGTTTTGATTATACCATTGGAAAGCTGAGATTTTGGCGCAGTTTTCACTGTTCTTGCATCTTGAAAAAGTATGGGTTCTCGTAGTTCAATTTGAGATTGAAAAAATGTGAGGTTTCCAAAATTACGTAAAATTCTCTTTTTAGAGGACGTTTTCATGTCTCAAACCTTGACTTAAAAAGAAGTTAAGGCATCTATCCGATAGGAAATTTAATGCTCTTTCCAACAGTATCCTCAAATTGTAATTTACACAGCAAATCAAAGGAGTTATGACCGATTTAATGACATAAGGTCAAAATCACGAAAAAAAAGTTTAAAGTTAAAATAACTCGAAAACGAAGGGTATTAAAAAAAATCGCTAGGGGACATTTTTTGTTGCAAATTAGTTGTAAAATCGACTGGTACCGTATGGCAGACCAGTTAGGCTTACACCCTGTATAGGAAAATAATAAACCATTGTGCAATAATTTGCAGCGTTTTTTCTTCAGAAACCCGAAAATCGAAAATTTCGAGATACGACAATAATGCATTAGGTAAATTACTATTTTAATGTATTATAACTCCTCCCAACAATTTAGTGTCATCATTACCTTGCAGGTAATATCCGTAAGCCTCCGTGCTTACCTTGATTAATATTCATCCAATTCTAATCAATGTATAACCACACAATAAATAATCCGATTTTCCTAATGTGTCCTTTCTATTTCCTCCAGCAATAATACAACTATGGATATAATCCGTCAGTTGGAAGTACGCGAGTGGCTGATAATTTTCCAGGCCTAAATTCCTATTATAAATGGTTCAGAGCTTCATGATTACTTATCAAGTTTTATGAACTTTATGACGACTATTATGATGTTTAATTTGCCAATTAAACTCAGCAACGAGTCCGCAACGATACCTCCAAGCTACTCTTCCATTCAAGACGTCAATAACCTGGTCTCTTCTCAATCTACCTGTTCCAAAGTAAGGGATCATGAATTCATATAATGTAGGGCATTCTCCGACAAAATACAATACAAGATTTTGGTTTTTTGGGAGAAACGGTCGACGATTGAGAGCCAGCAACGAGCCTTTCAGCTTCACAGCCCATCTAAGTACATGCAATGGGTACTGTAGGTGCGATTTATCTAATGATCGACAAGAGGACACACGGTAGGTGGATTCCCCATCAAATCTGATCATAACCGCTCTTTAGAGTTCAAAATCTGAACCCTGGTTGTAAATTTCTGTCAGACTGCTAACCCAGACCCTATCAAAGTTTTATAGTTGTATCGGATTTCATTCAATTTTTCTTTATTGCAGATTGCAGTGGAAAAAACTTCTGCCAAGTGCATTGTACCTAATCTCAAAACGTCAATAATTTCACCATGCACTACACTCATAGGTGACCATCTACACCCCAATCCGCATAATCTCTGAAAATTTCAACGAAATCAGATGAAAAATGTAGAGATTATGGCTGATTCAAGGAATTTATTTTTGCGCATGCCCAGCGGCTACTATCAGTCCGGCGGGCGATGATTTTCATAAGGGACCATCTACACCTCGATCAGCGCACAATCAGAGCACAATCCCTGAAAATTTTATTGAAATCGGACAATAACTTCGTATAGTTATGCCCGTGATAAGGATTTCATGACAGACAGTCACAGAACCAAATATATTGTTCAGGAAGGCCTAAAACGTGAAACGCGAGTGGAAATTTGGATTTCTGAGGACATTTTTTTCAAACTTGAAAAGTGAAAACAACGCTTCCACTACCTGAGTAGACTCGGAAGCAAAAATAACCTACTGACTCATTCTTCGCCACAATTTTAGACAATTTAAATATTTGGCCTGAAGAGGGCTCGAGATGACTGACCTATCTAGAGTTTCTGGCCAAAATGAATAGAATTTCTGGACTCCTATTGCAGCCAAGAACCTAATAATTGCGATAATTTAGTTGATGTTGATCAACATTAAGCTGAGTATCCCCGGTTAAGGGGACACATATGTCACATTTCGGTCCGGACGCAAATTTTTTTTCCCATAATTTGTAAATAGACTCAATTCCGGAAATTTCAAAAAAAAAATTCTAAATCTGATGAATAGAAGTGCTCCAAATTTGGGTTAGAACCAAGGGAGTCACTAGTGCTGAGGAGCGCTCGGAAGCCTGATCAACTGACCTAAAAATACTTCCCTTGAACACTTTCTTCCTTTTTCTAAAAATCCGCGTCGATCTCGGCATTTTCGACTGAAAACTTTAACACGAAATACGACGAGACACAAAAATATGACGTGCTCCTGTAAACATACACTCAGGCTATCATTCTTTGAGGTTTCGATGCTAAACGATGTATTCTATTCGTATATCGATGTTGAACTATCGAGAGTTGATACCGCAATTCCATTGATTGAAAACAGGCAGGAACAGTCATTCAAATCGATAAACTTGACCGCCCAAACTCGGCCGCGCGTTTTTGATTCAAACCGCTCTCCTGTAAAATTACGTTTTTGAGCTTATTTGTTCCTTTTTCTCAGGAACTATTCATCCGATTGGAACCAAATTTTTACAGGATGTTTTTCTAGTATGTAACTATAATTATGATTGAGGGTTTTGCCGAATAACGCCATGATGCCTAAATATGATTGTGTGAAAATTCAAAATATCGCTAAAAATGTAAAAACTTCATAACTTTTTTTCTGTGAACTTCATAAAAACTTTGTTCACCAACATTGCTTCACTAAGTACACTGATGGTGCTGTCAAAAATTTCAGACCGATAGCTTGAGTATTCTGAGAGAAAAAGGAACATTCATATAAAAATAATAGGTTTAGAACAGCTCAAGTTTGGAATTGTAACTTTTTATTGGAAGGTCTGACTGTGTTTAGATTTTAACCATCTAATCAGAATATATTGAGGATTAGTCCCTTAAAAGTTCATCAAAATCGGACGAACCATTAAACAAATATCGCGAAAAAACCAAAATTGCTACCGAAGCGCGGAAATGACATATGTGTCCCCTTAATAAGATGTTTTCCCTAAATGACTACATTTTTTAGAGGAAACTCAGAATGCTTTTCATTTGGAAACGAACCCAAATATTTGGGAACTCTTTTCACAGTATTATTCAGAAAGTCGTTAAAATTGTAGTTATTCATTGTTTACATTTAAGACTAAATTTTGAAAAAAAACCAGATTCTGTTCAAATTTCAAATCTTGCGGTGGGTTAAAAAACAATGAGGAATTTCACCATGTCGGAATTTCCTATTTTTGACCCCAAAATCGGATTCAGCACCCCGAAAAACCCCCTACGGCAAACTTTCAGCCTGTACTTCCTAATTTACGAATAAACAGAACAGTGTAGAAAATAAGAATGTTTAAAAAAAAACGGGAGGATGACGTCATCCTGGAATAGTTCATTTACGGCCGCTTGAAGCGCTGAGATCGAGAAATCTATAGTCCCTAGATGCAAAATTCCACAAAACCAGTAAAGTTCGAAATCGAAAAACTGAAGAAAAAAATAGAAAAAGCAAGATGAGGAAAGTTAGGTTTCCCCTGTTTTAGTTTGATAACTTTCCTCTTAGAAAACACGATTTCGTCGGGCAACACTGCGAGGAGACGGCGATCCAAACAGCCAATCAGCGAGCGTTCCCGCTTCACATTGAAGAGGTCCGTTTTCCCGGTCATTTTTTGAAATCATAAATTTTGATTGTCTCCCAAAAATAACAGGAGACTTATTTTGCAAAATCAGCCCGATTTTCATCTTCCCAACACCATTAACTATTCAGGAAAAATGCAAACAGAATTCGGTGAAATTCCTCATTGGAATAATCAATTAAATTAATAATGTGAGTGTGAGCCCCAGCTCACGGATTAATTCCAAAAGTAAAGGGGTGAGCAACCACCATCGACACTCCCCTTCCTCCACCACCGAAAGTCAGCAGACCGGAGCGGGCATTGTACCGCCCCCGCTCCAGGGCGCCACCACCATCTTCAGGCGCCCACCACCAGAAGCGCTCATGTCACCTTGACGTCACTATCCGCCAATCGCAGGCCGCCGCGGAGCCCTGCGCAGTACTCGCCGTTGGAGGGTGGGGACCTCCACAAAGAAATCAACTGGTGACCGCGTGGAGCGGCCATAACCTCCCCAGTCCTTGATGCGAACATCCACGCTCTCTTGCCCCGCTAGATACACGTTTATCGAACCCCCTGTGCAAGTCAGTCGCTGGATCCCCTCAGTAATATTCCGGTGAGAGCCCTGTCGCCCGCGAGTTTATTACTTGAGCCAACCCCCCTGTTCAACCTGGTAAGACTTCGTGACATCCAGCTTGAACACCCATCCCCCCCAAGAACATCTCAACGCACTACCGACGGATTTCCTACGGGCCCCGACGCTGTGAGTGTAATAAACCAAATATCTATACATTGGCCAATGATAGTTGTGTTCGAATGGTGTAGATGTAAATTCAGTCATAGTAAAGTAAAGAACATTTTAGTAGTAAAGTCAGTCAGTCAAGACAAGAGTCAGATATTGTTGAAATTGATTAAAGTTAGTCGTAAAGTTGTATAAGAGAAAGAGAGAAGGAGAAATCAAACGCACACATTTCATGTAAACCATTTATTTGTATAATTTGTACTTGCTTGCAACAGAACTTAACGTAGAGTCAAATTTCATTTATTTTCATTAAATCGTTCCTATTAGATTGTACAATTTTGCATTTCTCATTTCATTCACCTTATTCCGTAACAGACAGGTTTACGTGTGAACGCACTCTTTTCGTGCGATCACACCTTTTTAGTGCAAAAATACATTGTTTTAGTGCGACGCATTGTTTTCGTGCGTGCGCCAATTTAGCCGTGCAATCGTATCATTTTTCGTGCACTCTTAGTTCCCTTCAGGAATCGAACTTCCGTCCTTCAGACATAACAATAATATTTCGAAACAATCAGTAATCAACCCTTCAGGTGTTACCTTGATATTGAGAGCCTTCAGCTACCTCCGAGCCGCTACAGCTGTCTACCAGGTAATTATCATTAAATTCACTAAATTTAGATTACCTTTTATTTATGTCAATATAGCCTCTCAACCTATATTTGGATTGGTTTTAAAACGGGCTTACTCGAGAATCTTAAATTCAACGGTGAAGCCCAAAGCTTACAAATGGTGGCAGCGCGTTAGGATTATCACATTCGAAAATTACCTTCAGTAATTAACGAATGCGATTAGGAGTGCAAGCTTCACTTGCAACGAACTCACAAAATAAGAAAAGTAAGCAAACCAATCCGACATAAATATTTCGAACCAAATCGAAATCGGAAGTCGAACTGTCTGAAAACGGAACAGGTGAAAAATAGGTAGGATGTGCATCCATTTTTGTTATTCTTAGGAAAAGTGACACCAGCACTCCCTATTTGCCTTTCGTTTGCTGAATCGCCTTGTGATTTAGACAGAAACAGACAGACAAAACAGATTTTCTTTCCTTCCAGTGGAAGTATTTTACCAATTGTGACCACACCAACAAAACCTATCGTACATTATGTCGCTCAACTTTTTGACAAACGGCGATAGGGATGATGACGACACACCTTCAACGGCAAATACCGAAGCCGTTGAGGTGATGACCCAAACCATGAGGGAAATGAACTTACTCCTTCAACGGTTAAACACGAGTTCAACCGACAACAACCGAGACGAGATTCCGCGTTCGGTGTCTTCCGAAATTGAACCATGGGATCCGGATGCAACGGGCGCGATGAGTGTGACCTCGTTTTTCGCTAATTTCGAAATGGTAGCCGCGGATTTAAATTCACGACTCAAATACCGCCTTCTCCGTACAAAAACCCGAGGTACGGCAAAACAATTCTTAATTGACCGGGATGATTCGTTAGATACGGATAACGTGTACGAAGCGGCAAAAGCGGATATGATCACGTGGTTTCAGAAGGAGAACCCCCAGCACGCAGCCGCGCTCTTGTGGACGGTGAAACGAAACTCTAGCGAGACGCTTCGCCAGTTCGCCGACAGAGTGCGTAACCTTGCACGCTGCCCAGTGATGGAAGAAGGGAAGATGCTCCGCCGACCTGAGAAAAATGAATGGGTCGAAACCAAAACACTGAGTGCATTCATCCGGGGAGTAGAGAAACAAGTGAGCGCATTCCTTGTCGCAAACCGACCACGTTCACTCCAGGAAGCGCTGAAAAAAGCGGAACAACTCCAAGAAACCCTCGATACAACACCCGACCTTGACGAAAAATGGGAATTAGCGGCCGTTAGTGGAGACCGTAGATGCTACAGCTGTGGCAGCCTAGAACACTTCGCTGCGAAATGTCCCAAGAAGAACGAACCGCTACCAAGGTACCAGAGAAGAAATGACGAGGATCGACGACGGGAACGATCGGAGGACATAAACGTCGAAACGAAACCCCCGCCACGTTTCCCGTGCATGTTCTGCGCGGATTTTGCACACTATCCGATCGACTGCCCGTTTAACCCGCAAATGGCAATTTTCTGTAACTTCTGTGGAGCCAGAGAGCATTTGGAAGAGAATTGCTTTAAAAAGAAGAAGCTCCTTCCAATATCCAACCCCGAACGAGAACCGGCGCATCCCATGAGAATAGCGCGGTATCAGATCCAGTCGGGTGATACACACATACCGGCCGTGGAGGCCCCGGTGACGAGAAACCTGACCGTTATTGCGGATTTGGGTCCCGAGTCAAGGGAAATGATAATCGATACGGGTGCCGCGTTTTCGGTGTTAGCGACCCCCGTAAAGGGCGTCCCAATGAGACCAACGCGTAGGATGGCCTGGGGAGCGGACGGACTTCTACTACCGTTCGCCGGAGAACAAACCCTGATGACGAGAATCGGCGACACCACGTTCAAACACACCTACCTGGTATTCGCAAGAAAAAGCGCGACCTTGGACCTGATTGGATTGGATATCCTGCGTAAGGTGTCGTTGACTTTGAACCTGGGATCCGAAATGACCGTTCAGGCGTGCACGGACGAGGAACCATCACCGTACTCTGTTGAAATCGACCCAGGACGAAGGCCTTCGGGGAGCGCGTTGCGGCCGGACGGGCGGGAACCGAGGGTGTCTGCAATTCGCCAACCAAAATGCGGACCGGACACCCCCTTCCCCAGTACCTTTCCGGCTGTAACAGCCCTTTCCGAGAAGGGTCGTCGAACGGACGTGCGGGATAGTGCACCCGCACAAGATCTGGAACCGAACGGAAAAAGGGTCTCGTACGCCGGGCCCCTAGAAGAAATTGTGCCCGCCAAAAACATGGAGGACCTGCCAGAAGACGATGGACACCCCGAGTTCCGATTGCATGAGAATTCGGGAGGAAGCCGCATGGAAACTGATACGCCTGCGCACGCCGATACATACGGACAGGATGAGACCAGTTCTGACCACGGATACGGAAAACGTATCGACACGCCCATGAGTTACGACCGTAATCCACCGAACGGTCTTGAAGAATTAACCATGAACAAAGACGAAGAATGTTCCGCAACGGACGCAAAAGAAGTCGGAACTATCGGAATCGTTGGCGGAAAAATGCCAAGGGAAAATGAACGCGGAATATACTACCAACCGAAGCATGAGCCTAAAAACCCATTGAACCCTCCTGAAAAGAGTGTTAAGCAGGAGTATCACGAAAATGGTACCGCGACGCTGAATTTTCCCCGAGAAATGATCATGGCCGCACAAAAGCGAGACGCATGGATCCAAATGACCGTTCCACATCACGAGAGAAACAATCTCCGCCGGAACAATGGCGTGTGGGAACTAAAGACCAAACAGACCGACTCCAAATCATGGGTTCCCCTCATTCCTGAATCTATGAGAGAATGGTTGATAAACCGGTGCCATCGAAGTGTCGAAGCTGGTCATGTTGAAAAGGAGACCACCCTCAACATGGTGAAAAGGCTAGGGATCTGGCCTAACCTGACAAATGACGTGCGGGAACAGATAAAACGCTGCGGAACGTGCTCCCGACGAGACCCGCCACTTGGACCCAAACATTCGAATCGGGGATCTGCGTTTGTGAGGGGCGTGCCGAACGATGCGTTCGCGAACCCGTTCGAGTTCGAACCTCGCACGAAAACCATTCACCCCGCCGTCCATCCGCCGGAAAATAGACCTGGAATAGAAGAAAAGTACTTACCTGATGAAAACAAGAAACCATCATGGAAGATGAAATCGGGAGTACCTTCACCATCAACCCGCCACAATGCCAGACCGCCCGACGAAATCACGGACGAGGCGATCGCACGCACGCGCACGCACGACGTAACGCATCGACTCGAAAACCATGTCGATCTGAATCCGACCCCTAACGAGGAGGGTTCCAACAATGCACCGTCGTCTTCCGAAGAATACGAAGAGACATTGGAGGATCCCCCGCCCAAAAGAAGTCGGAATGAAGTCGACTACGACGAGCCCAGATACGTGCTGCGCAGACGAGCCACCCCGGTAGATTACCGCCGCCTCCACCTGGGAAGGAATTATTAACGTACTTACATACTAATAGGACGTAACACAGACCGACTATAACTAATGTAAAGCTATGCTTGTAGATCCTTCAGATCGAAAAATTTATTGGATCCTTCAGATCACACTACTTACCTGCAAATTATTACAACACAATTTAACGAATTCCATTGCACATTGAACACAACAATCATCAATTAAAAACAAGGCCGTAACTTCCCCCTATTTAAATTTGATCACTTTTCCTAAGCTGGATGACACATTAGGATTTTCGTTTGTTGTAGGGATAGCATGGCGCAAGAACAGATAGAGGAGTGGATCGCCGATGGAGGACCTCCGACCCCCGACCCTATTATACAGATCTTAAGGGAGCGAGTTAGGGAAGAGCAAGACGGGGTATACGATCACCCACCCGGGTTCTTGGAGACGCCGGAACCGACGCCTACCCCATTTCTCCAGTTGGAAAGCTTACTGAATTACATTCGGTTTACCGACTGTGCCGAAACATACCTGGCCAGAAAGACCAACTGCCACGCGGCGATGATGACGGTGGTGGAGGTGGCGAAGTGGGTCCCTTCCTATCAACGCATCATCGAGGAAAGGGATGCGCTCCTCGATCGCCAGGAACGATGGGCCATAGAGCGCAAACTCTTGATCCGCGAGCGCGATGCGGCCAAGAGAGAGTTGGCGGAAACTGCTGCACAGCTGTCTGCAGAGCCACCTGCGGCGAGGACTGGAGACTCTGAGGCGTCCGCACCTGTGACCGCAGAGCCACCTGCGGCGACGACTGCAGAGGTAGAAGCGGAGGTAGTCAACGCACTAGCTCTTTCGCCCGCTCCGGCTCAGGAGCCTGATGGGGAGGCGGATTCGCCCACGGAATCCCCCACGAAGCTACCCGCGGATAAGACTCCACGGCGACGGTCTTGCCAAATCTACTCATCGTCGTCGGAGTCAGAGATCACCTGGGTCCCAACACCAACCCACGAGCCAGAGAAAACACCCGGAGGGGAAGCAACCAACTCACGGCCCAAGCTGACGGTGCGACTGACGAGGAAAGCAAAGAAGAACCAGCTGACATGTCCGGTGTGTACCCGTCCAACACCACGCCTCTACAGTTTCAGATGCCCAGCGTGTAAGGAGTTCTGGCACAGGCTCCGAGCAACGTACCACCAGGGCCGACCCATACCTTCTTGCTCCCAGGACCACTCGGGGAAGCGTGACCCCATCGGATGTCGGGGCTGCCGGCGATACAGGTACGAGCTAGCTCTCAGGAAGGCACATCCTTCCGTCCCTCTGCCAGTACCCAGTGTCATCTTTGATGACTCTGGCTCACGAAGGGGCGGAGGATGTGAGCCCCAGCTCACGGATTAATTCCAAAAGTAAAGGGGTGAGCAACCACCATCGACACTCCCCTTCCTCCACCACCGAAAGTCAGCAGACCGGAGCGGGCATTGTACCGCCCCCGCTCCAGGGCGCCACCACCATCTTCAGGCGCCCACCACCAGAAGCGCTCATGTCACCTTGACGTCACTATCCGCCAATCGCAGGCCGCCGCGGAGCCCTGCGCAGTACTCGCCGTTGGAGGGTGGGGACCTCCACAAAGAAATCAACTGGTGACCGCGTGGAGCGGCCATAACCTCCCCAGTCCTTGATGCGAACATCCACGCTCTCTTGCCCCGCTAGATACACGTTTATCAAACCCCCTGTGCAAGTCAGTCGCTGGATCCCCTCAGTAATATTCCGGTGAGAGCCCTGTCGCCCGCGAGTTTATTACTTGAGCCAACCCCCCTGTTCAACCTGGTAAGACTTCGTGACATCCAGCTTGAACACCCATCCCCCCCAAGAACATCTCAACGCACTACCGACGGATTTCCTACGGGCCCCGACGCTGTGAGTGTAATAAACCAAATATCTATACATTGGCCAATGATAGTTGTGTTCGAATGGTGTAGATGTAAATTCAGTCATAGTAAAGTAAAGAACATTTTAGTAGTAAAGTCAGTCAGTCAAGACAAGAGTCAGATATTGTTGAAATTGATTAAAGTTAGTCGTAAAGTTGTATAAGAGAAAGAGAGAAGGAGAAATCAAACGCACACATTTCATGTAAACCATTTATTTGTATAATTTGTACTTGCTTGCAACAGAACTTAACGTAGAGTCAAATTTCATTTATTTTCATTAAATCGTTCCTATTAGATTGTACAATTTTGCATTTCTCATTTCATTCACCTTATTCCGTAACAGACAGGTTTACGTGTGAACGCACTCTTTTCGTGCGATCACACCTTTTTAGTGCAAAAATACATTGTTTTAGTGCGACGCATTGTTTTCGTGCGTGCGCCAATTTAGCCGTGCAATCGTATCATTTTTCGTGCACTCTTAGTTCCCTTCAGGAATCGAACTTCCGTCCTTCAGACATAACAATAATATTTCGAAACAATCAGTAATCAACCCTTCAGGTGTTACCTTGATATTGAGAGCCTTCAGCTACCTCCGAGCCGCTACAGCTGTCTACCAGGTAATTATCATTAAATTCACTAAATTTAGATTACCTTTTATTTATGTCAATATAGCCTCTCAACCTATATTTGGATCGGTTTTAAAACGGGCTTACTCGAGAATCTTAAATTCAACGGTGAAGCCCAAAGCTTACATGAGTGTAACATGTTGTTAATGTAATTACTCGCCAATTCAATTAGAGCCGAAAATTGCACGTCCTTACCGAATAGAAGACCATGATGACTTCAAAATTGTGTTTACAATTACCGCACCTGACCCTACAGAAAATAGTGCAAGCTGGAATCGCCTCAGCCACTCACGATTGACGTCCTGTACGAGGAAAATCGTTGCGCAAGACCGACTCACGAATCGAACGTTAACACATAAACAAACAATTGGATTGGGGTCACGCAACAATGAATCACAGTTATTCCAACTCTCAAAGCTGATTTAGTCGATATGATGTAGCATTCATTGCCCAGGCGTGTCCCTCTCTCCAAGCATTTACGAAAGGAACGAAAAGGCTCCCAAAGGAAAACAAGGCGAAATGAACGGTTCTGAGCGAGCGAAGCTAGTATAGATCAATCGTGACCAAATCTAATGTAAACACATGATGATCACCTCATTATTTTGAAGGAACGACATTAGCTAAACGGCTTTTATCATGACCGTAATTTCCGGGGTGGTTCGGGGCGACGGTCGAAGAGCCACTATAAAGCTGGTGAGAAAATGGGAGAGCTCGGGTTTACAGGGTTAGATGTAAGGAACTGTTTCAAACTCCTAAAACGATTCTATGAAGGGTCCAATCGCTTTGAAGGAGAAAGCTGCACCGTTTAGTGGCAGTCACTTACACAACTTTGAATAGGATAACCGCACAAAGAGCGAATAAGCTATCGACAAAAGGCCATCTCGTCTTTGATGACGGTCATCTTACTATCTAAACCCGTTGAAGTTCGATTAAGAAATAACACCCAAGTGAAAGAGAAAGGAAAGTGAAAATTTGAAGCAGGAAGACGGGATAAAAACGTCAACCAAGTTGGGTGGGCTCTATAGCTATTTCGCATACGAGAATATCGAGGACACATGGACCGTGTAAAGCAATAACCATCCAAGTTCAAAAAACGCTGCAAATTATTACACAATGGTTTATTATTTTTCTATATAGATCACTCGTCGACAAAATCTCCAACCATCCAATATGAAAAAAAAAAAAAAAAAAAAAAATCAAAATTACCAACCATTGATTGCATTTTGGTCAGCTCTAATTTGAACGGAGATTAGGCCTCTTTTGCGATTCACACTCGTGTTTTGATTCATATATATATATATTTCAATATAAACCCTAATTTTTGTAGGGAGCGAACGGTTTGTCCTACAGAGCTCCGCGTGGTCTCAAAAAATTCTATAGAATCTTAAATTGAAGGAAAAACAATACCTTTATATCAAAATTTTTTGAGTTAGGGCGGTTTCAAAATTTCAAAATTGATTTTGGAACCCTTAGAAGTGACGTACATCAACCAAAAGCTTCGGGGCACAACTAGACCCCAAATGGAGCCTACATACCAAATTTCATCAAAATCGCTCAATGCTAAGTGGCAAAAGTGCCGCGTACGGCGTACGGCGGACGGACGGCCAAATTTTGGTTTATTATTTTCAATAATGAACCTTTGGAATCGACCAAGAAAAAAAAAATTTTAACACCCCCTCAAAATTTGATGGTTTACGTTTCAAGGTACGTAGAATCCAAAAATCGAATACAAATTTGGCCGTCCGTCCGCCGTCCGCGGCACTTTTGCCACTTAGCATTGACCGATTTTGATGAAATTTGGTATGTAGGATCCATTTGGGGTCTAGTTGTGCCCCGAAGATTTTGGTTGATGTAGGTCACTTCTAAGGGTTCCAAAAACAATTTTGAAATTTTCAAAACGCCCTAACTCAAAAAATTTTGATATAAAGGTATTGTTTTTCCTTCAATTTAAGATTCTATAGAATATTTAGAATTTTTTGAGACCACCCGGAGCTCTGTAGGACAAACCGTTCGCTCACTACGAGAATTTAAAGTTTGGACGTACGATAAATCAGAAACACGAGTGTGAATCGCAAAAGAGGCCTAATCTCCGTTCAAATTAAAGCTGATCGATGTTTTATTCGATTTTTGGATTCTACGTACCTTGAAACGTAAACCATCAAATTTTGAGGGGGTGTTAAAATTTTTTTTCTTGGTCGATTCCAAAGGTTCATTATTGAAAATAATAAACCAAAAGCTGATTTTGGTAAACGCATATTTTCCTAAAATGCTGCCTTCACTTCACGTATTGCTTTTTTACTGCACTTTTTTCATTTGTAAAGAACCAGTACGATCTGTTTTCCTTGAAAAATCAAAATTAAATCCTCTCCAATGAAATTTTGAGTACTCAACATTGATAAATTGGTTATTGCAACTTTACTATCATACAACTTTCTTGAACTCAGATAGGGAACATTTTCCTCCTCCGGCTCTTCCATGTCTTCTAAACCGTACCTATCCTTCGATGACAGTAGGATAGATGAGAGAGAGCACCCCCCCCCCCCCCCCTGAAACGCCCTCTCTCATTTTTCAGGATTTTTCAGAGGGGTCTTTCTTGTTCGAGTCGTTTCAGGAGGACTTACATGGTAGACAACATTGAGTGCATTTCGTTGCCCTCTCCCATTTTACAGAGCGTTTCTGGGGGGTTTGCTCTCTCTCTTCTATCCTACTGATGACGTCAGACAAGAAGTCTTCTTTCTCGATCTTGTTTACTACAGATTTGTTTTTCTTTCTGCAAGCCTTCATTACGTTCACATAATCGTCAAGAGTGTACTGTATGACTTGGTGTTTTAATAAGCACTCCACATCTCCGAATTCGACAGGAAACTATGACCTGAGAGTAAATATCTTAATGTAATGGTATTTAAACTAAACTCCTCCGAGTGAAGAAGGTGAAGCTTCATTACGACCGTCTTATAGCTCCGATTATGCCCCCCACAGGAATCGGCCCATACAATTAGATCGTCGACGCATGAAGTAGAAGTTAGTTCGGAGATAAATTTCCTAATGAATGAGCATGATCCCATCCCACAGTGGGATTCCCTCTTCCTGAGAGTAGAGGTGTGTCGGTACAGCTGTATCGGGACTGTGGAACCGAGTATCAGGTTGGAACGGTTCCACGCAGTGACAAAAACTCGACCCTTACCGGTCCAGTTCCACGGACTGATAAGATATCTTGAAATAGCTCTGGACCGGGAAGAGAATCTTTTCCATCGGTCCAGTTCCATCCTCACCAATCACAATGATCTGATCAATCATCTCATCAATCTGATCATTCTGATTGGTGAGGATGGAACCGGACCGATAAGATATCATAGAGAATGGTTCAATGGCTCTGGACCGGTAAGCATGGATCTTGTTCTCAGTTCCGTTCCATGTTGTACCTGGAAGCGCCCTTACTACTTCCATGGACTGAGAATGGTTCATGGAATCATGGAATGGCTCTTGAGCGGGAAGTTATCCTCTGGACTGGTTAGCATGGAAGTTGTCTCCAGTATTATTAATTTATTATTGTCATGTTAAGTTCTTAAACTGCAACGTCATTATTCTTTCCTTGAATTGTTTAGTAACTATTATTTATAATGAATTGCCTCTTTTGTAACACTTGTTCAAATTCCTTCCTTTTAGCGAATTGTCAAGGAAAATGATGCTATTGTATTGCATGGAAGAAGGACGATAGGGATTTGACTGTCTGCTTCATCCATGCCGTGTGATTGGGATTTGATCGCCTGTACCGGTAATGGAACTGTACCGGTAATTTGGAACGGTTACATCTTTGTCACCGTAACCGTTGGAACCGTTCCAGGAAAATACCTGGACCGACACACCCCTACCTGAGAGATTTGCGTTTATTGCAAAACATGGTACAGCAGATCAAACAATTGAAATAACCAGCCAATAAACGCCTACTGCTAATTTTTACTGTAGGCGACAAACAACGAAACAGTCACCTATCACTACTTCGACGCTTTTAGCAAAATTTTAAGTCAGAGAAAACTACCATCCAAGTCGACTTAGACGGTTGTTGCATAGCTGGAATCTTCACTAATACCGCCCACCCGGAATTAGATGGTTATTGCGAAATATGTGGGTAATGAGACTGTTATGTAATAACAAATTTTCGATAATTCTTGGGCCATGAGCTGAAATTTTTCAGTAATAACAACGAGGTTACACAGATACCTCCAGAGAAGAGAAATCTGAAGTTATCTCAAATTGGCCAAAATTCGACTTAGATGGTTGTTCCACGGTCCACATAATAAAGAGCAGTAAAGATAATAGTCGAGAGCAATATTATTGAGAAATTTCCAATTTACCCAATTATCCAATTTGTAAAATTGTGTAAATGATGGTTTTCACGATCGTGTTGATAATTTCCCCAACTAATAATTAGTAACTCGATTGAAAACTTCTCCGCCATTATATTGATGATTTTTCTCTACCCCAGGCGCCTGATGCGACCTCGGACTTCAATCTACATTATATCAGTTCCAATGCAATCCAAGACCTTGAAATGTTTAATCCCTTATTCAATTAAAGAAATGTTACAAAAAACCAGAACGAAAACGGAAAAAATTAATAAGGGACATTCAAAAAATCAATAATGGTGATATGTTTGTAGGTACCAACTTTTCTCACTTAGATACATTTTCTTCAATCACTATAAGAGCTGTTGACTTTTTTAACGTATTCGTAAGGGAAAACGTCTGCCAAGTTGGGTGGGCATTATAGCTTCCTCACTCATTGTAACATGGACGTATAGAATCAGTTGGCGAAAAAATTATGATACAAAGAGTTATTGAATACCAAAATATTGGCGATAATATGCGGGATAGGGTTGCAGGTATTAATGTTTATAATAGTGTTGTAAATAGTTGTGGTATATAAACCACTGAAATAAAAGAACGAAAGAGTGTAGGTATAAAATAAAACTACGAAGTTATGACGATAATGATTATTATTATTCAATACTAAAACTATATTAGGTGTAGGTACGTATTAGGATTATGGGTATTAATTTGTTATATACTCGTAATTTGAGTTTTGTTTAAAATTAAACGTAGAATTTTATTATTTTATTTAGCGGTCCACCGTCTAGGACCTAACCCACACAATCCCTGAAAATTTCATCGAAATTGGTTGAATAGTTGCGGAGTTTTGGTTGTAACAATAAATTTAAAGTTCGCGCATGCGCAGCGGCTATTGCTTGACCAATTTGATTGAAACTTATAGGGTGTCTCTTAGAAGTTAGTCCCTAACTAACCTCCAAATTTGAGCAAAATCGGTTCATTAGAAACCGAGAAACCGAGGTTCCAGGAAATTCACGTTTGCGCATGCGCACTCGCTCCTATTGGTCCGAAGGTGCTGAAATTGATAGGGGACTGTCTAGGACCTAACCCGCACAATCCCTGAAAATTTCATCAAAATCGGACCACAGGTTAGTATAGTTTTGCCCGGGACAAGGATTGACCACAGACAGACAGACAGACCGACAGACACGGAACCAAAATTGTTCGGGAAGCTCTAAAACGCAAAAAGCAAGTGGAAATTTTGATTTTGGAGGACTTTTTTTTCACTTCTTTCACGAATACAAAGCTTCCCTACCTTCGGTAGTGAGGAAGCAAAACCACGTAACCTTGCTAAGGTCTGAAAACGCGCTGGACTGGATTTTTGAAATTTCTTGAAACTTTTCTCAACATTTATCTCACTTTCGCATGAATCCTAGCGTTTGTCGAGCACAATTTTAGATAATCGTTCTAACAGATTTATAGAGCTTCTCAATACGAACATTGAAAGAAATTATCAAAATCCTTTGCGTGGTTTCGGAAATAAATGAACCTTAGAGTGCAAAAACACAATTTTACAAGTTTTCGACAAGCTACTCTCGTGTGCGGTCTGCCGCCGTGCTCTCGCTCGTTTCATGGAATGACGAATCTATTTAGTTTTTATTATCCATGTCTGCCTGCACAATTTTCGTTTCTGTCCGTCATGGTTACCCAGGACTAACAAAAAATATCAAGTTCACCACTAACAACAACAACAGCTATCTGTTAGGTTTATCAAGATTATCATTTGCGAGTTTTTTGTTACTAACTTTGGTGGTCTGTAAGTACGATTACGGTTTCTAAAATTTTTACAGTATATTCCTGATATTATGAAGTTTGAAATAAATTTATTTAAAAAAACGCTGCAAATGATTTTATAAAGGTTTATTATTTTTCTGTTTAGATCACACGTCTGCAAAGAACACACCTTTGCCATCGTCACCATTTTCATTTTTTGGTTTATTATTTTTACCAAACATAGACGTAGGTACTACATAATTACTGCACAATCAAGTTTATTTGGAAGAAATAAATGCTTCACACTCAGTTGGAAAAAAGGGAGTTGAGGTTGCCCTAATTATTAGGAAATTTGATTACTGGTTGCTACGCGTAACTGAGTACAACTCGAAGAAACGAACAGCGATCGCATTTTGGTCAGCTAAAATTTGAACGGGGATTAGGCCTCTTTTGCGATTCACACTCGTGTTTCTGATTTATCGTAAGACCAACCCTTAAGTTCTCGTAGGGAGCGAACGGTTTCTCCTACAGAGTAGCGGGAGGTCTCAAAAAATTCTAAAAATTCAATACCGTAAAACGGGTCAACTATGTGCCAGGGGGTGTAACTATGTGCCACTTGTGTTTTGTGACCACAAATGTTCTCTAGTGGCCGAAAGGGGAAGTTTCATGTTCAGTAAAAATTCACAGGGGTCGTGGAGGTTGTAGAATACAAAATCGAAGTGGAAGGACCTCGTGTCCTTCGTGTCCTCGTGGCTCTTCATCCCCCGTTCTCAGAAATCCTCATCGGAAAGTTGGTTTCCAATGATCTGAAGTGTCTCATCTGGTGAGACCTGAACACATTGACTCCTGATCTCGGTAAGGATAAATTATGTAGTACATATCCCTAGCAACAAATTAAGCCCATTACCATTTCTAAATAATATATTTTGTTGGGGAGATGTTCGATGTTATCAAAAACTCGGAACTTTGGGGTACATCTATGTGCCACATGATTTTTGTCAGTTTTAGCTACCTATGTGTTTTTTCATTGTTATTTGATGCATCATCTGTGTTTTGGTCGTGGCCAGCTGCTGCAGACATCGTCTGGTATTGCCAGCATCAGATTAAAAAAAAATCCTCCGAAGAAATTTTCCGAAAATGTATTTCAAGTTTCATGGTAAAATGACTATTCTGATTCCTAAGTAACTTAATTTAAATGCATATTTTTTGAGATGCCGTTATATACCTGTTTTTCATATTTTTTGCGGTACGTTGGTCATTCTACGTCCAAAATTTGGACACATTTGATGTTCAAATTGAATTGAACGTTTAATGTTCTATGGGCCAAACTTGAGTTCCTCGTTTTAAGTCATTAGGGACTGTAAGTGTCAAATTGCCAAAGTGCCTTTATCCTTGTTAATTTCATTTGGTCCAAATAAAAGCGTTTGTTAGAATTAGTGTGGATTAATATTTTCAATAGAAACCAACTTCTAAATAAATGAAAATTGGATTGAACAATTTTTTTTTACAGTATAAAGAAGGTGAAGGCCCAAAGATGAGATGCCTAGGTACAACAATGTTCCAGATTGAATTTTTAATGTGTTTTAGAGCAAGGAGATTGGGTGGACCATAGTTGTACCTCCCATGGGTACAACAATGTGCCACGAAGAAAAAAATCCCCCACCTCATCAATTCAACATAGATTTTTTTTCAAAGCAGAATTTGAAAGCTGAGATGTGTAGGTATGTTGGCTAAAATCCGCAAGGGATTAGCATTTTTTCCCCCGGAGTTATCAAACAAAAACCTTAAAAAGTGGCACATAGTTGACCCGTTTTACGGTACTATTTCAAATTGGTGAAAAACAATACCTTTATTTTGAGAGTTTTCGAGCTAGGGCACTCTTGAAAATTTCAACCCTTAATTTTCACCCCTTAGAAGTGACTGACTTTCCACCAAAAGCTTCGGGGCACAACTAGACCCCAAATGGAACCCATGAACCAAATTCCATCAAAATCGGTCCATGGTAACTAAGGAAAGTGCCGCGTACGGCGGACGGATGGCAAATTTTTTATTCGATTTTTGGATTCTACGTATCTTGAAACGCAAACCAACAAATTTTGAGGGGGTCTCAGAAAAAGCTTACCCAAACGAAATTTTATTCCTTTGAAGGGACACCAGTATTTCACCTTACAGAAATCTATTCCTCCTGAGGAAATAGTTTTTACTTTCATAAAACTGCGCTTTGCTTTAAGAATATCGTCAAAATTATGCTTATACCAGTCAATTCAACTGACGTTCTACGAAGATAATTCCTTTCGTGAGGCGAAATGGCTCGGTTTTAGGCAATAGTAATATTTTGAAAAATTCACTTCAAATTGACGGAGCAGACTGGAGGAGGCAGTAAACATCAGAAAGGTTTTTCGCTTCGCCACTTCAGTTGGGTGGGATATTGCCTAGAAACCTATTCATTGATGACACAAACCAAAACTCCATAGATGAGAAACGCTGCATTACACATTTTTTGTTTGTTTTTTATTATTTTTCTACATAGATCACTCGTCTGAAAAGAACACGGCTTTGCCATTGTTACCACCAACCAACTTGAAGAAAAACATCGATCGCATTTCGGTCAGCTAACATTTGAACGGAGATTAGGCCGCATTTGCGATTCACACTCGTGTTTCTGATTTATCGTAAGTCCAACCCTTAAATTCTCGTAGGGAGCGAACGGTTTGTCCTACAGAGCTCCGCGTGGTCTCAAAAAATTCTATAAATTCTATAATATTTTAAATTGATGGAAAAACAATACCTTTATTTCAAAATTTTTTGAGTTAGGGCGTTTTCAAAATTTCAAACCTTATTTTTCAACCCTTAGAAGTGACTTACATCAACCAAAATCTTCGGGGCACAACTAGACCCCAGAAGGAGCCTACAAACCAAATTTTATCAAAATCGGTCAATGCTAAGTGGCAAAAGTGCCGCGTACGGCGTACGGACGGCCAAATTTTTATTAGATTTTTGGATTCTAGGTACCTTGAAAAATAAACCAACAAGTTTTGAGGGGGGTTAAAATTTTTTTTCTTGGTCGATTCCAAAGGTTTTTTATTGAAAATAATAAACCAAAAACAGGTATGTATCCAGGTTGCCTTGAAGTAGGAGTCCTCTAAAGGAACAAAAACCCGGGGAAGGGTAGAAAACTTAAAATGCCGACAAATTATGAAATATGAGGTTTAAATGAAAATCGCAAGGAGACACTTTCGAAAGGAAATGGCCCATTGATTTGATTCTCGGAGTATTTCAGACCTGATCTGGAACACCCCGTATAGTACCAGCTAGTATCATGGCTAGTCGTCCAAATATTGTTAATCGAATATTCGGTATGGTAGTCAATTGTGAAGCTCCCAAATGAATTAGGCTTTAAGGAACGATATTTCATGCGCTCAGCATCTTAACAAGGCGGCATGAAAGAGCAGAAGTTGGACATATAAAACTTCCCGAACACGTATCCCGCCTTCAATAACAGTGATTAGAGACGCTAAAACTAGTTGAGCTGACCAGCGGATTATAAATGAGGTAGAGAGGCGTGCATTAGGACGTAAACCCGAGCTTCCTCAGGTGGACGCAACCACTTGGCAAAATAAAATTACAAGGGTCAACTCCAAGTGGGCCCCAACACGGATAATACTAGCTTTCTAAAATTATTAAATTAATTGCTTCTACCGACATGTAACGAGTCTTGTTGGGGGTCGCAATACGCCAAATACGGAAGGACGTTTTATCAAGTTTTCAACGCGCTCATAAATTATTGTTGAGATTGTTCAGTTTCATAAAGGATGAGTCTCTAATGGCCTTTAATGTTGGCTAATTCCGCTCAGAGGATTTACAGCCTTCCGTTTGTGCCATTCAGGTTCAAAAACGTTGTGGCATGACTCAGTGCAAAAACGGGATCTTTGACCCGGCTGTAGGTATATCCTCGACTTGAGTATCCACTGATTGCAACGACGACCACACACATGTTCCGGGAATCCTGCTTAGGTTTATAGAGAATCCACTTTTGAGTTTATTGTTCGAAAATCACTCGAGTGTGGAGAGTATATGATGGTTTATTTACAGGCTTGTCAGTAAATGTTAGCATGGCTAGTAACTGAAGGGAGCATTAGATGCGATAGGCTGTTAAAACGCATCTGATTGGTAATAAAATAGAATTGATGTTAAAAAACCAATTAGGTAAGTGTTAATAATATTGTAATTTATGCGACTTGGAATTCCTCGCATCCATAACCCGGTTGTAAGGACGATCCGATGCATCATACAGGGTGTAAGCCTAACTGGTCTGCCATACGGTACCAGTCGATTCTATAACTAATTTGCAACAAAAAATGTCTCCTAGCAATTTTTTTAAACCCTTCGATTTCGAGTTATTTTAACTTTAAACTTTTAACACAGAATGTGTTTTTGCGATGACCTACCGAAAAAAAATCGTCACGAAAAAGCGACAGAAAAAACCGTTACGCGCCTTTTATAATGATTTTCACGTGCAACCAAGCCGTTGGTAAGGAAATAGAACTCCCGCAGTGTTCATTGCACAGAAATTGTTCACCATTCGTTGGAAAGCTCTCAATTTATATAGTATTTTTCTTGTAGTTACATATTTATTTATATAACATTTATAGGGTTTTAGACCAAATTAAATGTCTAACAATTACTTATTTTATTATTGCCAAAGACTCCACATTTATTATTGTTGTTTTTTATTTAACGGATGACTAGCATCGCAAAAACACATTCTGTGTTCCTATGATTTCATACAGAGTATGGAAAAAGAAATAAACCGGGGGGTGCAGGGGGGCGGAGCCCCCCGCCAAGGCGCAAAGCGCCGAGTTTTTCGTGATTTTTACCTTTTGTCATTAAATCGGTCATAACTCCGTTAATTAGCTATGTAAATTACAATTTGAGGATACCGTTGGAAACAGCATTAAATTTCCTATCGGATAGATGCCTTAACTAGTTTTTGAGTCAAGGTTTGAGACATGAAAACGTCCTCTAAAAAGAGAATTTTACGTAATTTTGGAAACATTGCATTTTTTCAATCGCAAATTCAACTTCGAGAACTCATCTTTTTTCAAGATGCAAGAACAGTAAAAACTGCGCTGAAATCTCACATTTTTAACGGTATAATTAAAAAATATTTTACAACCGTATTTAGGGGAGAAATTTGTGTTCGAACGCAGAAAAACGTGCATTTTGTTAACGAAATCAGCGCTCCGCCACGAAGGTCTGAGGGGTCGGACGATAGAAGTGGGTGGGTCGGCCAGAGCGCTGATTTCGTTGGAAAAATGAACGTTTTTCCGCGTTCAAACACGAATTTCTCTCCTACATTTGGTTCTAAAATATTTTTAAATTATACCACTGGAAAGCTGAGATTTCAGCGCAGTTTTAACTATTCATGCATCTTGAAAAAATATGAGTTCTCGTAGTTCAATTTGCGATTGAAAAAATGCAAGGTTTCCAAAATTACGTAAAATTGTCTTTTTAGAGGACGTTTTCATGTCTCAAACCTTGACTCAAAAAAAGATTAAGGCATCTATCCGATAGAAAATTTAATGCCCTTTCGAACGGTATCCTCAAATTGTTATTTATACGACAAATTGAGGGTGTTATGACCGATCTAATGACATAAGGTCAAAATCACGGAAAAAAAGTTTAAAGTTAAACCAGATCGATCGCATAAGGAGGCCCAAGTCTTACTGTGGGACGTCCTAAAAAACTCGAAAACGAAGGGTTTTAAAAAAAATTGCTAGGAGACATTTTTTTGTTAAAAATTAGTTATAGAATCGACTGGTACCGTATGGCAGACTAGTTAGGCTTACACCCTGTATACAATCTCAGAATGCTGTTTTTTTTTTCAATTTGGTTCCTTGTATGCCAGGCAAATACAAAATTATTTTTTCTTTATTTTTGGTATTTTCCCCAAAATTGAATATTTAGTTCTTCCGTCTTCATTCAGGAATACAAAGTTTTTGCTCTATTTTTACACCAAATTGGTTGTTTTTCTTCTCTCTGGAGTATATGACAAGTGTGGAATATCTGCTCGTAAAAGGCCTGTTTTCTGAGAGAGAGTTTGATTTTCGAGGGGTGTATATGTCAAGAATATTATTTAAAGTTTGTCATTTTACTTTCCATTTGGATTGAATGAGGCGGATAGAAATTATCATTAGAGCTACAAGGATTGAGATTACAGTGGATTTTTTTTTTCAAAAGCCTGAGGATGCTAGCAAGTTTGACTAGCGAAACTGTTTCTAACAATAAATATGAAACCAAAGTGCAGCCTTTTTAGGAAGTCCCACAGTAAGACTTGGGCGTCCTTATGCGATTGATCCGGGGTAAAGTTGGACAACACTCAGCAGAAGAAAAATAACCACACACTGATCCGTTTTAGACCATTCTGAATCCAAATTCGCGAAAAAAAACCATAGGTGTATGTCTGTGTGTGTGTGTGTGTCTGAAAAAATCTTGCGTACTCTGCCCAGGCCTTAGTTTTAAACTGATTTTCGTGGTTCCTTTTTAGTTCGAGACAGAAATCTATCTAGTTGTGCACTAAGTCAGCGGAATTTTTACATTTAAGGGGGGGGGGGGGGGGGGGGGGGGGGTTTAATGCTTTAAAAAACGTGCGTTTCCGCGCAAAATCTTGTAAACTCTGCCCAGGCCTCAATTTCCAACCAATTTGCGTGTTTCTTTTTGACATTTTCATGTCTTTGCTTTGGCACACAAACTGAAAAATCGACACGAAAACTTGCTCACGCGACCAATAAATAAAATAGACTCACTGTGTTGCGTAGAGCTCAATCAACTGTTTTCTTATTTTGATGCTTGGGTAGTAATAAATACAATAAGAAAACACACATGAAAATTTCCCAATGTGTTGCAGACTCGTATGCAAGCATTTATAATTTCTATTTTTTGTTCGACTCAGAAATCTTCCGAGTTGCACATTATTTCACCAGAGTATAAAAATTAGCATCAGGAGGGGGCAAGTGGGGGGATAATATTAACAAAATATCCGATTTTTCAATATTTCGGTTCCTTTACTGCTTACTAATTGTACCCAATCTTTGAAATTAGAAAAATTCTCATTATATCTCCGGATTTACATGAATTATTCTCTTTACCACCATGGAATTAATAGTGGTGCCACCATGGTGCCAGGACACCATAAACCGCATATTTCGTGGGTTTTTTTGTGTTCCCCCTTGAATACGGATGTGAACTTCGACTGCATATTTCGACTGCCTACCAAAACTAACAGATGAAAGTTCAACGTTAAGACGTATTACCGCTTTGGTGCTAGACGGGCATCATTGGTATTGGAGGGGGGTGGGAGGGGGCTCGAATGTGCATGTTGGCTGTCATCGTAGATCATGGATTTCCCATCACAAGCAATGTTACAGTCCTGTATCGTGAGCCCCAAGGATGGTCGGTGGGAGCAGGAGTGTTGCCAAGCAACTAACATTCGAGCTCAATTCCCTATCAACCAATGAACGCTCTTCATTTTCGTTTCCCTTGCTGTTACTTATTACACAAGTATAAAGTCTACGCCAGTCATTTACGCAAACTGTATGGAAAATACTTCCAAAATTAATTTTTACAGGAACAAACCTTTTCAACAAACTAATAACAGATGAGGAAAACCATAAGTACCAGAAATGGATTTAGTACCTAATGGGGGGTGCACCTGAATGTTTTTTAAATTTTTAATCGAAAGTAGAATTCATCCTGATAATTTCAACACCAGCCGCTCTCTTTTTGGATGAGTAGATCTTTTTCTATGATTTTTCAAAGTTTCGAAAGTTTATGACGTCACACACCCCTCCCGCCTGCGCGGGTCCCCCCAGCCCACTGTGACGTCATAAACATTCGAAACTTTGAAAAATCGTAGAAAAAGGCCTTCTCACGCTTGAACGTCGCGGTTGGTGTCAAAATTCTCATAATGAGGTCTAGTTTAGATTAAAAATAACAATAAACAGTTTTTCCGATCCAGGCGCACACCCCATTGTAAGACTGAAACATAAAATTGTATCATAACTGTTGTATTTTCCTTCATCCATGGATTTGCTCAAAACCTTCTCGCAAGGTTATCCTGTGTATCAGGTTATTCAATAAATCATTGCAGTTTGCCGCTTCGTCAATTTTGTATCGCTCTTCCTCATTTTTACCTTTTTTCACCTCAATCTAGTAATATACAACAAAATGAATTTACCAAACAGCTGTTCGTGAAACGAACAACATGTATCAAAATAGTGAACAAATTTATTTATCCCTTACAGGGCAGTCGGCCACCGTTCCTTCCTCGTTGTGGGTTAGCCTAATATATTTCAAACTAGTGCACGGTAGTAAACATCCAAAAGCAAAAAAAGTAAAAATTGGTATCTAAATTTGAAATTTTCTAGGATTTTCGAAATTCTTTAGTGCATCTACCTTGGGAATTGAAAAGATTGGCGCAGGAATCATCAAAATCTACCAATAATGAGGTATTTCAGTGGGTCGGAAATTCAGGTTTTCGACCTCAAATTTGGATTCAGCACCCTTGAAAACCTACATACTCCATCGATACTAATAATGATACTATAACATGTGGTAGAAAAATTAATTAAAGAGATCACACGTTTGAAAAAAAGGCGGGACGCGATAAATGCACACACACTACACCGCGCGCGTGTGTGAGTAGTATTTTGTAGTATCCAAGAGATCCTCCAAGGGTTTCATCTCTTCTCTGTGCATGGATACTTTTTCAAAGACAGTTGGCTAGCTACGTCACGATTGGCTAGCTACGACACACCATTCAAATCTTCAACTTTCCTTAGCTTCTCTTATTTTCTAAAAACATTTTCTCGGCGAACATACCCGATTACTGTTATTCCTGAGCCATACTCTTTTGAAAAATTTTTTTTTTTTTAAATTGACTGAAATACCCCATTGCCATAGAAAAGTGGGAATAACAGTTTATTCACTGGCTGAGATCACCATAACATTAATCAAGCAAGCTAATCAAATGCTTTCTCACCACCATAATCATTCCAAATTTCAAGACTTCATGAAAAAAGTATGATGTTGTAGAATTTGCTGCTAAAAAGCAGAGCTTGCTGAAGAATGCTCTCCGCGTAAGTAATCCTGTTTTTTAACTTCTGCGATGTTAATTAAAACACTAGATGTCATGTTGATGGAGTTTGCCACATCCGGTTTCGAAATCGTAAGAACAGGGAAGGTTTTGTAGATGTCGAGTGTTCCAAGACAACCACCGGGGAATTTAATACGAAAATCGTGTAAAGCTGTGTAAATATCAAATTACTATAGGAAAACACAATGGAGTCCCACTTGGGGGCGTCACAAGTTGCTTCATAAGTCATTTTCAGGAGAAGTGACAGGATCTCCAGAATCTCGAGAGAAATATAATTATGAATGCGGGAGGTGAAACTGGCTACCGATGACAAATTTCTTTCTGCGTTAGTCAACCCAGGTAGGTGGTCTTTGTCCATCTCCAATGAGCTACCCGATACTCGCGCCCCTTCTGGATCTGGCGGAGGCAAACTCATCTTACAATCTCAAAAGTCGGGAGAGCAAGTGCGTAGAATACGAGGCGGACACTTCATTGGATGCCTCGTAACTCTATCTAGGCACAACTAGAAGACAATGAGCTGTCATTGGTGTCCTCACATGTGACTCTGGCATCCTGGGGTGAAAAAAAAGTGAACAATGACTGCGATTTATCCCACCTTTCCTTGTTTTCATCTTATTCTAATGGGAAGTTGGTAATACTCGTACATATTTACGAAAACTGTAGGGGAAGGACACGTCGTGTACCTTGGGCAGATTTTCTTCATTGCTAAATTTGGGGTAGTTCACGTCGTTTTTTTGGAGTTTTTTCAAGGTATATCAATGCTCTATCTCGTTGGCTTTCAGAATACCTCTGAAAATTAAAAAAATCTCCCATGGTTGATGCATTAAAACTGACTTTGTAAAAAGTGGATTTTTGCCCAAGGTACAATCTTGGATTGGTATAGATCTTGGGCACTCATTTTTAGTGTTTCAAACAAATAAAGAAATGGGTGAAAAAATAAAAAAAAACACGATAGGTAAGTACTCTAACTCTCTGGAAACATATCATTCATAAAAGTATAATTTTTCATCAAACATTTGTTTAAAGTAGGGTTGCAGTAACTTATCCACGAGCCCAAATAAGACGTAAAACAAACTTTTTCCTTGGAAAATACGTTTTGAAAATACTGAAGTATAAAAATAACGACTTCACACTATTGATAATTTCAGAACGCGAACACTTGGTATAGTTACCAAGGAGTTTAGCGAAAATTACAAAAAATCATAAAATTAATGAAGGTCGAACCCCGCAAAAGAAACATTGAAATGTATCCCTCCTCATCGGTTAAAAATAGGCTGGGGCAAAAATTTTATGATGTCCCGGACCCTCGGAAACATGTCAATATGGAAATTTTTCGTTTTTTTTCCTCAACAATTTCACTGTCACTTGTCACTGTCGGCTTCTAGAACTGTACAGACGTAAAATTTGGCAAGGTTCTGTGTAGAAAAAGAGACCAAAACCCTTTTGTTAACGTTGACCACCACGTTGGTGAAATCCCACTTTCCTCCAATCCATTCCTCGGTTGTCTCTCCATTTCTCTTTCTAGATAGTCCAAATTTCCATCAAGCTCTCCGCCAGAACTCCACATATCCAAATTCCCCACAGCCAAAATTCAGCTTCTTGGTAAGCTTGACTTTTTTACTCATCATCAGCAGACGTTTTCTTAAGTGAAATCTGTTACCAGAATGTACACGAAATCGAGTGGTTTGTACCTTGAGCAACCCCTACTTGTTGCCCAAGGTACACGTTCTTCAGCTGCTCTAGGTACACAGAAAGGACTTGGAGAACATTTTGACCTCTCAATTCAAACCATGAAAACCAAACACAAAAATCGATAGATCTCGTTGAAGCCCACACCCCACAGCTTCTGAATCCACCAAAAATATTATTTATAAACATACCAGGTCGCTGGGAAACCTCGAAGCACAGAGGTTAGTTACCCAAAATGGGAGGGCAAAACTAACTGGACGGCGTACATCCTCTACAATCGACGCAAAGCGCTCCACTGTTCGAGAGCAGTCTCGCCATCATAAAAGCAACATTTTGGCACGATCTTTCTCATCGAGGGTCTGAGTAATGAAAAGTTGCTCAAGGTACATGCTGCCCAAGGTACACGTCCTTCCCCTACTCGTAGAAATAATAACCTCTCATGTGACGTCAGATTTGATAATATCGTCGCCCTTATGCCAAAACCGCGAATTTTTCGATTTTGAGTTTCTATCGCCATCTGCATAAGCTTGAGGTATACTATTCAGTAAATTAGTCGACATTCGGATAATTAATGCTAAGTAGCAGAAATCGAAAGCCATGTCCACGAATGTACTCATTCGCGAGTTTGGCCTCTTCCTCTTCCTGCAGCTATTCACTACGGCAATAAAGTTATCATTATTATTAGGTATCATTATTATTATTATTATTATTGGTCCTATGAGTAGCTAACTTCATTTTATGCTACCATGAGTCCCAATTTTCTTGTTTTGACATTTGATGTCTTTAATATGGCACATAAACGGAAAAACTGCTCACGAAAATTTTTAATGATATCCACTTACAACCAAGTCTTTACTACGGAACTTTATCTTCGTCATTCGTGTTCGTGGAAAAATCGTTCAACATTCATTGAAAAGCCCTAAATTTATGCATAAATTATATGGGTCATTTTCCCAGAAAGGGCCAATCGTTGTCCAGAGAAGATTCCAAATGCCCATTTATGATTTAGGCGTTTAAAAAAAATTCTCCATAAGCTATCAACTTTGTGCTACTTCGGGCAATCAATAAAATATGCACTTATTCACGCTAAAATATAGAAATTAAAGTTTAAACTGCTAAATGTCCAGTAATCTGTCATGTCCGGACCCTGTGAATCACCTATGAAAGCAGCGGCCTGAATTTGTAGTGATTCTTAATTGCATATATCTGGATATTAAAAAAATGGATTTGCAGATTTTTTCAGAAGCAAATAAAGCGAGCAGGAGGATAAAATGTGCTTGTCCGGAGGTTTTTGTCTTTAATCTGCCTTTTTTGTGTTTTCGTATTTTGGCAGCTTTTTATCGTTTCCCGCGTTTTTACTACCACTGTAAGGGGTGAGGTTAGTCGTTAAGTTATCAAAGAAAGCGGCGGGAAACGTGTTCCTTCTGTGTGGAAGTGTGCGCAAGTGGAGTCAGTTGCGAAATTGTGGTGTCACAGTCACCGTCTGTCTTTCATCTGCCCTCTGTAAGAACGGCAAGAAATCGAAATTATTTTTTCTTTTTGGTCTCTAGTTCTTGTTTTTACCGAGCTGGTTCCAGCAATATGGTTACACTTCAGCAGAACAGCACCAGAACGCGGGAAAAGCTGAAAAACCTAAGTGCCACCCAGGAATTTTGTGTCTTTTTTGTGTCTTTCATCTGCCGGTGATGGTGGCTTTTGGAGAGATGAAAGACTTTTTTCAAGTTGTTAACAATTTAATTTGAATTTTCCGTAGCAATTAAAAAACTTTACATTTTTCGACCTCAATACTGTATTCAGCAACCGTAAAAATCCCCTGGTACCAAGTTTTGGCTCGAAAAACCGATAAATTGAGATTACTTGGTTACTTTCGGAGGTTTCTAGGTTGCTATCAGAAAAACCGTGTTCCACGTTGGTTTAACCCTTTTCTACACCTGCGTCCCGCCCTGGTTCAATTTTTGGAATAACTCCCAGTTCTCGCTACTCATGGAGATGGGGTTCCGAGTATTCTCCGTGACGCGGAAACCACGCCAATAGGTTTCATTCGATAGGTTTTCTTCTTTAATTTTTAATTAATTAATTAAGCGTCCCACTGTGTGTTCTTTCGTCGAAATTCAATCATTATGGTGTGAGGTTAATCCCTGATTTTTGGCAGAACTTGAGTCGAACTTTAAGTTTTCTGAAATCTTGGGATACCGATTGTACCTTTCCAGGAAAATGACCCATATACTGCCAAAACTATTTATTTATGGAAGAAACTGAGATATACCCCAGAGTTAAAAGAACAGTAAACAACATTTTTTTTGCAGAAAAGTTTGTTACAAACAATGTCGTCAACAAACAATGATTGAGAAAGCATATTATTATTATAGGTAGGTAGCAAAGGTATAGGTAGGTAGCGGTAGGCAGGAGCGTCAGGTGATAATATTCGTCAGGCAAACAGCTTGGCCAGCCATAGAGGAATAAACAATAATGAAAAACGCTGCAAATTATTACACAAAGGTTCATTATTTTGCTGTATTGATCATGCTCCAGCAGAGAACTCAGCTTTGCCATTGTCACTACCTACCAACCATGTTTTCGCTTCATAATTGAGTTTATTTAGATGAAACTTCACACTCCATTCGAAGAAATAAAGAATTCCTTCGTTTAGAAATTTGATTAGTGGTTGCTAAGGAAGCAAAACCGAGTACACCCCTCATGTTCCCGTAGGAAGCGAACAGTTTGTTCTACGAAGCTCTGGGTGGTCTCATTCGATTCTAAAAATTCAATAGTAGGTACCTACCTTAAATTCGTGAAAAAACTATACCTTAATATCGAGAGTTTTCGAGATAGGGAGCCTTTGGAAGTTACAGCCCTTCTGTTTTACCGCTTAGAAGTGACTGACATCAACCAAAACCTTTAGGGCACTACTAGACCACACATGGAGTGCCATAAACCCAATTTCATCTAAATCGGTTCATGATAATTAAGGAAAGTTCCGCGGACGGACGGATTTTCATGTTCGATTTTCAAAATCTACACCTACCTACCTCAAACGTAAACCATCAAATTTTGAGGGTGCTCAAACTTTTTTTCTTGAAAATAATAAACCAAAAACGGAGACTCTGAATTTAGACCTAATAAGAGGTGAAACCTTCATTCTACAATCTTATGCAATTATTTCCAAGTATCTATCAACTAGAAAAACGATTGAGTAAGTATAGTGAAATAGAATAAAATCGGGAACGAGACACCAGTCAACGTCAAACAGCTGCTATTTGCGGCGGCGAAAAAACGAACTGCTTTTCTTCCTTGAGATTACGTGGGTGGATGGATATGTTATGTCTTGCCATGCGTGGGTTAATTAGTATCCATGGCTCATCTTCCAAGAGTAAACCCTGATTTTTCGAAGCCGTTAAAAAGTTCTATTCACCATTCCCAAAAACTTACAAATTACACATTCGTGGTTCTGGCATAAGGAACCCTATGAAAATCATCGTCTCAGACTGGTAGTAGCCACCGCACATGCGCAAACGTAACGCACCTTGTAACAGCCATAACGTTCACAATACCCATCTGATTTCAATGGAATTTTAAGGGATTATGCAGTTGGGGTGTAGATGGTTTTATACGAATTTATCCTTGAAGTTATATTATACAAACAAATGCTTGCATGCCTTTTATGAACAAGCCCCCTGGCCGGGTTTCCCTCTTCATGCTATACCTATTCCTATTCATGTTATACCATGACGTTTTCAATGCTTACGGCTGAAAATGAAAGATCTCTCTCAGTGTTTTTCCCAGAGATTTCTTGTTTGTTCCGGAAACCTTATGATTGTGAAGAAACTACCCCTTGAGTCAGGTCATGTTAGAATTTCCTATGTGACGTGTAGAATATGTTGAAAATAACATTTCCTCGTGATCTGCAGTGGCGTCTGGTGAGAATATTCGTCAGGCAAACACCTTGACCAGTCTTAGAGGAATAAACAGCAATGAAAAACGCAGCAAATTATAACATAAAGGTTTATTATTTTTCTGTGTAGATCAAGCGCCAGCAAAGAAGACAGCTTTGCCGTTGTCATTACCTACCTACCATGCTTTGGCTTCATAATCGAGCTTATTTAGATGAAATAAACGCTTCACACTTCATTCAAAGAAATAATGAATTCCTTCATTAAGAAACTTGATTACTGGTTGCTAAGGACGCGTAACCCATGGCTTAGTATCCATGGCTAATCTCTGTTTTCAAGGTCACGAAGCAGCTACTCGATTGTTTACCTTGGCTGATGCTGTTATAGTGGGGGTATAGGAATACTAGACCACGCGCTGACCCCCCGCCTTCCCACCGATCGTCTTTTCTCATCCAAAACAGTCCCGCAAAATTCATTTTTTTCAACTGCTTGCCTTGCATCGCCGGGCCCCGCGCTAGTTCGCGTATCATCCACAATCAATCGTAGTTACAAATCTCTACAACTCTCTGGGGTGTTGCGGGCGAAATACGTACTTATTCCATTCTCTTATATCATCTAACTTCCTTGAAATAGTCCCTGAATTTTATTTAAATTTTCCAAAATCGGCTAAATATTTCTTGCGAAAATAGAAATAAAGGAGAATCTCAACAAAACTTGACTTGTCCATTTAGCATATTTTTATTTTAATAGGGCAAACAGTGTTTGCTATGTTTGCCTGGAGGAGGCGCCACTGGTGATCTGTTGATAAGTTTTCCCAGTTTTCCTAAATATAATAATTATTCTCAGCATAAGTAGGATAATAACAATGACGATGCTGGTAGTTGAGTTCACAAGTTCGAATGATACCTTTTCCTTATGCTCCTGCTAAAATGCTCAGGTCTTCGTCAGAATCCCTTCCATTTTGATGTGTATTGTGAATCATGTTGAAAAATTGCATTTCAAAGGCCTTCTTCCGCTCATTTACGGATGTTTGAGAGACCTGTCATGGAACCGACTAAGAGTTAGGTTTATTATTGGTGTCACCGCCAATTGGCGAATGACCTTCAACGAAACACCATCCATGTCGCAATTACACCACCGGTCACTGCTAATCAGGAAGTACCTAGCACATTCCGTGCTCATCAGTATTCTGTAAGCGTGCCCACCCACGTATACACCCAAGTTTAATTTATTGCAGCCAAAACAAAGCTATTAATCACACGTGATGACTGATTCATTCACCGCTCCTCAGCACTTCAGTGAACGGTTTGTTAACTTTCTCAATTCCTACATAAATATTCATAATATAAATTATATTCATCATTCTCGAAATTGACACCACCTGATGTTGTTTTCGTTTAGACATTGAGGGGGGAACTTTGTTGCAACAGAGCTTATTTGACAAATGTTGAGATCTTGAGATGGGTTTGAATTCGTTAAGAATTAAAGTAGTTGAGGATAGATTCCTTCTTGTAGTGAGTAGTACCGTGAACTGGGGTGATACTGATATGCTGGGGTGATACTGATCAACAAGCTTTTTTTTATTTGCATGCGATTGCAGAACTCCACACAGTCCGAAATGGAAAGTTAGGTCGTGTTATGTGTTCGTAGCAATGTTTTCTCTGGGGGGATATCGTTCCCGCCCGAAAGTCTAGGTTACCATGGTAGCTGATAAGGAAATAAACAAATCTCAAAATCGGGCCCAGCAGACATTGTGATTATAACTTCTGTTGTGCCGGTGTCGGGTGTTGTGTGGTGAAGTTCTAGCGAAAAGATTTTGTTTCTACTAGAGCTAAGCATGAAATATCTGCAATTAGTTTGTTTTTTTCCGTGTTACTACAGTTGGTTATCTGTTAAAAACAAAAACAAAAACAACTCATTTCCAGGGGGTGATAGTGATCACGGCCGAAATGCCCCGAAACTATCAAAAAGTGATTGGTCCATCATTATTTTTGGCAACAAGTGCTTTAAAATAAGTTGTTTCTTGTCAGTTACCAAACATGTGCCACGAATGGTCTCAATATAATAATAAATACTGAAGAGGATATTACGAGTCTTGAATTTTGGCATTATTCTGATTTATATAAGTTAAGAGTTGGTTTTCATTAGTTTTTCAATTAAAATTGTTCTGAAATTCGTTGTTAGAGGGTTTTTTTTTTACCTCAGGGTACTAAAAAACAATTTTTAATTGTTTAAGTTCGATTTTTAATTGTTTTTAATATGTTTAAGTTCGATTTTAAATTAGTGATCACTATCACCCCCTATGTGGGGGGTGATACTGATCAATTTAATTATTTTTTTAAATGAGCTTAATTCAACAAAATTTCAAAGTTTGGTATAGGATACTGTTCGTAAGATGTGGGAGAATATAAACTATTTTTTTCAGATTGTTTTGAATTATTACACTGGTAGTTTTCGAAGAAAAACTGTAGAAATTGATCACTATCACCCCAGTCTACGGTACTTCTTGTACTGTTTCAAGTGAAATAATTATGGGGTATTTCAGTCAATTTTTAAAATTTTTTTTTTCAAAAGAGTATGGCTCAGGAATAACGGTAATCGGGTCTGTTCGTCGAGAAAATGTTCTTAAAAAGTCTGCCAAGTGGGTGTGGCACATAGCTTCCTCGTGTCCATAACCCGATTGTATAGATGATCCGATGCATAGTAGTTAATCTCAAAACACCAATCTCTAAGTACCTTTCACTACCCTCATAGGGGACCATCTACACGCTAATCTGGAGAATCCTAGAAAATTTCATCAAATTCGGATGAAAAATTAAGTGAGTAGGTGTATGTGATTGGATCAAAAAAATACATAGCCTCGGCTGGGTTTCGAACCCGCGACTTTAGGAGCTCAATTCAAGACTTTTTCCTCTGACCTACCGATGACCTGCAATCAATGAGATTTGAGATTCTCACAGGAGATCATCCCTCTATGAATGAATCCCTCCATGAAAAACAATTCTCTGTGATTTTCATAGGGGACCATCTAAATACTAATCTGTAACATCCCTGAAAATTTCATAGAAACCGGACAATAACTTCGTATAGTGATGCACGTTACAAGGAAATCATGACAGACAGACACACAGACACGGAACCAAAATTGTTCAGAAAGGTCTAAAACGCAAAACGCGAGTGGAAATTTTGATTTTGGAGAACTTTTTTTTTCGTCCTTGAAAAGTGAAAACAAAGCTTCTGCTACCTGGGTAGACTCGGAAGCAAAATCAGAGAAGCTAAGGAAAGTTGAAGATTTGAATGGTGTGATGTAGCTAGCCAACTGTCTTTGAAAAAAGTATCCACGTACAGAGAAGAGATGAAACCCTTGGAGAATCTCTTAGATACTACAAAATACTACTCACACACGCGCGCGGCGTAGCGTGTGTGCATTTATGGCGGCCCACCTTTTTTTCAAACGTGTGATCTCTTTAATTAATTTTTCTACCACATGTTATAGTATCATTGGGCTAAAACCCATCTAAAACTATTGAGAAAAACTAAAACCCATGAAACTCATCTATTGAGAAATTTCACGCTCTTTCCAACAGTATCCTTATTTTTAATTTTTGAGTGCAATTTAAGGGAGTTATGACCGTTTTAAAGGTGTAAAGTCGAAAACACGAAAAAAATCTTGAAAGTCAAAAAAGTCCGATTTTAAGGGGGTTAAAAAAAATTTCTAAGAGACATTTTTTGTTGCAAATTAGTTGTAGAATCGACTCCCAAAGTTTGGGGGATAACATATGGGACACCCTGTATAGTTAGGAGTTTCCAAAGTTAACAAAGCTGAACGGATTTTCTACTCAACCCCTTCCAGTGGTCCTCAACAAACTGGTGGTACCAAATCTCAAAACAGGAGATGTGAACCTTCTCGCACGATAACGGATCTCTGGTGAGTTCAAATCATCGAAGAGAAGTATACGAATAGAATCAACATTACAGCACTTTTTGAGTTCTTTATTTTGCAGGCGTTGATTACACCCTTCGGCAATCGTTAGTTATGAACACGATAGCTTCCGTTCATTTGAATTCATGCATCGATGGATGACCGCAAAAACCAGACTATCAAAGGATTCCCGACGAAATTTCAATAAAGCGGACTAGTTCTTTCAGAACCCTTCCCAGAGTATATTTACTTTCAAATGTGGTAGCTCGAAGAGAGGATCTCATCTCGGTATATCAGATCAATTTGTCAGCAGAAGATTGGTTATTGCCCTATAACTTCCAGTAGTATCGAACCAATCTTTCCCTATCGCGATCTGAATGCTAATCCAAGGTCAAATAAAATTAGTGATACCACCTTCGTAATTATTTCGATCGGTATCTTGTTTGGAAATTGTTGGGTTCTCGTAGAGCCATCATCAAATTTTCCACTACAATCATGATGGCTTGATGGGGCCGGGGAAGTAATTTAGGGAGGTATTAATTTGATGAGTTTCTCGTCCTAATGAATCATCCGGGCTGCGGATGTGTTCGGAACCTAAAGCTATAGATTAACAACACACAGATTAACACAGCTGATGTAGGTGTGGCCTAGACCCTGAGCTTTCATTATGGCGGCAATTCCACCCGAATTTGGTAAATCCAGTTAGATGCTGCGCTCAATTTGCCAATGTATAGAAAATATCACCAATATGGGAATCCTTCCTGACGATCCAGTGAGAACATCCTGTTTTGGGGCTGCGTTTAGTCTTGTTCTTGGCTATGTAGTTACTCAATGATGGTTACTGAGGGTCTGTTCGGAGAGGAAGTCCGGAACAGAGTTGTAACGTAATGATTACTTTGAGTAATGATTACTTTTCAAAATTACTTTTCTTATTAACAATGAAATGAGTGAAGTGATTATGTACACATAAAACCAATAACTGGGGTTTTAAGAGACACTTTAATCCAAAGTAATTGCCATTACCATTACCCATTCCTGTAATGGGAATGGAATTTTCAATTACTTTTTTTCCAATCCCTTGTACCTAATGGTAATGGTTTTTCCAATTCCCCATTACTCGTAGTTGGATAAGTAATGGGTCCTTCCAATTACCCATTACAGGAAGAGTAATGGGTAATGGGAACCCATTCCCCATTACCACCATTCAATCAGTAAGTTGACCATCCTCCAATTCATAGGGGACCATCCTCCAATTCATAGGAGCCATTCCCAAATTCCTTGTGGAACACCCTCCCGAATCATAGGGGACCGCCCCAACATCCAATTCGTTGGGGACCATCCTACAATTCATAGGGGACCGTTCCCAAATTCCTTGAGGACTAACCTCCCAATTCATAAGGGACCATTCCACCATCCTAATTGTTGGGGACCATCCTCCAATTCATAGGGGATCATTACAAGATTCCTTGGGGACTACCATCCCAATTCATAGGGGACCACCCTACCGAATCATGGGGGACCGTCCACCATCAAATTCGTTGGGGACCATCCTTCAATTCAAAGGGGACCATCCTCCAATTCATAGGGGATCATTCCCAAATTGGAATTGGGAGAGTGGTCCCCAAGGAATTTGGGAATGGTTTCCTATGAATTGGAGGATGGTCCCCTATGAATTGAAGGATGGTCCCCAACGATTAGGATGGTGGGATGGTCCCTTTTGAATTGGGAGGTTAGTCCCCAAGGAATTTGGGAACGGTCCCCTATGAATTGTAGGATGGTCCTCAACGAATTAGATGTTGGGACAGTCCCCTATGAATCGGGAGGGTAGTCCCCAAGGAATTTTGGAAAGGTCCCCAACGAAATGGATGGTGGGATGGCTCCCTATGAATTGGGAGGGTGGTCCCCGAGGAATTTGGGAATGGTCCCCTATGAATTGGAGGATGGTCCCTTCTGAATTGGAGGATGGTCAACTTACTGATTGAATGTTAGTAATGGGGAATGGGTTCCCATTACCCATTACTCTTCCTGTAATGGGTAATTGGAAGGACCCATTACTTTTCCAACTACGAGTAATGGGGAATTGGAAAAACCATTACCATTACAAGGAAGTTCAGAACCAAACCGGAACTGTAAAGGGGAGGGGATAGAGCCGAATGGGCTCCTCCGAACTCCTCCGGGCTCCTCCAAACCCCTCCAAACCGTTCAGGACTGCCTCTCCGAACAGACCATGAGACAGTATTAACCATACCTACAAGTATAATATGATGGATTAAAGATCAATTCGTCGCGCATGAATATTGGGTCCATCCAGTTCAACAAGCTTAATGCAGCTCATATCTGCTATGTCTTAATGTGTTGAAGAGAAATAGGTATCAGAACGAAGATGCTTTGAAGGGAGATATTTCTATAAAAGGTTAGCAATACGTTGAATAACGTGAACGATGTATGGTAGGATAATCATATTAATAATAGTGAAGTACAACTGGAGAAACCTAATCAAACAGCTGACCTGCAAGCTCAGTGAACCTTCCCTTCGCGACCACACCATCCTCCCATCATGAAAAGGATTCGACATAATGCCTCCAGCTTTTAATAAATACTACCCTATAGTTCGAGTTAGTAAGGTTTATAACCGAGTTTTGTTATTAACAAAGAGAGAATATAGTCAGTTTGACATCAAGTCTAAGGGTTCGTTATTGAAAATATACAGTCCACCCATCTTAGGATTCTACAACAGTCTCTCCTACTTGGCTACTGTAGTTCACTTTTGGGTTATGATGATTGAGATAGATGTCCAGGTAGGTAGTCTGCTGTTTCTTTCTGGTGGAAGTTCAATAATTATTGTTGTCCTCTGTGCTTGAGATTGCGACTCTGAATCTACTTGAATTAATGAAATGTTGTTTATACCTATATGGGGCCCATTTAAGGTTTAGTTGTGCCTGTGTGTTGATTTCTTGCCGTAAAGTAATTGAGGAGTTTTCTTTCAAACGGGCTTATATCCACTTGGGATTTTATGTGGGAAATTGAGAAAACCTAATTTCATGGCGTAGGAAGTTGTCCAGGGTTTACAAAAATATTCTAACCCCACTCAAAATTTGATGGTTTACGTTTCAAGGTAGGTATATGTAGAATCCAACCCCCCCCCCCCCACCCAAAAAAAGGGATGGGTATAAGCCGTTTTGTCGGCAAACCCGATTTTTAGCAAGCTTTTAAAGCTGGATTCAAACCGTTTCGGAAGGAATTGAACTCGAGAGATGATGAGCCTTACCCTAAAGATTCAGAATCCGTGAAAAAAACAAAAGTTGTAAAAAATGGATATAAGCCTGTTTGAAAGAAAACTCTTCAATTGAGTAGGGGTCTCAGTCGTTCGCCGTTACTTCCTCGTTCCGGATTAGTCTAATCTCATACGAACCTGCGCTAGCGCCCCCCCCCCCCCCCGTCAGAAGGAGCAACATCGCCACCCCCCACCCCCAGTGCCTCCCCCATCCCTCAGCCTTCTCATAGCTGGTCAGTTTTCATCAACAGTTTTCCCCCCATTTTTCTCAGGAAATAATAATCCAATTTTCACGTTTCTTGTGGCATTCTTCTTATTTTTATAATCTCTACGCCCATGCACTTGTTTAATTCCAAAAGTAAAAAATAAGTAGAAAATTGTACTTAAATTTGAAATTTTCAAGAATTTTCAAAATTTATTAGTGCATCTACCTAGGAAATTGAAAAACTAAAAGATTGCCGCAGCCATAATGAAAATCGACCAATAATTGCCAGAGAATGGCGGGAAAAAACGTTTATTTACTAACTGTCACCCCTCTTAAGTTTTAAAGCATAAAGGATGAATAGCCCTCAAAAACTTTACAAGTGAAGGTTTGTTTTTCCGTCAATTCAAAATAGTATAGAATTTTCAGAATTGAATGAGACCACCCACAGTTCTGTAGGACCAACCGTTCGTTCTTTATAAGGTCGTGATGGTTGAACGATAAATTATTTAGAATCTAAACTCAGGTTGTAAATAGAAGGTTCTAGTTCACAGTTCGCTCGTTATTAAATTTAGAATTTAATTTTGAAACTGTAATGCTTTGACTTTGATTTTCATGGAGAACATCGCCGAAAATTACAACAAAATCGGACAGTAGCTTCGTATTGATTTTGCCATCTACAAGGACTTTTATACAGACAGACTGTCAGATGGACAGACACGGTACCAAAATTGTTCAGGAAGGTCCAAAACGTAAAATACGAGTGGAAATTTAATTTGATGGACTTTTTATTGCAATCCTTGAAAATTGAAGGCAATAATACTTGGTCGACTCTCTAGCGGAATATGCCTAGAGAAGCACGTTTTTTTCGCATAAAACTCAATTTTTTCAGGAAAATTCCCTCTAAAACCTTGAAAATGATGTACCGTTGGAGAGGTGAGATCTTGGGGTAGTTTTTTCCGTCGAGTGCACCACGATAGCGGTATTTTTTACGGGAGAATCGATAGCCTGAAAAATGGCGATTTTCGAAAAAAATTATAAATGTTGACTTTGATTTATTTTTGCTTCCTCACTACCGAAGGTAGGAAAGCTTTGTATTCGTGAAAGAAGTGAAAAAAAAAAAATGTCCTCCAAAATCAAAATTTCCACTTGCTTTTTGCGTTTTAGAGCTTCCCGAACAATTTTGGTTCTGTGTCTGTCTGTCGGTCTGTCTGTCTGTGGTCAATCCTTGTCCCGGGCAAAACTATACTAACCTGTGGTCCGATTTTGATGAAATTTTCAGGGATTGTGCGGGTTAGGTACTAGACGGTCCCCTATCAATTTCAGCACCTTCGGACCAATAGGAGCGAGTGCGCATGCGCAAACGTGAATTTCCTGGAACCCCGGTTTCTCGGTTTCTAATGAACCGATTTTGCTCAAATTTGGAGGTTAGTTAGGGACTAACTTCTAAGAGACACCCTATAAGTTTCAATCAAATTGGTCAAGCAATAGCCGCTGCGCATGCGCGAACTTTAAATTTATTGTTACAACCAAAACTCCGCAACTATTCAACCAATTTCGATGAAATTTTCAGGGATTGTGTGGTTTAGGTCCTAGACGGTGGACCGTTAAATAAAGAATTCGAAGAATAAAGTATTCGTGAAAGAAGTGAAAAAAAAAATGTCCTCCAAAATCAAAATTTCCACTTGCTTTTTGCGTTTTAGAGCTTCCCGAACAATTTTGGTTCCGTGTCTGTCGGTCTGTCTGTGGTCAATCCTTGTCCCGGGCAAAACTATACTAACCTGTGGTCCGATTTTGATGAAATTTTCAGGGATTGTGCGGGTTAGGTACTAGACGGTCCCCTATCAATTTCAGCACCTTCGGACCAATAGGAGCGAGTGCGCATGCGCAAACGTGAATTTCCTGGAACCCCGGTTTCTCGGTTTCTAATGAACCGATTTTGCTCAAATTTGGAGGTTAGTTAGGGACTAACTTCTAAGAGACACCCTATAAGTTTCAATCAAATTGGTCATGCAATAGCCGCTGCGCATGCGCGAACTTTAAATTTATTGTTACAACCAAAACTCCGCAACTATTCAACCAATTTCGATGAAATTTTCAGGGATATTGTGGGTTAGGTCCTAGACGGTGGACCGCTAAATAAAATTCTACGTTGAAAATACAAAATATTATAAACTATAATACCTTATAAAAATTATAAAAATATTATAAACATTAATACCTGCAACCCTATCCCGCATATTATCGCCAATATTTTGGTATTCAATAACTCTTTGAATCATAATTTTTTCGCCAACTGATTCTATACGTCCATGTTACAATGAGTGAGGAAGCTATACTGCCCACCCAACTTGGCAGACTCAAAATAATTTTGAGTGGGTTAAGAAAAAATTGCCATGAGACATTTTTTGTTGCAAATTAGTTGTAGAATCGATCCTTGAAGTTTGGTCCATCCAAATGGTATAAATATAAATTTCCCTGTATAAATTTCCATCAAGAAGAGTTTGACGCTCCTCTGAAACTTTTCATACAACTGAAGGTTGATTACTAGGTAAGTAACTTCGCGTATTATAGATGAGAGTGAGTTGGTACGCAGGATCAACACTGAATGGTTATCTACATAAAAAATATTAAACCGTTGTTATAATTTGAAGCCTTTTCTCCTTTGACCTCAAAGCAGACGACTAAAGTCCTACTTCAAGAGGAAAAATCTCATTAACGAATCAAAATAAATAATAGTTTCACTAAAACGATGCATCAGGCGAGAAGCATCACTTCCAATTTCGACAAAATGGGCTGTTTATAAACATAGTAGGCAGATATACCGTTCACTTTCCACCCTCGATTTATGAAGATCACCTCACGACCCTGAGGCAGTCGTATCGTCGATCGTGTAGGTAAATATTTTTTCCCCTTGAGCATTTCTGGCCCTTCCGGATAACCTCGGAATCACCCTTATTATTCACACCGTTCTACCCATCGCTTCAGCCGCTCCTGTAACGCATCTGAAAAGGTTGCAGCAAGTGGATACTTATTATTAGAGGCATCGACTTAACATTATCCCCTCTTTACGACAGGCAATATCTCATCCGGTATCTCGAAAACACCAATAGTGTTAATTTTAGGAAGTTTGATGCGTCGATCTTTCTTTATTCACCCCTTCGTTTCATCCCTGGGGCGCAAATCGACGCCATCGTCTCTTAATTTCTCGGTAGAGTCGCTGCGGTCAATCATCCCGATGTGGGATTAGGCACCCCGTAATTTGTTATGTGGATATTATCTCGGAGTTATTATGTTTGCCCTAACGTCCTTCCAAGGCCCAGTGGGCGCTACTTGGAAGACTCATCATTCATAATGACCTGAAAGAACTGGGATGTTTTACTAAAAGAACGTCGAAAGGATTGTTTATGAAACGCCCTTCGGTTTTATCATCGAGGTGGGTAACTAGGTACCTAATTTTTTTTTTTTTTTTTTTTTTTTTTTTTGCTGCCACACCACCAAAGTTGGAAGCTTTGTAATTCCACCAAAATTAAAAATTTCCCGTTTCGGAACAATTTTGTTTTTGCGACTTTCCATCTCAGATAAAACCACCAGATACTCGTATTTTGTCTTTTTCGGGGCAAAATATAACATAGCTAGGTGTATAGGTACTCGTATTTTAGTAGGTTACTTTTTTTAATGATTTACTCGTTAGTCTCTAGGTGGTTCCCTTGTGGCAATCAAGTGTTGAAGATGGGTGTATGAAGTTCCTTGGCAACGGGATGACGTGGCTTTCGGAGAAAAAAAATCTAGATTGAATTTTGTATTCTTCTTCTTCAGGTACCCTGTCCGTGACGAACGTTGGCGATCATCAACGCAATCTTTATTTTATCTGCGACCTTTCTAAACAAAGATGTGGTGGTCTCCCCAAACCACTGGCGAAGGTTATTCAGCCATGAAACCCTTCTGCGACCAGGCTCGCGTCTCCCATTTATGCGTCCCTGCAATATATTCTGCAGCAAGAGGTATTTCTCGCTCGTAATTAGGTGGCCAAAATATTGGAGTTTTCGTCGCTTTACGCAGTTCATAACCTAACACTCTTTATTCATTCTCTGGAGGATTGCTGCATTGGTCACTCGATCAACCCATGGAACCTTCAAAATCCTTCAATAGGCCCACATTTCAAAGGCCTCAATTTTGCGGCTAAGAGCACCCGTAAGCGTCCATGTCTCCACGCCATACAGCAAGACAGAGAACACATAGCAGCGGAGAAGTGGACTCTCAAATCAAGTCGTAGCTGTCTACTAGCCAACACCCTACTCATGCTCTTAACCACAGACCCCGCCTGCTCTATTCGGCTTCGAATTTCAGTCACATTATTACCCTCTTCAGAAACAATTGTGCCTAGGTATTTAAAGGTTGAGACTCGGGTTACATGCTTTTTATCAACAATCAAGTGCTGTCCTGACACGTTCCTTTTAGATATAATCATCCACTTTGTTTTTGTCAGGTTTAAAGCAAGACCCATGTCGATGCTTCTTTTATTGACGGCGTTGACTAGAGCTTGCAGGTCTTCGATATTCGATGCAATGAGTACGGTGTCATCCGCATACCTGAGGTTGTTAACCCGGACGCCATTGACCAATACACCAACATCCACATCATGCAATGCCTCTTTGAAAATATTTTCAGCATACAGGTTAAACAAAAGAGGCGATAAAATACAACCCTGCCGAACACCCCTAAGAATCTTAATGCTCCGAGTGTTTCTGCCACCCAAACGAACATTGGCCTCTTGCTGGAAATACAGATTAGCTATCAGCTGCAGATCCCTGCCGTCTACTCCAAGGACTGCCACAATCCTCATCATTTTTCCATGTTGCACCCGATCAAACGCCTTCTCATAATCCAGAAAGCAAGCATAGAAGTCGACTGACATGTCTCGGCACCTCTGGGATAGAACATTGAAACTAAATAAAGCCTCCCTTGTTTCGAAGCCACCACGAAAGCCGAATTGGGTGTCTCCCATTTCCCTCTCAAGTCTGCCATACAGCCTATTATGAATGACCTTCAGCAACAATTTCAACACATGGCTCATGAGACTTATAGTTCTGAAATCCCTGCACTGCTTTGGATTACTCTTCTTTGGGATGGCAACAAATGTTGAGAGGAGCCAGTCTTCAGGAATCTTGCCACTAGCATACACCTTGTTCAAAAGTTCCACAATCTTCACCAGAACATTATCCTCCCTAAGCATTTATTAACATGTATTATTCTATTCTAATTATTCTTCTTCTCTGTTCAGAAACATTAGGACTAGAATAATCAGAATAGAATAATTCAAAATTCATCGAGGTTTTTTTTTATCCGAGAGCCTCGTCATCCCGTCGCCATGGAACTGCATACCCTCTACAGTTTCTAAAAGCGCGAAATTCCTCAAATTTGGAGTGTATCCTATTTGGATTCAAGATGTGTGAAAGTATGAAAATGGCCGATAAATTTCATCACAATAGGGTCAGTAGGAGCCACAATACGAAGGAGACACCGAAAAACATCAAATACTCAGTCTCTGAAACTACATGAAAAACGCGTTTTTAAGCTTTACTTGGGCCACTTACAAGATAGTACTCCAAGAATCTCAAGGGACAAAAAAATACAGAGAACACTGCGATCCCTGCTTTCTGTTCAAGGTGAGAGGTTAGGCGTTCGGAGGACACCGAGGTGTAACGACTGTATACTATAAATAAAGACAATAAAACGAAAAAACTAAAAATTTTTTTTAGTTTTTCCAGTGCCAAATTGGAACATTTTAAAAACCCAACATAATTGGGAACTATTTGTCAATCTTGTGGACAGTAGTAGTTAACGACTTGGTAACTAAGAACACTCGCTCCAACAACGGAAGACATATTAATACCAGTTCCAGATTCGTATCGAATAAAAGCATCCACACAGAGTCCAAATAGCTGAACAGGATCAGCTTCTTTGAAGTCTTGCGTAGTGGAAAATTGGAAGCTAACAATCTAATTTTTGGAAATTGATTCCCGAAACGGTTACGTCATTCTCCAAAATTCTATCGAGTCTTTCGTCCTTCGAAAACATCAAACAATAATTTTTTTCTTCTCTCCAACCAAGTCAAATCTGAAAAATTGCCCCCTGAGGCTCCAAACTGTCATCGTGAAGAAATGTTTGCACAATTCCCATTTTAACATACAAATTCATTAAAATCTCCCGATGCCTATCGAACTTTCTTCTTCCGACAATTTCGTCGGTCCGAAACGGCCTGCCTACCTTATCATCACCACCGATAAATTTCGGTCTTCACACCTCAACCTCTTGTAAGTGGTCACTTTGTTAATTGATTCCGTTCTGAGTTTTTAACACCTTTCACTATTCATAAGCGTTTAATTTTCTAATCGATATTCAAGACCCTAAATTAAGGAATTCGATTGGTGTTGAAAGAACGGAGGCCCCGAACTAGTTTACGTGGAAAATAAACCAAGAACTTGATTCGCTGTCAAGCCAGGAGAAACGCCTTTTACCGACAAACTGAAGGTTTCTCCATTTTGGGGTTTCTATGCCCGAAAACGTTGTTACAACATCCGAAAAATTAAATTTCTTAGAAATTGGAGTTCGAAATTACCAGAATGTAGATAAAACAGAATGTTCAAAGAATAATACTGTAAAAACAAATCTTGTGGAGAACTGATCGGGACGTGAAGCGGGCGTATCCCAGGCCCCTTTTATGGGAATGTCCAACAAATCAAATAATTCACATTAATAGAATTTTTGGGGTATCAAAATATCCGACGTATCAAAAGGTTCAATAAAGCGAAATTTTCAACGCATCATAATGCCCAATGTATCAAAATGTCCAATGTATCAATACGGCCAAATTTGTCAAAATGTTCTAAATGTGATGAAAAATGTATTTTTCCGTTTTTGAGCTTTTTCCTCGAAGAATATTTTTTTTTTTTTTTTTTTTTTCGGCAGGTAGGTGAGAAAATCTTTAAGATCCACAGGTGGAGTTGGATCTCGTAAGATACCCTGAAGGATCCGCGACTTCAAGGTTATGTGGGATTCAAACCCACTAAAAAAACACCTCCTTTTCTCTCACGTTGGATGATCAGCCTGGAACTGTTTAACACATTACTTCAGGCTGAGTCCTGGGGCACTTCATCAGTTCTGGATGGCGGGACGGACTAGGTGTTCCCTTCTCTGTCTCTCTCGTTCTAACAATGTCTTCCTTGTCAGGATACTCTCTGCGTACGCTGCCACAAGACTCCAGCTCCTCTCACCTTCCAGCATCTTGCTGACGACAGCTTCTGGTGTTGGAATTTGGGGAGTTAATCCCAGCTCTGCCAGCAGCTGGCTTCTTTCAGCCGCCCATTTGGTGCATTTGAAAAAGGTGTGCAGCGCATCATCATCTTCTCTCTTCTGACAGTGCGGACATGTTGGGACAGTTACCTTTCCCATTTTATGTAGATAGGCATAAAACAGTCCATGTCCTGTGAAGAATTGTGTGAGGAAAAAGTTCAATTCTCCATGCTTCCTGTCCGTCCATTTCTGGATGTTTGGCACTACCCGTGCGGTCCACCGTCCTCTATATTCTCTTGTCCATATCTCTTGCCAGCTTACCATCGTGCAATCTCTTTCTTCCTTGGCTATGCGGGACCTGTCTCCTTCATCCCTTCTGTCGAAAATTCTTTTTTTCTCTAAGGCCATCAGCTGGATCGGTATGACACTGGTAAGCACAAAGATAGCGGGTTCTGACACTGTTCGGTATGCACAGGCGATTCGTAGAGCTCCTCTTCGCTGTACAGCTATCAGTCTCTGTCGGAGATACGCCACGCTCAGTGCATCCGCCCACACCTCCGCTCCATACAAGAGAATTGACTCCACCACTGTCATCATCAAGCGTCTCTTGCATGGTCTAGGGCCATTTATGTTTCTCATAAGGTGACAAAGAGCTGCCGATTTTTGTGCAGCCCTGTCTGCAGTCCTTTTTAAATGTTCACCAAAAGTGATTTTTGTGTCCAACATGACTCCTAGATCCTCGAAGAATATTGTATTGATCGAAATGTATGAAACCTACGATTTTTTGTTTTGTTAGGAACCGAGCAAACTATGTTCACTGAAGAAGGAGAACTTCCTAAAGGAACCTGCGAATTGATGTTAGTAAAATACAGCCAAGAACTCCGAGAGTATCGACAATTTTCACTGCTTCAATGGCAATGACGAGGGCATAACATCAGTTTAGATTCAAACAAATAACCAGTTTTTGGTTCTGCAGGTGAGGAAAATAGAGGCCATAGAGAAACGTCTGCCAAGTTGGGTGGGCAGTATAGCTTCCTCACTCATTGTAACATGGACGTATAGAATCAGTTGGCGAAAAAATTATGATTCAAAGAGTTATTGAATACCAAAATATTAGCGGTCCACCGTATAGGACCTAACCCACACAATCCCTGAAAATTTCATCGAAATTGGTTGAATAGTTGCGGAGTTTTGGTTGTAACAATAAATTTAAAGTTCGCGCATGCGCAGCGGCTATTGCTTGACCAATTTGATTGAAACTTATAGGGTGTCTCTTAGAAGTTAGTCCCTAACTAACCTCCAAATTTGAGCAAAATCGGTTCATTAGAAACCGAGAAACCGAGGTTCCAGGAAATTCACGTTTGCGCATGCGCACTCGCTCCTATTGGTCCGAAGGTGCTGAAATTGATAGGGGATCGTCTAGGACCTAACCCGCACAATCCCTGAAAATTTCATCAAAATCAGACCACAGGATCGTAGAGTTTTGCCCGGGACAAGGATTGACCACCGACAGACCGACAGACAGACAGACACGGAACCAAAATTGTTCGGGAAGCTCTAAAACGCAAAAAGCAAGTGGAAATTTTGATTTTGGAGGACATTTTTTTTTCACTTCATTCACGAATACAAAGCTTCCCTACCTTCGGTAGTGAGGAAGCAAAAACATAAATACACAAGGTATTTATCTGCTCAAAAATATGAATTTTTGGTTGGTTCACATACGAGTACTTTTGTTCAGAATTTGTCGGTCGATCAGTCTGTGGTCAAGTCCTTATCCCACGTATAACAACGAAATATCAACATAAAATAACAACATTTTCAGAGTTTGGGCGGGAAATTGCCAACATTGGAGTAGTGGATCTGAGGAATCATCTTGGGGTATTCTCAGGAGACACTCTCAGAAGTGTATCAAAAGGTTCAATGTAGCGAAATTTTCAACGCATCAAAATGCCCAAGGTATCAAAATGTCCAATGTATCAATACGGTCAAATTTATCAAAATGTTCTGAATGTAATGAAAAACGTATTTTTCCGTTTTTGAGCTTTCCTGGAAGAATACTCTATTGATCGTAATGTATGAAACCTACGAATTTTTGTTTTGCTAGGAACCGAGCAAACTATGTTCACTGAAGAAGGAGAACTTCCTCAAGAACCTGCAAATTGATGTTGGTAAAATACGGCCAAGAACTCCGAGAGTATCGACAATCATCAGTTTAAATTCAATGAGGTATTTCGGCCAATTTTTTAAAATTTTTTTTTCAAAAGAGTATGGCTTAGGAATAACGGTAATCGGGTCTGTTCGTCGAGAAAATGTTTTTAATAAATCAGAGAATCCAAGGAAAGTTGAAGATTTGAATGGTGTGACGTAGCTAGCCAACTGTCTTTGAAAAAAGTATCCATGCATAGAGAAGAGATGAAACCCTTGGAGGATCTCTTGGATACTACAAAATACTACTCACACGCGCGCGGCGTAGTGTGTGTGCATTTATCGCGGCCCGCCTTTTTTTCAAACGTGTGATCTCTTTAATTAATTTTTCTACCACATGTTATAGTATCATAGGGCTTAAAGTTGGAGTGTACAGGTTTTCAAGGGTGCTGAATCCAAATTTGAAGTCAAAAACCTGAATTTCCGACCCACCGAAATACCCCATTAAATAACCAGTTTTTGGTTCTGCAGGTGAGGAAAATAGAGGCAATCGTTACACAAGGTATCTGTCAAAAAATATGAATTTTTGGTTGGTACACATACGAGTACTGTTGTTTGTCAATGGACCTTATCCCACGTATAACAACGAAATATCAACATAAAATAACAAAATTTTCAGGATCTGGGCGGGAAATTGCCAACATTATAGTAGTGGATCTGAGGAATCATCTTGGGGTATTCTCAGGAGACACTCTCGGAGTTCGTCTTTAGAGGGAATATGTATTTTTATTTATTTAAACAATTTTTTTATTGTTCTAAGTAAAATGGAACTCCTCAAGTAACGATTAACACCTGGCTGTCAAAAATGTTACCAAACGGTTCTTGTTGATTCCAAAAAGTTTTGTTCACTTCAAATATATTATTCTCGGACGATCTTCAGACCACTGCCCATTTTTAAGTGAAAATCATCTGAATTTGATTCATAACGTGAATTTTGTTCATTTTGCATCCATTTGTAAGTCCATATAAGACTATGGGAGCTTGTTTTATGGATTTGTGTGCACCACACAGGCTGAAAGACTGGACCGGCAGCAGTCGGCATGCTTACGAATGATCCTAAACTCCCCCCAAGCTACACCCATAAATGCGCTGATGGCCGAGACTGGTGAATTACCATTGAGGATAGTTAAAGCACAGAGTATTTAGGAAGCTACTGTACCAGTGTTGTGGCTGTACCTAATCTGTATTATTGTCTAAAATATTATTGGGTGCGAACTGAATCACTGGTAATTTTAGCCCCTGAACTCTCCAGTGCCATGATCATGGGCTGATACTCTTCGCCCAATCCCTTCAACATGACAACTCCAACAAATTCATCTTCAAGCCCAGCATTTATCGAATCCAATTGCTGAGAGATACTGAGAATTCGATTCAAGTATTCTTCTATGGTTGAAAATTGTTTCAAATCCAACGAAAACAGTTGTTTCAGCAAACTCAGTCGTCTGCACAACCCCTTACTTTCATAGTTGGACTCAAGTTTTGTCCAAACTTCCTTGGCTGTTTTCTGACTTCTTACCATCGGATACAGTGACTCATCGACCATTAAACAAATTTTTGATCGAGCTTTGGCGTCCTTCTTCGGACTAGTCTCTGTTCCTTCGACAACTGCCCACAGATCTTCAGCGATTAGAAACATTTCCATTCCAAACTTCCAGTTGGAATAGTTCTCCGAACCAGTCATTTTCTTGATGTTCGGCATCGCTCCTAATCCTGAAACTGCAACACTTGGTACATTCCAGGAACTTGCCGCCTGCGGCAAAGACCCACTTGGTCCTGGATATCCTTGAGACATCTTGATCGTCTACAAGAAAGTGATGGAGGCCATAACCAGTTAAAGCACAGAGTATTTAGGAAGCTACTGTACCAGTGTTGTGGCTGTACCTAATCTGTATTATTGTCTAAAATATAATTTTAGTAAGAAGACAATTTTTCGTAGATTCACAGAACACTTAATGATCTTTTTATTAACTTCATCATATGAGAATTACATAACAACAAAGTTAGATGTAGTGGCCAACTTAAATCTTCAAAAAGGATCAGAAGACAAATGCTAGCCAATCGATTTTTGGTGTCAATATATAGTAGAAGACCAGAACAGTACTCCAATACTGTGAATTTAACCATTCAAACTCTAACAGAGAAGTATTGAGTTAAAAAGAAAATACCAACAATATGTGGAGGATTCTTAGAACTTCATCAAAATCTCAACGGAGTTGCAGTCTCTTCAACTCCTCACAAGTATGAACTACATTATAAAGAATTAATAAGCCCACCCTCTATTTTTTTACATCTGTGCAAGAAAAACAAATCAATTCCTGAGATGAAAGCAGAAACTATCCATTCAATACATAAAAAGTGGCCTGAAGGAAGGTTTGTTTATACGGATGGCTCAAAAATGTCATCAGCATATTACGACGAGACGTGCAGCATCTCGGGGAGCAGGCGAATCTGGAACGAAGCTTCAACATATTCAGCCGAGATTTACGCCCTTTGGTTAGCAGTAGACTACCTAAAGACAAGTCCGCAACGTTTCACACACAATGTGTTAATATCAGATTCCCGAAGCGCGTTGCAAAAATTGAAAAATATAGGACCCGGAACCTCTATAAATGCCTTAGAAAGGAAGATCATCACCGAAGTATCCGTTCTGAAAAATCGCGGTGAGGAAACCTATTTTGTGTGGATAAGAGGACACATTGGGATTCACGGAAACGAATGTGCAGACAAGCTGGCCAAAAATGCTATAAAAAACGCAGAAGAAACCGTAGAGCCCGTCTTCCCACCCTCTGATCTACACGGATATTTAAAAAAATTGGCTCATTCTCAATGGAGTTCCCTTTACAGAAACTATCATGCCGGTAAAACTTATAGTGATATGTTTCCAAACCCACCTAAACAGCCGTGGTTTTCCAGCTTTCCGGGAAAATCCAGAGAATTTTTCAAATCCATTTCGAAAGTCCGATGTGGTACATGTATCACGAAGTCCTACCTGCATAAGATAGGTGTGGAAACATCTTCCGACTGCCGATTTTGCACTGCTTCCGAAGAAACAATACTGCACATATTGCTGACGTGCCCAGCACTGGAAGAAGAACGAAGACCCCTGCTTCAGGTTCTCTCGCGGGAAATTCCTCTGCCCTTCTCAATGGTTACGATCATTTCAAGTGTAAACCATAGAATAGGTATATAGTGAAATTTATGCTTTTTTTAACTGAGTCCATTTTAAACCATAGACTGTTTCATAGTACTCTCTTTTATTTCATATTGTTTACAGATCATTAACAAGTATTGAACTTTCATTTTACCGCTGTTGGCTGATGGTTTAATAAAGGCCGATGCCATTAAAAAAAAGTCCATAAAAATCAATCAGAAACATAATCAAATTCATTCTGAAAAGTCCGCTCCACAAGCCGTTTGTTTACTTTTCCCTGATCCCCTTTGTTTACGCTCCCTGATCCCAACTCTTCTCTATTTTGTCCACCTGTACCTACTCCCCTCTACGTCGTTCAATCCTTCAGTCTTCACCAAGCTCTCGTTGTGTTCTGCAACTATTCAGACCTCCGATCTTAATCTATTTGCTATATTTCCTACATTTCTCTCAAAATACCACATCCGGCTGGAGTCTTCCTCGAAGAATTTTCTACCTACACTACCCGTATCCCGAGGATGAAGTAAGTGTTCAGTGACTTAAGGCATCTGCGCCATGTCCAACCGGAGATCAAAATTTTAATTATTTTATCCCTATGTTTGCAGCTGCTGATCTGCAGGCATTGGTTGCCCCTCTATACTACTCTATTATACTCTACTCCACTCTACTCTATTCGCTCGACTCTCGGCTACTCTCCTCTCCTCTCTTCTCGTCGATTTTCCCTGGACTTCCCATCCCTTCACGATCTGGTCATATCTTTTTAATTTGTTTATAATTTAATTATTTTAACGGCAAATTTAAGAAACGGCACCCTATGGATTTTACTTACTTGTGAAGGAGCTCCTTAGGCAGTCCAATTATTAATTTATTGTTTCTTTAATTCATACAGTCCATTTTATTTAAATACATTATTCGAACTATTTTTTTTAACGATGGAAATCGGTTTATTCAATTATGAATACCCTTTCTACGTAACATCCAGAACTTGAAATCCATGTGGAAATTTTGAATTTGATTTTGAAACCACGAGACGGTGTATATAAGGATACGTAGGTAGTAGAAATCAATGTAAAAATATTGTTAAGTAATGCGTGCATTCCAGGGGACGTCCCTTTGGATAAGCAATTTAAAACATTTGGTAAGCGATAAAACTGTTTCACTCGATGTAATTTATTTAGTATTTCAGGCAAGAAATTGTGGTCTCTCTTCCCCTCCCCTCACCATACCCACCGTACCATTCCTAGCGGCATGGGAGCCTCGAATTAGAAGAGCATTTTAAAATCCATGATCTACGATACCCAACATGCGAATTAGATTCCAAACCCCCCCCCCCTTCCGTTTACATCCGTATTCAAGATGGAAAAAAGCCCGCTAAATATGCGGTTTATGGGGTCCTGGCACCATGGTGGCACCACTAGTAGTTCCATGGTGGGACAGAGAATAATTCATGAAAATCCGGATGTATAATGAGGATGCTTCCTCAAGGTCAAAGCTTAGGTACAATGGGGGGGGGGAGGGTACGCCTTGATTTTTTAAAGATTTTTAATCGAAAGTAGACTACATCCTGAGAATTTTGGCACCATCCGCGACTTTCTAGCGTGAGTAGTTCTGTTTCTATGATTTTTCAAAGTTTCGACCGTTAATGACGTCACGCGCCCCTCTCGCCTGGGCGGGACCCCCCAGGACACTGTGACGTCATAAACATTCGAAACTTTGAAAAATCATAGAAAAAGGTCTTCTCACGCTAGAAGGTCGCGGTTGGTTCCAAAATTCTCAGAATGAGGTCTACCTTAGATTAAAAATAACAATAAACAGTTTTTCCTACCCAGGCGCATACCCTGTTAGTAAGCAATAAAGGAACCGAAATAATGAAAAATCAGATATTTGTGAATATTATCCTCCACCCGACGTAGTGCACAACTAGATAGGTTTCCGCGTCGAATAAAGAAAGAACCACGAAAATCGGTTGGAAATTGAGGCCTGGGTAGAGTACACAAGATTTTGTCAGACACACACACAGACATTCACCAATGGTTTTTTTCGCGGATTTGGATCTAAAACGCAATCTAAAACGGATTAGACTGACTTTCCTGTCAGAGGTGACTCCCACTCATATGATGATAGAAGTAAGAATCAGAAGGACCTGCCTTCTAATAGACTACCTCAAACACAGAACCAGTACCACCGCTCATCTTTAAAGCTCTACAACGCAATCCCATTGAAGATCAGGGAGTTGAAATACACGCAATTTGAATGAGTGCTCAAGAAATTCCTGACGTTGAATCCTTTCTACAGCATCAAAGAATACTTGGAAAGTGATATGGAAGAACATGTAAACTGTTTAACTGTGTGACATGGGTGTTATACTCGTATTTAAATAGATGTAGTTTAGTCAAGTAAGTATGAATATCTATCGGGAGCGGAGGAAATTTATAACAGTACTCACGCTTGCTTTGATAAACTAGATATGAGGTGCTCGGGAATATGTGTAAGCAAGAATGATATGCTAGTCTGTAAGTCAATCATCTAGTCACTTTGTTTATCTGACGTTAATTTTAAATTATCAAGTCATCACGAAAAAAGTCACTATTTGTTTTTGACATGGATATGTCTTAGTTCTGGGGGTCATTCCAAAATTTTCGACACAAAACAATGCAACGTGTTTTTTCTGATGCTGTTGAACGTAGGAAGCTGAAATTTGAGAGGCAGGGTCAATCGATACATACTTCTATATATCATCAAAGTTGATGATCACTGATCAGCTGAGTGAGCTCCAAGGCCATTTCCTCTCCTGTTGAACGCAGGAACCTGAAATTTGAGAGGCAGAGTCAATGGAAAATGCTGAAGGCGCCTGAGTGGTCATTGATCAGCTGAGTGAGCTTATCATTTAAATTGCCATCATAAGACATATCCATGTACAGATGTATCTGCATGCAGTGTAGATACTAGTTTCCTTCATGTTGGATGGTTGGTGGCTTTGCAGACGAGCGATCTATAGAAAAATAATAAACCATTGTGTAATAATTTGCAGCGTTTATTCTATATAATTGGTTATTTCATGACGTTGACTATTGCCTATAATTCTGTGTAATTGAAGGGCTGACTTTTGAACCGTATTATTATGTCAATGTTGACTATTAATAAGATATTTTTGTGACGTTGAATGAGAGATTGAAGTGTTGAAGCGAGCTATTTAGACGCATTCTTGCCTTGTAAAAGGATTTTGAATAAAGATGTTATTATTATCATTATTATTATTAGTGTGTGGTTATTTTAACCTCAGATTAATCGCATGAGGTCGCCCAAGTCTTACTGTGGGACGTCCAAAATGGTACTGAGGTACTGAAATTTCCCAAATCATTGTACAACTAAATGCAAAATGCATGATGGGTATTTCTAGGACACGCAAGGAAGTTTTTACATCTTCATCCAAACCCACTCAATTAGCGAGTATATTAACCACACCTGCCCATACAATCACCAAGCACTATCAATCTCGGAAAGTTATTCAATAATTTATTGCCTTATAAATAACTCGCGAGACTGACAGAGAGGAACGTTCGAAAATTGGTTCCGGAACGCCCTGGAAATCGAAGCTATTGAGTTTTCGAACAAGTGACATTAACAAATGTTGCTCGAGTAATTAATTCAGAGGGGCCTCAGTTTAGATTACCAGAGATGAAACACTTGTCACTTATCAAAGGGGAGCGCACCTTGTTAGGTCGAACCTTTAGAAAGGGGGTTTCCGATTGTAATTAGCCGGATAGGCCGGTGGGAAGGCGTTGACTGCTCATGTTTTTTCACACGGCCCTTGGCGACATTTCATGACCTACAGATGATCTTTAGCGTAGTTGTCTGTGGAGAGATGCGATGTCGAAAAGATGGCATCTGCAAGTGTGAATCTGAATAGGTACTCTCTGACAAATAGACTGATTAGAGGCAAAGTTCCTTAAACAATATATCATACTGTACTTCCTAGGTAAGAATCGAGTTCCACATACAGCTCTTCTAATCATCAATATGCCATATCCGATATCTGGAAGTGCACAAAATTATAATTCCAATCAATTTGGATTTTGTATTTTTTTTTTTTTTAAATCAACCTTACTGTGGAAGTATAATAGTTCCCTCATACATACCAGCATGGACATAAAAACGCTGCAAATTATTACACAATGGTTTGTTTTTCTATACAGGGTGTGTCACGAAAAGGTTACACCCCCCTTCATTTTCGCAAAATACAGCGTAAAAAATTCCGACCAACGCAATTCTTCATGATTTTTTGTGAGGATCTCAGGAAAAATACTTTTGCGCAAAAAAGTTGTGCGCAATCGTGCGCAATTGACACTAACTTCATTTTTTCAAGTGGAACCCCCCCTTTTTTATTACAGATTCGGATTCTACGTCAAATTTCATGAGAAATTCATACCCACATCGACTTGTTTTATTGCGCGCAACCTGGCTTTTTGAACGCTCCAAGTTGCGCATCTCCACAATTGCGCAAAAATTAGGTTTTGGAGAACCCTAAGTGTGGCACATGTTTTTTCATCAGTTCTTAACGCTGAATCACATGGTGACATCCGTTTTTCAATTTGACTGGAATTTTTCAAAATAGCGGCCAAAAATTCGGTTGTTTTTAGTGAAAAAATCGCTCTTTTTAAATCGTTATGAGTTTTTAGGTAATTTTATTCAGTTCAAGCATGATCATGCTGTCAGTTTTTTTTATTTTTAACTCCACCGTAGACGACCCCAAGCCCGTGGTTTAAAAGGAGGTGAGAAAATAAAAAATAAACATGATTTCGACCTCAAAACTGATGTTTTCGTGAAAGAAATGTTAATTTTTCCTCTTAAATCTTGGTTTTTCTCAAAGCGGATGACACCCTGTGATTCAGCGTTAAGAAATGATGAAAAAACATGTGCCACACTAAGGGTTCTCCAAAACCTAATTTTTGCGCAATTGTGGAGATGCGCAACTTGGAGCGTTCAAAAAGCCAGGTTGCGCGCAATAAAACAAGTCGATGTGGGTATGAATTTCTCATGAAATTTGACGTAGAATCCGAATCTGTAATAAAAAAGGGGGGGTTCCACTTGAAAAAATGAAGTTAGTGTCAATTGCGCACGATTGCGCGCAACATTTTTGCGCAAAAGTACTTTTCCTGAGATCCTCACAAAAAATCATGAAGAATTGCGTTGGTCGGAATTTTTTACGTTGTATTTTGCGGAAATGAAGGGGGGTGTAACCTTTTCGTGAAACACCCTGTATAGATCACTCGCTTGCAAAGAACAAACAGTATCATCTATTAATAAAATTGTTGAAGGGTGTTGAGTCGGATGATATAAGAGAGTTTTTGGTGCCAAAATCTCACGGGCCCCGTTAGGAGGAGACTAGCGCGAGCAACAGAGGATGCTACCCAGTTGAAGGAGGAAGGACGTTAACTTTGGACAGTTATATTATATTATCGATCGTTTCAATAGATCCAAACTTGTTTGGTAATACGTCCCTTAAAATTGACTAGGAAAGGGTTTAGAACTAGCATTATTTTAACATAAATGCGAAAAAAATGAAATTTCTCATATAAACAAAGGAGTCTTGATATTCTTCGTCTTGAGAATATCAAAAGACTCCTTTGTTTATATGAGAAATTTCCTTTTTTTCGCATTTATGTTAAAATAATGCTAGTTCTAAACCCTTTCCTAGTCAATTTTAAGGGACGAATTACCAAACAAGTTTACCATCAAACAAGTTTCGATCTATTGAAACGATCGATAAAATCTGTAGAATTTGAAAGAACTAAGAAACATTGGAATGAATAAAGGACCGGAAGTATATTCTACATGAGACTGATAAGCCTGAAAATGCTGGCAAGTTGCCCCAGCGAAACTGTAGCTAGAAAGAGAATTAAACTACACAAATCAACGTTTTCCTTTTTATTCACAAAGAGGACCCAGAGTCGTTTCGACCACCAACAAGATTAATAAAATCGTACTTATCAGAAAGACACTTCCGAATAAAACGCGAAGATGAATACTCAGCGTTGAGGAACATAGCAGTAGGAGTACCCCAGGGCACTGTGCTTGAACCGGTTTTGTACCATTTGTACACAAGGGATCTCCCAGAACCAACAGAAGCAGTCACAGCAACATTTGCAGACGACACAGCAATTCTAGCAATAGGAAAGACAATTGAGGAAGCCTCAACAAAATTGCAGTATTCAGTGAACTGTAACCTCAAATGGACCAAACTGTGGAGAATCAAACTAAATGAAACAAAATCAACGCATATAAACTTCTCAAATCGGAAAGTAAACCCTATTCCTGTTGAAATTAACTCTTAAGCTATACCATATGCAAAGTACTTAGGTATTACCTTGGATACCCAAGTTAGATGGAAAGAACATGTGAAGAAGAAGAAAGAAGAAACCAACCTGAAATTCAGAAAAATGTACTGGTTGTTGGGAAGAAAATCTCAACTCCCTGTGCAAAATAAGCTGCTTGAGCAAGTGAGAAAGCCAGTACACATGGTGATGCACCAAAAAGGATACGTGAAAATCATGCAAACGGTGCAGAACAAAATACTCAGGAGCCTAGTCAATGCCCCCTGGTACATTCGAACAAATAACCTCCACCGCGACCTCAAATTTGAGATGGTGAATGAGGTCATAAAAAGAAGAGCTGTGGACCACGAAACTCGGCTCCACAAACATCCAAACGTCGAAGTATTGAATCGGCTGGACAACAGCAAGGACGTACGACGATCGAAGAGGACCAACCACTAGAAGAGAAGTGTGTAGTGTGATGTGGAAGTGAGTAGATATCTATGTACCACAGAACTGAGTTAAGTAAATACCTATTAAAGAAAAATTACATTTAAAATTTTTTTTTAATACTATACGATTTTGATGACATTTTCAGGGATTGTGCAGGTTGGCGTGCAGATGGTCCCTCATGAAAATCATGCCCTCCGGATTCATAGTACTCTCATTGCTAACGAAATATTCTTGTAACAGCCATAACTTCTACATTTTGCATTCGAATTCAACGAAATTATCAGGTAGTGCGTTTTTACGTGTGAGATGAGGGTACTTCAAAGTATCTAGAGATTAGCCACAATGAGCCGAATTATCAATGTAACTGGGTTAAGGATACGAGGAAGCTATGTGCCACACCCATTTGGCAGAGTTTTCATTCTTAACCTTGAAAAGTGAAAATAACGATTCCGCCGCCTTGGTAGCAATATAGCACGAATTTTGCTGAAAGCCTGGCATAGTGCCTGTTTTGCTGATCGAGAAGCTAAAAATGCAGCACTCGAACCTATAATTATCCCTATCCGACATTAAAATACGCACTGATACGTGTAATTAAATCCACGGCTTGGACAAAACGGAGAATGGAATGAATGAACATGGAGCATCAAAAATTGTGGACCATCAAGAAGGATATGAAGATGTAGGCCTCGTCAAGCCCAACGCGAAAACTCCTTGATGGAACGGTTTCTCACTCGCGCCGAGAAGAAGTCATCCTCACCCGCCTCAGGATTGGCCATACACGTCTCACTCACGGGTAACATCCTTGTCGTCGCAACAAGAACGTCCACCTGTCAGCTCAAATCCAACCTGCAATAACTGCCCAATCAAATCAACACCCTGCCACAGAAAGCCCAACATTTTCGATAGATACCAACTTTGGATATCTACTAGAAACATTGCGGATCTCCTGGGAAACGATTCCAAATGTTACCGAAACTCTTCCAGACCCTCAAGTCTTTATCCTCATATCACGAACTATGAACTCTCATTCTATCAAGCAACCTAAGTAGACCATAAATATTAATTATGTACATAATTTATAATGTCTTGTGGCAATGACGGTTGATGGGCCCAATAAATGGAAAAAAACCATGTTGTCAAAGTTGAGGAACTTATTATGTTCCTTGACAACATGGTTTTTTTCCATTTATTGGAAAAAAAAATTTATTGGAAAATTTATATTATAAATTTTAGTAGGTACCTATGAATGTTTGAAACTCCAAATTATTATCATCCTCAAAACATAGGATTGTATTTTACACTTGTTAATAAAAAACGCTGCAAAATTAATACACAAAGGTTTATTGTATTTCTACATAGATCACTCGTCTACAAAGAACACGGCTTTGCCATTGCAACTACGAACACCTACCGAAAATAGGCACTACCTACCTACATCTTCACAATCAAGTTTATTTGGAAAAAAATAAATGCTTCACTCTCAATTCTAAAAAATAAAGAATTGTGGGTGCCTTCATCACGAAATTTGATTACTGGTTGCTAAGGACGCAGAACTTACTAGAGATGGGCAAAACGGTTCACCAAGAAGAACGGCTCTGAGCGCTCCGCTCACTCAAAAGATCCGGATCTTTTCGACGGATCAGTGGCTCTTTTTGGCTCTTTTGAGCTCGTATTTATTGTAGAGATGAAAATACGATGAAAAACGCTACAAATTGTTACACAACGGTTTGTTTTAGTTCTGTCCGGAAATTTTTATTCGATTATTGGATTCTACTCTACCTTGAATCCTAAGCCATGAAATTTTGAGGGCGAGAGGGAATAATTTCTCTGTTGCTCGATTCCAATGGTTCATTACTGAAAATAATAACCCAAAAAGCGCTGTTGTTCAATAAAGATGCTCAACAAATCCTTCAAAAATCAACAAAAATTGAACACGATTAAAGCAATGAATAAGTAAGACTTGAAAATATAGTTTTTTGGTAAAATATTTATTTATATGAAATCTGCATTTTTTTATGCCTCTTATGACAAACCACAATAAAAAAAAAAATTCTTAGTAGGTATAACATTTTTATAATATAACAATTTTATGTTATATCGTGTTATTCAACAAAGAAAATTAAGGTAACCAAGGTGAAAGAGAATAAACGAACCAATAAGTACGTAAGCTTCAATATTGATAATAATGGTAAGATAAGGCTGTGCTTTTGCTTGCCTTTTGAACTAGTATCAGAAAGCTCCTCACAAAAAATCATGATGTAAAAATCAAACAGGGAGAAAAAACAACGGAAAGAATCAGAAAGTGGGTCACAGAAAACACTGGAAAAATACGGTAAAGTTTATGACCGAAAATACAACAATGCATGTGGTGGTACGATACAATTCCGCAAAATTGTATTGTTTGATCGACTTATATCGTATTTTCCCTCGGAATTATCGTACGGGTTGGCAACAGTGAGCTGACGAAAAGAAGGTCCTAATTTTCCCGAACACTGCCGATCTCAAAACAACCGAAGATCGAAGAGCCGCCGTTCATTTATTTTACTGGATCTCAAGAGATCCAAAGATCGAAGAACCGCGATTCATTTGTCATTTTTACTGATCCGCAGTTCACTCGCTCTTTTGAAGAACCGATCTTCACCGAACACTACCAGCACTGAGCTCAAAAGATCCGAAGAGCCGCGGTTCTTTTTTACTGACCCGTGGTTCACTCGCTCTTCTGAAAGACCCGGCTCAAATAGCCGGATCTTTAATGAGCGACCCATCTCTAGAACTTACTACAACTCGAAGAAACGAACAGCGAACGCATTTTGGTCAGCTAAAATTTTAACGGTGATTAGGCCTCTTTTGAGCTTTCCCACTAGTATTTCTGATTTATCAATAGTTCAACCCTTAAGTACTTATGGTGAGTAAACGGTTGGTCCTACAGAGCTACCGAGCTCTGTGGATGGTCTCATTCGATTCTAAAAAAAACAATTCCTTTATGTCAAAATTTTTCGAGCTAGGGCGTTTTTAAAATTTCAAACCTTATTTTTCAACCCTTAGAAGTGACTGACATTAACCAAAAGATTCGAGGCACAACTAGACACCAAATGGAGTCCATTTATTAAATTTCGTCAAAATCGGTCCATGGGAACTAAGGAAAGGTACGGTGAACGGACGGAAAATTTTTTATTCGATTTTCGGATTCTACGTACCCTGAAACGTAAACCTAAAAAAATTAGGGGGGGGGGGAAGGGCCCAAGGTTTGGCACGAAGCATTGGAGTACAAAATGCACAGAGATCTCCAAAAACAGTACTAATTACTGCTAAAACCCTACCTTGAAAACAGACATTTCAGGGTGAAACACGATGACCAATACTCTGGCTTAAAGCCAATAAAAGCTGGGGTCCCGCAAGGGACTTTCTTAGGGCCAGTTCTTTATCTACTGTACACACGGGACTTAACCCAACAAGAAGGTACAACTGTTGCCATCTTTGCAGATGATAAGGCTATCCTCTCCGTCGAAGATGCAACTAGTAATCTACAGACGTCAATTACTGAGGTCTCTAAGTGGACCAAGATGTGGAGAATAAAGTTGAACGAATCAAAATCAGTTCACATCAACTTTACTAACCGAAAAATTTCGATCATGGATATTGAGATCAATTCAAATAAAGTACCCCATACCGATACAGTTAAATACTTGGGTTAATCCTCTCCAAATTAAACTTAAAAAAAAACACATAGAAAAGAAAAATGAAGAAATTAAAATTAAATTCAGAAAGATGTATTGGTTAATGGGAAGGAATTCTCGTCTCTCTCTCTCTCTCCACAATAAACTGCTTATTTATAAGCAGATCCTTCGCCCTATCTGGACCTATGGAATTCAGTTATGGGGCTGTGCCAAAAAATCAAACATTAGCAAAATCCAAACCTCCCAAAATAAAATACTGAGTAGTATGTGCGTGCACCTTGGTACATGAGGAACGATGATATTCATCGAGACTTGAAGATGGAAAAAGTCCACGAAATTATCGCAAAGAACTCAAGGAGGCACGAGCAACGCCTCCACAATCATGAAAACCCGGAAATGCTCTACGTTTTGGACAATGAAGATGAATTCGGCGACTCAAGCGAAAAAAAAAACCACTGGACTTATTGCTCTTAAAGGGCAATTTTAGCTCAGTGTTGAAGATACTGATATGAGAAGGGGCTGGGTTTTACTGTAAACGGGCTCTCAAGGAGTGTACAAATGATATGTAATATTGCTAGATGGATTGCATTTTAATCTTCAGTTGCAATAATAAATCACGTTTTAAAAAAAAACCATCCTTCCTAGTAGAAACCGGAACATGACAATAACTAGGAGTAATTCCTCCAACATGGAAAACTTTGTTGAAAGATTGTCATCTCGCTTAATTGTAGTCTGGAGCCGACTCGCTAACAACCAATACCTCGATTGACGAAACAAACATCGATAGTTTGCCGGCGAAAAGCGGCGTCCCTCCCCTGAAAAGATGCCCATTGTGCTCTCCTTGTATGCTAATAAGGCTCAAGTCCTCTCGATAGTGGTAGGTGGGAGCACCCCTATCTTCCATCAGGGCCATACCTCATACCGAATCATATCGTCGGAGCCCCCTCAATGGGCTAATGGCCATCGCAGAGACAATTAGACTGATACAGCTCCCCCTACGGGCTCCTTCCCTTCCATGTAAATCAATGCTTTGTCGGCCTTCCCGGCTACCTCATAATAAATATTCCCTCTATTAGAGACAATCTTTGGGAATCCCATCCGTTCGAAGCTTTTAATTTGTTGATTACGACCCCCTTTTTTATTTTACTAGGCTCTTTTCCATTTAAATTATTACGTTTCCCGACGTCAAAAACCTGAATTCATTATTATGCATAAATTTTAAAACATTTTTGTTCAAAAATTAGTAGGTCCTTGCATGAAGTCGTTTCTTTGACATATATCGACAACAGTGTATGGCCTGGAGGTTTCTTTGTTAATGTGATCAGATACTACACCTCTACGACACATTTTCCTTTCTGTTTAAACAACGCTTCAGCTCTTAACATATGCAAATACATAAAAACGACATGTGTTATCCCTTTTCGAAGAAATATGTACCGATGTAATAATCCATGATCAAGAGGCCAAGCAACCGTCGAATAGCAGACAAGTGTTTTTTCCAACCTTTATAATTATTGCGCCTAAGGTGAACCATTTACATTAATGACTTTGACGGATTTTCTCATAATGAGAGACGAGGAAGAGAGATTAAAAAATCTGTCGGTCGCTTTAGTTGAGGTAAGAAGTATAATTACAGGCTCACCCTGGGTTAAGAAACTTGAAAAAGTATAACTATTTTAATCTTATATCGCTGAAATCACCGTTTTAGCTCAATCCATTCCCAAGATTTGATTTTTCAGTTTTTTTTTTTTTTTTTTTTTTTTTTTTTTTTTTTTTTTTTTTTTAAATGAGAAAACCATATTTTTGCCATAAAAACCAAAACTTCTCCTCCTTGAAACTACTTTCTCAAATATCGACCACATTTCAAAATCAGCATTAAATTTGAAGTAAGACTTGTGTGCCTTTCTTGTCGAAAACTATCAAGTAAGAAGTACAATAGCATCTCAGACAATGACAACTTTAAAAGGGGGATCCGGGTTTGGGCCCGCGACGCAAGGTGTTTGGGCCCTTATGATGTGGAAAACATAAGGGGTTTGGGCCCATGGGAAAACGGAATAAAATTTCATCATTCGTCTTTTAACAATGCAAATTATTACACAATGGTTTATTATTTTACTATTATACATATCACCCATCTGGCTAGAACGCGGCTTTTTCATTAAAACTACCTACAAGCAATAATTTCGATACCTGAGAGATGGTTGCCAAGGACACGAAACTGTATACAACTCAGCAAACCGAACAACGAACGGAGATTTCGCGATTCAAACTCGTGTTTTTGATTTATTGCAAGTCAAGTTCTCATGGGGAGCGAACGGTTCGTCCAATAGAGCTGGGTGGTCTCATTCGATTCCAAAAAATTAAATTCTATTTTAAATTGATGAAAAAACAATACCTTTATATCGAGAGTTTTCGAGCTGAGGCGATTTGAAAATTATAACACCTATTTTTAAAATATTGAAGATGTTACCACTTTTTTCTAAGAAATCCTGCAAGTGGTCTTATTACCAAAAAACGGTGGATACAGCTTTCGTACAAGTACGCAACCACGAGAGACATTTTATGTCTTATGTTTAATAAATTGAGAGCTTCCAATGAGTGGTGAACGATTTTTGTGGGGTGGAAAATGAGGAAGTTAGTTTTCCCTAGAAACGATTGGTTGTACGTGAAAATCATCAGAAATTTCCGCGTAACGCTCCCCTCATAACGATCCCCGCGTGACGATTTTTCATTTATGTGCCATAGTTAAGACATAAAATGTCAAAAACTGTGAAATTTAAACAACTTTCTAATGGTCCACTCAACTTTGAGATTATTTTCAACTATGATACAGTTATAGTGTCTAAAATGTGATAAACGTGACCAGTGGAAGAGGAATTCTAGAGCAGCAGTGCGAGAGCATCGCAATAGGTACTCTAGAATAGACCACTAGAGTAGAACAGGTACTCTAGAATAGACCACTAGAGTAGAACAGGTACTCTGGAATAGACCAATAGAGTAAAACAGGTACTCTAGAATAGACCACTAGAGTAGAACAGGTACTCTAGAATAGACCACTAGAGTAGAACAGGTACTCTAGAATAGACCACTAGAGTAGAACAGGTACTCTAGAATAGACCACTAGAGTAGAACAGGTACTCTAGAATAGACCACCAGAGCAGAACAGGTACTCTAGAATACACCACTAGAGTAGAACATGTACTCTAGAATAGACCACTAGAGTAGAACAGGTACTCTAGAACGGATCACTACCCTTAATCAGCCTTTACTATTAGCATAAATATATTTACTTTTACTATTTACCTTTACTATTAGCATATAAGTAAATATCATTTACTTGAAGCAGATCACGTTTTTTCCACATTCTAGACTTGACATTTCCATCATACAGCTGATTAGACTTCACAGTTTTTGGGTAATTTGACAACTTAAGAATTTCTGAATTCCGCGTTTATCGACATATTGCTGTCGTTCGTTGTATGGAGATGATAGAAAATATTTCAGCCCTTCCAGGATTCCAGTGAGTTCTGCTGAATAGATTGCAGCTAAATCTGATAACCGAAAACTCTTCTAAATTCCTCTTTATTGATATAATATTGACACACTTCCGTTTACCACTGAACCGTCTGAGAAAGTAGTACATTGATTCGGGTTCTCAGAGCCTACTCCAATTGTGTTGGGAGAATTTAGACTGGTACTGACGACAGCAGTATATCGTACTGTATACCGATTTCATACCTAATCCTATGATAGGTCATAAGTAGGGCTCGGCATTTTGCATATTTTTGTTGCGATATGCCCAAGCTGTAAGGAGCCCAAATATGCCATATTCAAGCCATTTTGTCGCTCCAAATTTAAATTTATCGTGCATATATTTGCATATATTCGCAGTTTTTGGTATAAGTGCATATAATGGGCATTTCTTGACAAAAGCCATATTTTCCAGTTTTGTCAGCTATTTCCTCTAATGAGGAGGCGTTATCATGGCCCGGAAAAACAGGTGAAACCGTTCGAGAAAAATTAGAGTGTGTACTCAAACGAAATCCTGGCTGGAAAACTGTCGTTGTGTTGGCGAAAGTGTTGGAAGGCGACTCACCCAACACCAGCAATTGGTCATACACTCCTCAAGAAGTGGCGTCTTTCAAATATCTACCAATTGTCTCAGCAGATGTGAAGCGGTCATTCTCCCGTTTGAAACTATTATTGCACGACTTGAGAAAATCTTTTACAACTGAAAATTTGGAAAAGCACTTGGTAGTACAAGCTAACATATTTTAACAATTAAATGTTTTGTCTTAAAACTGAGTAAAACTATTGTAAAAATTGTATAAAATGATTTTGTATAAAAATGTACATACAAAAATATTGATTAAATACAAGTAACTATGTACTGAAAAGACTTTGTTTCCCACTTATTATTCAATTGTTCAACTATCTTGCGCATATTTTGAAGGAATATTTTCGGATTTTTTCGCGCATATGTACAAATGCATATATTGGGCATCTACGTGCATATTTTGAGGTTTTATTTCGCATATATTGCCGAGCTCTAGTCATAAGATATTACCAAACAGTTTAGAGAAGAACCAGTGAGGTAGAGAAGAACCAGTTGAGGTGAACATTCAGATTAATTATTGTCAATCCATAGACACGATTCTTCTCGTGTGTCTGGCTAATGATTTCGTCCATTCAAACAGATTTCGCAAGACGAGTTTGAATGCCCCCACGAAATGGGACTATCAGTCATTCCACCGCGCTGGGTAACGTCGAGAAGGGAAAAAAACGAAGAGTCGAACGAAATTTATTTTGGAGCAAACTACCTCCTTCTCAGGAGTGCAATCATTTGCGAACCATCACCTTCGAAAAATCCTTCAACGGCTCAAATTACAGCCTTACGAGGCGCCTGGCGATCCCTCACTTTTCTCCATCCGATCGCGATCTTTCAAAACAAACAGGACGGACTCCGCAAGTACAAATCACTGCATTTTCCCCATCGAGCGGTTCCGAGGCGTTTAATTTCAATTATTAGATACCTACGTCGAAGAGTGCCCGTTCTTTCTCAACTTGCATTTCTCCTCTGAATAGTCTGTAGTAAGTTTACAAACTCAAGTTGAATATAAAATTATACGACCAGACAAGCACATTTGGAAACATTACGCTTTTTGCTTCCTTAATACAGGATATCTATACATAAGTTGGGCATAACTTCAGGGTTCGATTCTACAAGGTATTTTCAACCAAAAATGTCTCTTAGCAATTTTGTTTTAACCCCTTGTTTTTTCAATTGAAAGATTTGTTTCCTGTTTGCGACCTTACGTCATTAAAACTGTCGTAACTCCTGTCGTTTACCAAGTAAATTCAAATTTGAGGATATCGTTGGAAACAGCGTTAAATTTTCAAGCTTCCTAGTGCAAAACCAAAATCTTTTTGCAATAAAATATTTAAAGAAAATCAAATCAAAAAGCAAACTTAATTTTTTTCGAAATTTGACTGAAATTTGATTTTTTGAAATTTGTATGTTGAATTCCTATTCGATGGGTGCTCTTCGGGGGAAAAAAACATGCTCAAATCGACAGCTTTCCTGCGGGTTTTTTCAATTTTTCATTTTAAAATTCAAATTGGAAGAGTAAATCAAGTTTGATTGCCAAAAAAAAAGATAAAGTCTATTAGAAAGAACTAAACGCTTCACGCTCGATTCGAAATCATTAACTCAATTGGACCTCGTTATGCAAATACCTGGTAAGCGACAGAAGTCGATTTTGAGAAAAACGCGTCCAAAGTTTTTACGAGTATTCACGTTGTTTTGGTAGTTGGCATGGGAATTAAGAAGTCAAACTTCGTTCGTCTCTGGGGTTTTTTTTGGTGTGTTCTTTCCAGCTATTCGCTCAAAATGTAAGAAAAATGTCTGCAAGTATCATTTTTATGCTTACCTGGTTTTTGAAAAAATCACCAAGAGCAGAAACCTAAATTGCAATAACCTGGTAAGCGCCAATTTGTCGCTTACCTGGTTTTTGCAAAAATCACCCAGAGACCAAATCTAAATTTTGAAAACCTGGTAAGCGCCAATGTGTCGCTTAACTGGTAATTGCGAAATTAATTGAACAGAAAATAGAACATTGATAACAGGGTAAGTGCCAGTTTGTCGATTTCCTGTTTGTTGTCACATCAAAAAGAACAGAGACTTTACCAGGAAAATGTCACTCCTAACCTTCTACTGAGGGTGCACGAAAAAAAAAGAAAGCATGATGGTCACCGAATTCATGTAAGTACTTGTACTCACTTGAAAATGTTTATAAAAAGATAGTAGATGATAACAAAATAAATTTGGTTATAACTAACAGGTTCTACGCCATTGATATAGTTCCCTCTCCCTCGATTGATACGTTTTGTGATAGTCAGGACATAGCTAAATCGTGTTCCTCGTGAACTATGTAATACCTATAGGTACGTAAAACCGGTCGCTCGCCACAATCCACGGATTATCCAGCTTGTTGACTCAAATGTTTGGCCCAGCTGAATTTACGCAAATCTCTGGTAAACGACGATCTCTGGCGGTTACCAGGTGTTTGCGTAACTACTGTAGTGACCAATTGGTGCTTACCTGGTATTTGCAATGAAACTTAGTGGCGCTTACTAGGTATTTGCGAAATAAAATTCAACATTTGGCGCTTACCAGGTTTTTGCAAAATAAAAAACCGCGGATACAAGGCTTGTCGCTTACCTGACATAATAATTTAATTACTTTTAATAAACGTAACTGACTGAAACCACTCCAGAATCGCAGATCTTGACAAGCTGAATCCAACGATACCAAAAACTCGATTTTCGATTTTTGTCGCTTACCAGGTATTTGCATAACTGGGTCTAATTTTAAATGCTTGCATACGATTCTGCAACACATTGGGACATTTTCATGTCAACCACTACACAACAAGGTAGTGAAGTAAGGTTGTTAGTTCATGTACCCAAGCATCAAAGTTTTCGTGACGATTTTTCAGTTCATGTGCCAACGCAAAGACATGAAAATGTCAAAAACGTGTTTTACAAGAAAATCGAGTGTTTTACGCGGTGTATGGCCACCCTCGATCATAAGATTTCTTAACGAGTTTGGTACCATTTCCTATGTATGTTTTCACGGATTTTGGTTTATTATTTTCAATAATAACCTTTGGAATCGATCAAGAAAGAAAATTTTTCAACACCCCCTCAAAATTTGATGGTTTACGTTTCAAGCTACGTAGAATCCAAAAATCGAATAAAAATTTGGCCGTCCGTCCGCCGTACGCGGCACTTTTGCTACTTAGCATTGACCGATTTTGATGAATTTTGGTATATGGGCTCCATTTGGGGTCTAGTTGTGCCCCGAAGATTTTGGTTGATGTAGGTTACTTCTAAAGGTTCAAAAATGAATTTTGAAAACGCCCTAACTCAAAACATTTCGATATAATGGTATTGTTTTTCCTTCAATTTAAGATTCTACAGAATTTTAAGAATTTTTTGAGACCACACGGAGCCCTGTAGGACAAACCGTTCGCTCCCTACGAGAATTTAATGGTTTTACGTACGATAAACCAGAAACACGAGTGTGAATCGCAAAAGGGGCCTAATCTCCGTTCAAATTAAAGCTGACCGAAATGCGATCGATGTTTTTCTTTATGTTGGATGGTTGGTTTCTTTGCAGACTAGTGATCTATATAGAAAAATAATAAACCATTGTGTAATAATTTGCAGCGTTTTTTATTTTACGTGCAATACTTCCCAAGTTCATTTCCCACCAACTATGGTGGAATCTCTAGCTGGTTTTTTGATTGACGCTGGTGTGATGCTCACACAGTAATACATCGAGCCCTGAGGAAGGCGATAAATTCACCGAAAGCTCGGCAAAAGAGGAGTTTGATTCTGAGGGCCCCATTCCCAATAAGTTGTCCAATTTTATTGTTTTGGAATTTTTAATTTTTCTTTTCCAACGAAATGGGATTTTTAAGGGTGTCGGAAGAATTGCTATAAAGCTAGTGATGTTTTCATTATTGGCCAGGTGAAAACCTAAGGAAGTGGATACCATCATCTTCCCACGCTATCACGACTTTCCTGTTACGAAATAACTACAATTTAATAAAAATTACCATTTAGAATGTAAATTTTGGAACTTCCTTTTCTGCGGTTGTTGATGTTTCAAAAATGATCTCATGTTTCTTCCGTGTGACTGAAAGGGGTGCCGCAACGAAACCAGTATCGCTGGAGGAGACGTCGGAATATTTTAATTTCTGATTGAGAGCCTGTTTATCGACAACATTATTAATAATTCATTTTTTGGCTACTGCAGTCGGTGGTAGAAATCAGGTGGAATACCGAAGATGAATGTTCGTACTTCTCCTGGCCCTTCGGAAACCGTTCACAAATTAATGATCCATGAATAATAATGCACCCAGTCGGGTAAAAGGATTAAAAGTAGCGCGTATCCGATTGAAACAAAACAATTTTCGGTTTGTCGGGTCGCCCGAGGGCCTTGTAAGTAGCCAATCAGAGGAAGGGCATAACGAATGACTTGGACGCTGAAACCTTCACTCCACCTTCCGGACCTGCAGGGAACTTCCCCAAGAAGTCCTGCATATAATTATTATTTTTCAAATCATTACACTTCAAGTAGAAGATTAAATAATAAATATCGAACGTTGGCTCATAATTCTTGACTGGAGGGTTTGGAGGCCTAAGGCAAAACCGATCGAGATAAGATGCTCAGTGCCTTACAGTAAGTAATAATAGGATTTCTCTTCATTGGTCCAATGGCATAAATTCAAGAGGGACGATTACTTTCAACGATTCTGGTTGCAGTGCTGGTACCTGTAATCTCGACTAGGTCAAGTGCAACGAGTATCTTGAAGTAGAGAGATAATCCCTTTTGGTCCACGACCACACAAATATTGAGCAGCGCTAAGAATAGAAGAAGAAGAAGGAGAAGGAATACGTTTATTTGGCGAAATACGAAATAATACAGTCTTTACATATTATAGTATTGAAGGTTTAGTGGTGACCTACAACTGCTTTAATTTAGTAATTTATAAATCTGACTCCAATAATATATCCAAAATAGCCGGAAATATTTGAGAGAGAAAATATATTTTTGTAACGCAATTTGAAAATTAGAACTGACAACTTTTTGAATCTTGACTTTTGACTGACTAACACTGACTGACAACGAAATTTCTTGAATACAAAAACAGCAACCAAAAATCCAACAGGTGTAAAAACACAAAAATAAACTGTAGTAACCGCTACAGTATAAACATTACGGCAAGGTTTCTTTAACCGTCTGCCGGAGGTTCAGGAATTACCTTTCCTTAAATCTAAGTTTTCTACAATTTACTTGAAATGAAAATTATAGTCTACATGACAGACTACAGAGGAACATACTTAAAGGCTCAAGTATCATTTTGAAAAGATAAAAATGAAATATTATTGAGATGTTGTTCTAAAGGGTGTCAATTAAATACAAAATAAAATACAATAGCTCAGAAATTGAAGTACACTAAGAGTAATTCGCCCAACAAAGTGAGCGAAGAAGCGAATTTATCTCTTTTCGTTGTAGTGAATTGAAAATTCGTAAACACAAACTTGGTCTTGGGTAAACCAGAGTACAAAAACCAAGTTGTAACAAGTTCAAATCATAGAAGAATTTACGTAGGGGTAGTTATCAAATATTGAAACAGGTCATGCGATGTCTCTCCATCACAACTATGTTGCTGACTTTCAGATGCTTTATGAATGTAACATGAGCTGAGAACTCTTTTTATGGAGCTTTCCAGTGAACTTGCAAAACCATGAAGTCATTTTCGCATCATTTTCGTAAGACAAACAGGTATGCCAAACTGCAGGAGTCGATTTTACAACTAATTTGCAAAAAAAATATGCCCCTCTTGAAAGACCGAAGGCTCATGCCAGAGATCAGATAGATAAAAGCTCTCGTGAGGAATTAACATCGTTGTCACTCCAAAACCCTAAACCTTGTCTAGAATATAGCTTTTAAATTCGCCACTGGTCAGTATTAGGTTTCCCTCTCTAAAACTTGAAATTCAGGTCGTGAAAAGGTATGTGCTGATACGAGTACAGGGAACAACTTTTACACTCTTGTAGATGAAGCTAAACAACTAGTAAATAGTATGGGCTGGTAAGAGTATGGGAACAACAATTTACAATATGAACCCTCCTCTTCTCTTCCTACATCCCTTTTTCCGAGTCTGGAGGGCTAGGATCCGTCCTAGGGAACACAGACTCTCCTTCTCATTCCAAATTATTCTCTGACCAAATTTTGAATGTAATTCAAGCTAGTAACTTTTAAATCCAAAAAAGGAATAGTTAAAATTGTTAGATAGGTACTTCATCATCCTAAAGAAATAAGTTCCAACAGTTACCATGGATTTTGATGAAATTTGGTATATGGGTCACTTCTAAGGGTTGAAAAAGTATATAAATATAAAGGTACCTACTGTTTTTTCTTCAATTTAAAACAGTAGTGAACTTTTAGAATCGAATGAGACCACCCAGAGCTCTGTAGGGCAAAACGTTCGTTCCCTGTGAGAACTTGAGGGTCGGACTTACAATAAATCAGAATCGCAAGAGAGGCCTAATCTCCGTTCTAGGGATGGCAACGATATATCGATATATTGCAGTTGATATATCGATAATTTATATCGATATAAAGAACCGATATTATCGGTCAATATCGATATATTTACCAATAATATCGCGACTTTTTTTCAACACGTAAAAATTAATATTAAAATAAATGGATGAGAAGGGAAGCCTGTACCTTTATAAAACATCAAGTAATTTTATTCCAAATTTTGTAGGTACCTACGTGATGGCTTGATTTCTGATTGTTGACTTCAGCTCAGACATGATTGTGTACATTAATGGTTTGCACCTACAGTGGCGCTCAAGTCTCAATATTATTTTACTTGAGCCAAAAGTAATGGAGGCGACTCTAGATTAAAATTACCCACGAAGTGAACCAGGTTTTCACAATTATTTTCAATTTTGAAGGACCATGCCTACAGTATTTCCCGGCCAATTTATAAATCTAATATTGCAATGGCGACGGTATCAACAGTTCTTATAAGTTGTTAGGACCCTTGAGGGTAGTTTTCCCCAAATTTGCAACCCTGAAACCCCTGGTTTAGTGACATAGTTTTAGTGACCCCTGTTTTAGTGACAGTTTCGCACTTTTTTCAGTTTTTAAACTATGAATTTCGATAATTCATTCCCATTTTCTCTTCAAAGTAGGTTAATACTTAGGGGAAAGGCTCCTAATTTGAGGATAGCTCCTAATTTGGGATAGCAGCTTGTTTACCGTACTGTACGCGCTTTCTGATGTCGAATGAGAGAAATAGTTTCGTTTTGGAGCCTTGTGGGATAGCAAACAGGTTTTGCCACCGTCGGCCATGTGTTATTGTTACCACTGCGTTTTTATCAAAACACTGTTATCCGAGTGACTCAAGGTGCACCCTGTTCAAACTCTCTGACGCTTTGAGGTAAGACTTTTTCAAATTTTTTAATTTGGCATTTAAAAGTGCAGATACTGAGGATCATTTGCTTGACGTTAGATTGTTAATTCAGTCCACTGCATGGTGGTCATGTTGACAAGTTTGTTTGGCAGCTGGTTCCCCGAATTTGGGATACCGAGAGGGTTCCCAAATTGGGATATCCCAAATTTGGTGCCACCTGAACATTTGACTAGTTTGATGAGTTTTGAAGACCTATTATGCTAATGAAATTGAAACATGGCTCAGATATCACCCATCCCAAGCTGTACCGAACACCAAGATCTGCACCCTGTTCAGTATTGAGGACCAGAAGGCTACAACAATGTCAACAGCAAGCGGTGGCTTCAGAAATCCCCTACAATGAATCTGACAGCTACATCAGTGATGAGAACGAAGCTCAGTGCATGTTTTGCTCGGTCAAATTCTCTGAAGACGTGGGTGGGGAGAAGTGGGCAAAATGCTTGAAATGTTTAAGATGGTCCCACCTCGACTGTGGTGAGCTGCGCAGCAGAGTTTTTATTTGCGCGTACTGCTTAAATCAGTGAATAAATTTATGTGATTATAATATAATCACATCTAAACATAGGTCGCAGGGACTAGTTGATAATATTATTATCAACTAGTCCCTGCGACCTATGTTTAGAGAAGAAAGAAAGATTTTGTCAATGGTGGATATTACCTACTCTGATTTAGCTACCTATAATAATTATTATACCTATCTTTTTTTTTGCTACCTATTTATTAAGTGTAACGTCCTGTGATATGACCTAGTTCATGCTGCCTCAGTTTACGCTAGGAAGGAATAAAACATTTTTTTAGAAATGCATCTTGTGTCATAGCAATCCACTTGTGTCATTGATTGTTGCTGTCTTGAAGGTATATAAACCTGTTGTAAATTTCATTTTGCCATTTCCAGACTGCTAGGGATTTTATTTTCGAATTTTAGCAACTGGTTCAACTTTAGTTACCTAATCTAGAAAACATGAGGTTTCCTAATTTGGGATATCCCAAATTGGGACCCCCAGTGTCCCAAATTAGGCGACCCTTTTTCAAGGCTTCGAAAATCAAACTTATTAGAAAATTAAGCGCCACGTCCCCTGGGTGGTCGCAATCGCTCCCTCCACTTTGGGATAGTTACCTAGATACCTCAGCTTTGTCACCGACCAATTGTGAACCTTCTAACAATGCAGAGGTCTGGAAAATATTAGTTTGAAGAGTTGGTATCCCAAATATGGAGCCTTTCCCCTACTTCGACCGATTTTTCCTAGTAGATTTTCCAATATGTCGAGTATATCGATATTTTTTTCAAAATGATATGAGCAACGTTTCAATTCACCTACCTACTTACTTCGACAAGTTTTTCCAAGTACGTCTTCCGATATGTCGATAAATGTCTTCAAAATGATGTTTGTAAGGTTTTAAAACGACTTAATTCACCTACGTAGGTACTTTAATTTGTTTTCCTTGTAGATCGTCCAACATATCGAAATATCGATATATTTTTGCTCCGATATATCGGTGGTATCGATATCTCATTTGATCAGCATATCGATACATTTATTCGACATGCCATCCCAACTCCGTTCAAATTTTAGCTGACATGCGATCGTTGTTCGTTTCGTCTAGTTGTACTCAGTTTTGCGTCCTTAGCAACCAGTAATCAAATTTCCTAATGAAGGCATCCACAATACCCTATTTTTTTGAATTGAGCGTGAAGCATTTATTTCTTCGAAATAAACGTGATTGTGAAGCGAAAATATGATAGGTAGGTAGAGAATTTGCAGGCGAGTGATCTATACAGAAAAATAATAAACCTTTGTGTAATAACTTGCAGCGTTTTTTATCATCATTGATTTTGCCAGGAAATTACGACAACTGTGAGAGCATCGCAAGGATGTTACGCTTTCATGTGACTTACAGGTTCATGCACTATGAAATTCACGAAAATTAGCTCTACACTTCAAGTTTGTGCAAAATCTCGCTTCTTCGGACAACCGAGATGCAAGACGATGAATCTGCTCACCAAACATAGAAAGCGCCTACCCACTACCTGGTTCATAATATATTTGGTATTTTGGTTGTCTCTAAAAAGAGACTGTAACCATCAACCACGTCTACCGTACGCCGACTTCCATAATGGTGGTACTTTAACGCTTCTGTCAACTTCGTAGATATAAGTGGGCATTCTTGAATGAAACGACGCCCAACGGAGTTTATCAAGATGCAAACCTCAAAGCAAGATTATAAACTACACACCGGAACTGCCCGTTTTGTCGCTAATGCCCCTTCTATGACTTTTAACTCGCTCCTTGCATTTCAGCTTATCTGCCCGCTACAACTTTCATCTGTTCCTGAGAAAACATGATTTTATTCTTGGGACTGCAGCCTACACTACGGTTACACGTTCCAAGGAATGCACTGATTGACTCCCGATCGCCCTTTGATTTATACATTTTAACGGAAATGGGGCGTGAGATCCGACAACTTTTAAGGATCTAAATAGCCTCGGTAATTACACGGACAGCCAAAAGGTTCGTTTAAAATTAATGTATGCTAACAAGCGGTGGGGTGCTCAGATACAACAGGCATCCCTTAGGGCCCTCCTGGTTAGGAACGTCTCTGTAATTATACAACCGTCCCGTGCAAATTGCTGTTCTCTCTGTACAACGGAAGGAAGGTAAAAGGAACTTTAATTAGCAACAATAAAATATTTAAAGCCCAAAGGTGACTGTGCAAGTGTGCAGTATGTAAGACCCCCGGGTCGTTAAGAGTGTGGTGGGCGCCGTTCAAACTATTAACTACCTACTACTTCAACTTCGGATTAAAATTGGTCGTCGTTTAACCTCCTGAGAGGTGCTCGCGTTTTGGGAGGATGACTTGGAGGAAACTAGCCGTTTTAGTGGCTGAGTAGTATAAAACGGCCATGTAGTAGGAATGGCGAAACTGACTACACATAATCTGCGCTCTCGTGAGCTATTGTTCGAAAATCGAACAGTTCACAGCCAACGCTCGTGAACCAGCTTGACGATCTACGCATTGCACAGGAGATTGAAAAATTTCAACCATAGTTCAACATTGTCTTGTTTTCCTTTCCACAGTGTCCAGCGATTCCCCGAAAAAAATTCCCTGAGTTGTCCAGGGCCAATAGTCGTCTTTTTCCAGGGTTAGAATGAACTGTAGTCCTAAGCACCATGATGCAACAAGACATGGAGGAGATAATCAAGAAAGCAGGAGAATTTACCATCGGAAAGACGGCCCATCCGCCAAGGAACTCTAGCGGCCCCATATGACTAAGGGCCGGGGGTACAATACCCGTTTGAACGTCACTCATCGATTAAACTACTGTTTAAACGGAGAATGCAGTTTAGGGCTGGGGTACAAGTTCCTAAACTACGCTTTTAGTTCCTGATAAGAGCTAAACTAAGACTAAAGTTAAACGGTCGCTGATGGCCGTTTAAGCCGAGCTTAGTGGGTAATAACGAGAAATATTGTTACCAATGTGGTGAAGTATTTTGGTTGAGGTTGAATTTTGTTAAATATATTGTAGTAGCTGCTCTACTATGTTACATTATTCACTGACGATTATAGTGTAGAAGTTAGTCTGTACAAATATTCATTAAATTTAAGGAATACCTAGTCGGAAAAAGCATTCGACAATTTGAACATTAAAATAGGAAAATATTCCAGCGTTTTATTCAAGTTTTTATGAACTAAAGATAGTTATTTCAAGAACGGAATCAAGAGAGGTAAAGTCACAAAAATTATAAAAAAGGTACATTTGTGTATTTTTCGGAAAAAATATACAGAATATCTCAAAACATTATTGATTTGTGATAGGTACAGTCATTTAATAAATAGATAGCAGTCAGGTCCTTAACTCAGTTACACAATAATTGATACCTACGGAATAATATTGTATTGATAAAATAAAATGGGAAGGTAGGAGGAAACGACCATTAGGAATAGGGCAGCACCCTTCGTAGGAGACGTATCTTCAGTTGAACGTGGTAATCGCCTGAAAAAAAGGAATGGGGGGTGATGAAAAGAGTTGTGAAGTAGGTAAGTAACTATGAAGAAGACGTGAGAAAGTACTTGAAAGAATGCATCTATAGTATTACGAGCAATTTGAGCTACATGAGTTGCTGTAGGTACCTACTTGCTGGTTTTGTAGGAGTGCTTTTTGGTAATACATTCTATCAGGTATTCTACCGATCGTTATGATTATTTACGTACATTAACCAATATTTGGAATCAAGTTGCATGCTAGTGAGAAACATAGTAGTTATCACTACTCACTTTCACATTATCGTCGGAAGTATTCGGCATGCAAAATTTCTTTTAATGATAAGAAATAGGATAAAATTAATACGTCGAAAGTACTCACCAAATTTTCGAAAAACCGGTTCTTGGACGGGAAGGCTCTTTCTTGAATAACCGATTTTTGGGTCGATCATGAAAGTTAATACGTCGTTTTCATCGTTGGTTTGTTTTTATTTATTTTTCGACACCCCTTTCTTTCACCACTAGTGTATTACAATAAATAGAAACGCTAAAATGAAGGTTTTTGAGCCGATTGAAGTAAAAGTCGTCCGCACTTTTATTCTAGCAAAACTCACATTGAGGTTTTAGGTTATCCTGATTAATGTGAAGTTGATGTTTATTCCAACTTCTGCCTTGAAATTCATCAAAAATTTGCAGTTACGAACATGGAACAGCATGGAACCTTTATAGTTCCATGCCGTTTTGTTCTCTTCCTCTTCCTCTTCGTCGTCTTTGGATTCCTAAACTCCAGTTTCTTAAACCGAGCTGATAAGGACTTGTACACCCGCCAAACGGGATCTGTAGTTTAAACGGTGTTTCAAAATTAAGCTAAGCTTAGCTATGTCCCCGTTTAAACAATGACTTGTACCCCCGGCCCTAAGCAAAGCCAACGTAATTGAAAGAAATGAGGATAGCGCCGAACTTAGTATATTAGCGTACAACGTTAATGGAATAAATAAAAACATAGAAAGCAATAATTTTGTTCGGATTTTTGAGAAGGTTTGACATCCTGTCACAATTTTGTTGGCTGACTCATGTGGAAGTTGTGGTCTCTTTTATATTTTGTCTTTAATGTTTTGTTATGTTATGTCCTCTATCTTGTTCTGGTTTCTATTGATTGTTAAATAATGTTCTGTCGTTACTGTTATATTGTGTCCTCTAGTTCTATTGTTTGTTAAGAATAAGTGAAATAATGAAGTAGGAATTTAATTATTAAGTGAATAAAATAAAATAAATAATAGAATGAATAGGTTAGTGGGAAATGACTGAAAAATATTGCAGTAAAATAAAATAGAATATTAATGATTAATAAAATTAAATTGTTAAATAGTTATAATTAATAAGGAGTTTTGTTATAATGATCGAGATGATTGTGTACGACGTTTTTGGTTTTAAGGGTGTTGAACTCTCCGGGCAGATGACCTGTGGTCCGTGCCCTAAATGTTTTCTGCAATACAAATTATTATGGAATATTGTATGCCAAATAAACAAATTTTCTATCTATCTATCTATCTATCCTGTGAGCTATTGTTCGAAAATCGAACAGTTCACAGCCAACGCTCGTGAACCAGCTTGACGATCTACGCATTGCACAGGAGATTGAAAAATTTCAACCATAGTTCCACATTGTCTTGTTTTCCTTTCCACAGTGTCCAGCGATTCCCCGAAAAAAATTCCCTGAGTTGTCCAGGGTCAATAGTCGTCTTTTTCCAGGATTAAAATGAACTAAAATATAAACAAATTTTCCATAATTCCTCAAAAATCAGGTTTCAAGGACATTTTGAAATTATTGGTACTACCTACCTAGGTACTACTACTTCTCTCAATTAGATGAAATAGGGAGTTGGAATTCCTTCATATGGAAATTTGAATACTGGTTGCTAAGGACGCAAAACTGAGTACAACTCGACGAAACGAACAACGATCGCAAGTCAGCTAAAATTTGAACGGGGATTAGGCTTCTTTTACGATTCAGTTTCATGTTTCTGCTGTAGGTATCATAATTCCAACCCCTAAGCTCTCATATGGAGCGAACGGGTTGTCCTACAGAGCTCTGGGTGGTCTCAATCGATTCTAAAAATTCAATACTATTTCAAATTGGTGAAAAAACAATACTTTTATTTTGAGAGTTTTCGAGCTAAGGCACTTTAAAAAATTTCAACCTTAATTTTTCAATCCTTAGAAGGGATTGACATCAACCAAAAGTTTGCGGCACAACTAGACTCCAAATGAAGCCCATATACCAAATTTCATCAAAATCGGTCCATGGTAACTAAGAAAAGTGCCGCTTACAGCGGACGGACAGCAAAATTTTTATTCGATTTTTGGATTCTACGTACCTTGAAACATGAACCAACAAATTTTGAGGGGGGGGGGGGGGTAAACAACTTTTTTTCTTGGTCGATTCCAAAGGTTCATTATTGAAAATAATAAACCAAAATTATGGCTAAAATTTGAAGGAGTAGAACTTTATTTCGTTTAACTAATATAACATAGTAATGTTTATTATTACTTATTTTTGCAGGGTAATTAATTATAAGTAAATTATAATAATTGGTATATATTACTACTACCCGCTATTTAGAACATATGTTTCAGTCTTTCATTGCAAAAATTCCAAAACTAATCAAATCAATAATCCCAAAAACTTTCCTAATCAAAATGAGAACGAATGTGTAGTAAAAATGTAAGTAAGAAACTCTGAAGTCATTGGCTAGAAATTGACTAGTAAGGGGTCAAGATATCACCGTTCGAAGCCAAGTCTTCATCACTGAATCGAAACGGTCATTCCCGAGTAAACAGCAATGACTGGGGACCCACTGAAAGCAAACTTGAATGTTCTTATTGCTCTTGATTTCAGGATATTTGAGTGGAAGCGAAAAAAAATTTTCTTGGTTGTAACAATATAGATTGAATTTCAGATTGAAATTCACCTTATTGCTCATAAGTTAGTCGGAGGAGGGTAACGACCATTCCCCTTCAAACCAGTGATTAGATTAATCAGCCGGCCCGAAGTGGATATCGATTAATATCTCTATGAATCAAATATCCCCCTAGGCGTAGCTCCAACAAATCGGGAACAAACCAAATCGGTTTGCCCCTTCTGTAAAAGTAGGATCGTCACATGGTAGATTCAAAAGTACCTTGCACTACCCTCATAAGGGACCGTCTACACGTCTTTCCGCACAATCCCTGAAATCTGAACATTTTTTTTTACATTTTCGAGAAAAAAACGAAGCGATTGGAATGGCATTAGGTATACATTTTAATAACAAAAATGTAAAAAAGTTATATTTTTATGGAAATCTAATTTGAAATATTAAAGTTGAGAAAATTGGAAGTTGCTACATTTTGAACATTAGTAATTGAAAAACACTACTAAAAATGCCGGAATTCCCCATGAAAATGTTCGGCGTTCGAGAGAAAATTGAAATTTTCTAAATTTTCCAGTAGAGAAAAACTTCCTGAGTGTTCCAGGTTTTCCCGGTTTCACAGGTCGCTGGACACCCGGCTTTTTTTTAAGTGAAATTTATTTTATTTCTTCACACATACTGGGCCAGTAATTAGTTGGGAAGCAACTCTTGTCAATTTATTGCCAAATTCATTGACTGAAATTTCATAAACGAGAGAGAGAAACCAAGTTGAACCAACCAAATTTAGCAATTCATTCACAGACCGTCGGATAGTTTTATTCAGTCGAGGTCATAGGAGGTTGAGAAGGGAAGACTTCTTCAATTCTTCTTCAACGCTGGTGGGACTTCCTCGTCAACTAGGTAGAGCATGATTGCCCATAAAATATGAGTATCGAGCACTCCAGCTCTACTTTCGAGTGGGTGAACGAAAATGATAGAAAATTATGCACTAAGGTTGACATTATTCCATTTTTCCACAAAATATATCAATGTTTATAACCATGTTATTGCTTCAAAGTCTACCAAGGTAGCGGTAGCTTTGTTTTCACTTTTCAAGGACGAAAGAAAAGTTCTCCAAAATCGAAATTTCCACTCGCGTTTTACGTTTTAGACTTTTCTGAACAATTTTGGTTCCGTGTCTGTCTGTCTGTCATGAATTCCTTGTAACGCGCATAACTATACGAAGTTATTGTCCGATTTTTATGAAATTTTCAGGGATTGTGTGGGTTGGTGTGTAGACGGTCCCCTATGAAAATCATCACCCCCGGACTGATAGATGCGACTGCGCATGCGCAAACGTGAATTCCTTGTAACGGCCATAACTTCTACACTTTCCATCCGATTTCAATGAAAATTTCAGGGATGTTACAGATTAGTATTTAGATGGTCCCCGTAAAATCCTTGTAACAGCCGTGCATTTGTCGTCCTCCGTGTGACGCCAGAATCTCAAATCCTATACAAGTTATCACCAGGGCCCCATGGCTCAGACGCAGCGCTTCTAACTCCCACCCAGGAGTGCTGGGTTCGACTCCCAGCCTTACTGAGAAATTTTTTGATCCAATCACTACTCACTTACATTTTTCATCCGAATTTGATGAAATTTTCTAGGATTGTCCAGATTAGCGTGTAGATGGTCCCCTATAAGGGTAGTGAAAGGTACTTATAGATTGGTGTTTTGAGATAACTATTATGCATCGGATCATCTATATAATCGGGTTATGGATACAAGGAAGCAATGTGCCACACCCACTTGGCCGATTGCCTCTTAATTTGCCACCAAATATGCATTTTTTTAATTTTTTATTAATTTCTGGAAAAACTATGACGGTTACAGGTTTGATTAAGGTTTCAAATTGAAGCTGAAGTAGTTCAGCTGATCGTCATATCACCACCAGATTCACCTCGGATCTCTGCCCCACCGAAAGGAAAGTGAAAGATGAGTGGTGAGGTTTTCCGAAGATACGTCATTACAGAGGACTTTGCAGGATTCAGAAACTGGTGGTTTAATTAACACTAATCCTCCAAACGGGCCATTGCACCTGTCCTACGTTTTGGTATTAACGTAGAATCTACCTGCCCTTTTTCAGAACTGAATCGTACCTAATACCAATTAATATCGTCGTCGGAGGTCTCTGAGAAGACTGTTTATGTTTTCGAAGTCACATGCAAGGTTCCCAAGGTTATATCAAATGAATAAATGAACATCTATGTGTATAAAAATGAAAAAACAAGAACAAATACACGTAACTGGACGTAACATTGAGATATCGTTGAAGGAGGAGGTTATTTATGGATCCTGATGCCGAGCTGTCAGCCGAGGGCTTCTGGATTTATTAATACAACTCATTACCCGTTTAAAGTTTATCATTGTTTCATATTGAAAGTAATAAAGACCGGCTAGACCGTCTGTCGGTGTGCCTGCAGGGTTTTTACTCAATGGACTGTAACGAAGGTCGGAATCCATCGCGTCGGACCCACCAAGTCGAGCGGGAAAACGGTTGGCACTTGTTCCTTCCAACAATGAATTAGGCCGCACCCCGGACAATCCGTCGCTCCGAACAAAACGGTAGGTGAATGAATGGCATGTTGATAGTCAGGTTATTCTTACTACATCGTAGGGAGCAATTACTCAGAAGTATGCCTACTTGTGCAATGTGCGCCTATTTCTTTCTGATTTTAATTGCCAGTACGGCGACGCTATTACGTAGGTATAAGAGAACCATTTACAATCAACACCATCTTGTCGATCGTTACAAACGCTCATCAAGTAGTCAGTCTACCTCTTGAGATGGTCCTCCTGCTATGTCCTTAATCTCGCTCTTCCTGGTCTCGTGCCGCTTGCATTGTTTCTTAGCATCCTCCAGGGTCTGCGAAAATCAATCTCCTTAGTCCAAGCGAGTTCAATAAAACCTTCTCGGTTATTTGCGAGATGAGACGATCACGGATCATGTTGTCTCTTTCCTCGTAAGCACTAGTAGCACCCATTAAATTATTAGTGTTTGATCACAGAGTACCGGAGACAAGTTAACAGAGGGGAAAGCTAATATTAAAATGGCGTGCAAGCATTTTTGAGGCTGCCTCAGTTGCGCCATCTACTTTCAGCTGAAGAACTACTACGGAAACTAGAGGTGGGTAGGAAATCGCGTCACTGGTTAAAGTCACCTATTACCGGAGAGTCACCGTTCCGTTTGTCACCTATTACGGAGCAGACCCTATTACCAATGGACCTTCATTTGTTTCAATTAGAGATAATATTGAGGTGAAAATGTATGTTACCTACCAATAATGATCGACTGTGATAAATTGCATTTTTTTCTTATTTATTCCATTTTACCTACCAACGGAGGACTATGATGACTCTGGGACCACGATCGATAAATTAATTATTTCTGAGCTCTAAACATATTAATCTGATTGCTGAGTGTCTCATACTAGTTGCTTAAATCGGTAAAACGTAATATACAAATATAATGGAGGGGTATATAAATTTTTTCTCAATGAACAGAACCAATTTTTTATTAGAAATATGAGACTAATACGCTAGTTGTGTCTATTGGGGCAAGAACTCTCGTTACGGAAATCACTGCTGGTCACTTTACACCGAGCAGCGCCGCAGTTCCAGGATGCGCTTCTCTGTCACCCTATTACAAAGTCACCTATTACTGGAACCTATTACCGGCCTGTCACTGTCACGTTGTCACCTATTACCAAAAAGTAACCGTTTCGCACATCACTAACGGAAACTGAAGTGGTGGGGGGAGGCCACACTCTCTTCATGCCGCTTTTTTACAAATCCTTTCGAATGACCAGAAATTAATAACTTTTCTTCGTCTTTTAAATTTGCAAGCATTACTTAGAAAAACCAATCGAGGCGAAAGGTATATTCCAAGTTGCCCTTACAATTGTTGTTGTCCGTATTGTCAGTAGTTCAAATGTTCAATCGACAACTGCCACCCATAGAAACGTTTGAAACCCAGTGTATTATCGAAAATTGCTCGATTTGTTCATACATATCGAGAATATAACTAAATGTTATCAAATTAATTACTTGAATGCGGCCGGTAATGCCCCAAGGAGAAAAATATGTGTTTAACAAGGTGAATTGTTGTGATGAGGTTGGGAACAAGCGATCATGAACGCGATCTGTTGCACTCATCTAGAACTACGTCCTGGAGCTCCACCAATCAGAACGCTTCTAGGGCTCCCAGCTTCAGCTTTCAGCCCAGTGGTGTTCGATGTTTGGACTTCCCACCTATACTAGGTGGGAGACCAAAGTTAGTTCCTGCACCAACGTTGCGCAGTTGGTCCCCGAGTTCCACCACTAAGTTGCCAAGCCAACTTGAAGCTAAATTAGTTCTATTCATCCAATCATTAGGTAGTTGTATTCCGTAATAATGAACCAGAATTAGATCTATAGGAATCAGTTTATTAAGTAGAGCAAATAACGAATAACCAGAGATGATTTATGTGGCTGCGGCCACTCCGAATCTTGGAGTAAAGGTGGGTTCACAAGCGTCCAACTCTGTGTTTCCGACTCTCTCCGTTCTGCCCGCTGATTGGCCAAGAATAGATGGAAAGAGCCAATCAGCAGGAAGAACGCAGAGAGTCAGAAACGCAGAGTCGGACGCTTGTGAACCCAGCGTCACCTCCCATACAACCAATCATCGCCATCTTGTGCTACAAATTCAAAAATAAAAACCGTCTATAATGTTATCGTAGTTCATCCTTAATTGTTTAATACAAAAAGTTGAGAAACCGTTTACTCTGTGTTCGTTTATAGTTCTTTTATCCCGAGAAATCAACAGTTGACCTTGATGAAACACTAACTTATCAACTTAGCGCCAATGCAGAATATTCACCATAAGCATCGACCACTTCCTGGTATGTGGTGAGTGCAAATTTTGTCGTTGAGGAATCATCGCTTTCCTGATTTGATTCCTTGTCGGCTTTAAGGGTGTTGTGTACTTCAATTCCCTTTGTTCCAAGTTGGTTCAACAGGACAGCTATTTTTACGTCGTCCTTTTAGACGCTATTAAATAGAATCCAAATGCTTGCATCCAGTCTGTCCATTCTTTTTTAAGGTCATTAACCTCAAAATTAAATTGCTGAGATGTTTTTGCGTCGGACATGACGCCAGTGAGAAAAAACGTGGTTAGTGGCCGAGCGTCTGTTCACTACCTCCGCGACCTTATTTTCTAAAATTCCCGGTAATTAAAGATAAGCGTGTGGGTATTTGCGAACTCGTACTATCCCTTGTGACGGCTTTTAAGTCAAGTTTTCTTCTGACACAATATTATATTTCAACTATTTTTAATTAGGAAGGCAGAAGACTGATTAATCAAAACGATCGATCGAGTGGAAATGATGACCACACAGTATCCACCTCCAAGCATCAGGTGAAACTGAACAAAGAGTAATATCACCACAAGTAGCTTCCTCACATATAATGAAGAGGAGTAATATAACTCATTGACGTAACAGTGAATGAAAGTAATTTTATAGAACCGTAGGCAGATCTTTTCTGATTAATCACACACGTGGAACACAATAATTGTGGCAGATCACGGAATATATTTCCATCCTTAACAGTTTTTGGGTTCTTTTTTAGTTTGAAAATTTAAAACATTGAATTTTTCGGTTGAGTTGGATTGCAATTCTGTAAAGGCTCAGGAACAAGCAAACAAACCAAAATCATACTCACATTCAAAAACCCCTCTCACGTTATTCCACTTACCTATTACCTACGTGTGGTCTGCTAATGAAGACATTACATTCTCCTCTTCGATTTGCCCTCGTGATCCTTTCGCGATCCATCCACAATTTACATTCCTGTCCCCGAAGCCCCAATTAGCCAACTATTGTAGACAGTGGATACTTTCGATTCATAATGCGGCTCGAGCCATTTAATTTCCATATCAATTACCCACCGCTTAGAATGCGTCTCTCGCTCCGCAGCTTGCGATTTCGTTCTTTGCTCTAAATAGGTTGGGAAGAATTACCGAAAGGTCGCTGTTAGGAAACTGGCCTAACTAGTTCAAGAACGTGGTTATGTTGCTGGAATTATTGGGATCCATTCAATTCTAATCCCAATTTTTCGCTTCGAACCGCAATAATGATCTTAGGCGACTAAAGACCTGAAGGTAGGTTAAATAGGTAGGTACTCTTTTTAAATTTATAAGAACCTTACCCCTACGAATTAAATCGTGACGACGATGTAGAAACCCATTTAATAAAAACGGAGTTATGAACAACGTAGAAATTGTTCTACAAAGATACGTTCTGCCCCCATTTCAGCTGAGGGCATGCCGGTGCCTCCTCAACTGATTCAATTTTCGAACACTTGACGAAGTAATGCAATTTCTTAAGAAACATGTACTTTTCGGGTAAAACACTACTGCGTTGATGTACAAACCTACTGAGCTTGCAAAACAAGTTAAAATCAGATGAAACTCCGGCCCTGTGTCTAAAAGATACTTCACCAGGATTTTCTTTGATCTACATCCGTCAGAGACATTCACTAGGGCAGTAGGAAGCCTTGACTCTAGATGATCTGAGACATGATCTTCCCTCTGGATGGACCACTCCATAATGTAACCTCTTCCCAAGTCCAAGTACTGACATATTATTGGCGTTTTTATGATCTAATACATCCTACCTACTATGATCCCAGTCAACAATACTACTGATGAACGCATGGAGACGGAAGTCCACCGCTACGTTCGACTGTAGAGGCTCGTTAGTCCTACCTAGGGGATGTTCGTCAGACCTAGCACCTAGGGGGGACATGACGACATCGGAGAGTCAGGGACCTTAAGATCTAATTACAACTAACCACCTGCGTAGTGCAATGAGGGCCGGCTCTCCTGGGTATAACACCGCGGGGTATCAAGGGAAGGCTGGTCAACTCTTCCACAGAGGTCCTATTCTATCATGCACAAATTATCTCTAGCAGCCGAGCTACTGCAATTCTTAGAACTAGACATCCTATCTGTGGGATCGGACTTGTTATGCGATATAACAAATTCATTATGACTCTACTGTACTTACCAGTAAGTAGAGCCAGTTCGTGAAATGAGACTGACCAATACCTGAAACAAAATATATTATCCATATGAGTCAACCTATTACTGCTGTCTACTTTCCACTCAATGAAGATATTATTGGAGGGGCTTAACCATGCCCAGCGACTAAACTAAACAATGGAACGAGTTACATCGTAAACAGCCATGTTCCGCTGATATAAAGGGTAATACTTCGAAATAATTACCTACATAATAACTGAACCATCTGAAATGTATTAACCAGGCCAATGGTGTCTGGGACAGTGGGAGGGTGGCGTTCTTCGACAACCGCATTATCAACGCCGACGCTCCTTCCTACTGCACCAGAGAATGGTCAACAGTATCGCAGCAAGCTGCTCGCGAAAAACATCGCAAATATGACCAAGCAGCAGAAGATGTTCGTGGCTCGTTTACACCATTGATCGTTTCGTGTGATGGAGCTCTTCACAAAGAATTCCAGGCCTTCCTGAAAAGAGCAGCTAACAAACTGTCTGAAAAGTGGGGAAGAGACCTGTCTGAGATCAGCGGCTTTCTGAAAGTTAAAGTTCAGATTGCAGTGTGAAGGGCTGTATCCATGAAACTAAGGGGCACCAGGAAAAAAATAAAAAGTCTTGGGACAGAAGACGGAGCAATCCTGCCACTCCTACGAGACTAAATGACGAGAGAAGCCAAGGAACTCTAGGATCCAGTACCTACTCGTCAAACGACCCAAAAAATCGGTTAACTTCATCCACTCCGCCCTCAAATCATAAATAAATTATCATGTTAAATTAACCTAGAAAATAATTAAATCATTCGTGACTAGTCTATTTCTACGAAAGTACTGTGTTACGAAATCAAATCGATTCAGACGGTTAGGTCGTCATCAGTGGCAAAAACTGAAGGTACATCACAGTGAGCACAGCTTATACAGGGAGGCGCAACTTGAGTCATCATAACTTCAGGGGTCGATTCTACAACTAATTAGCAACAAAAATGTCGCATAGCAATTTTTTATCATGAAACATGTTTTAGTCTTGGACTAACTAGGTACCCAAAAAGTGTCACGCGTGGGTGGGGGGGGGGAGTTATTCTCCACCCGTTTCTCCCCGCCCCTACTCTGCTGAGAAACGCGGCTGAAGCATGTTCCATGTTTCTTGAATTTTAGCCAAAGGCTCTGACAAGTAAGGCGAGGCCTGAAAGACCAAGTTTTTCAAGGTGTTTTCAATTTTAAGATTTTTTCGTGATTTTGACGTTACGTTACTAAATCGGTCGTAAAAAAATTAATCAAGTCAACTCTCCTATTTTGAGGGGGGGCAGTAGACAGCGAGGCCTCCCAAAACCCCTCAAATCTTCTTAACCGGAACGCTGATTCCGTAAAAAAAATTCACAAATTTCTGTGATTATTTCACTTTAAAAATAAAAATGACTAGACCGTTGGAAAGCTGAGATTATGGAGCAGTTTTTACCTTTCTTGCATCTTGAAAAAATATTGGTTCTCACAGTTTAATTTTAATTGAAAAAAAAATGAAGGTAAAATTTCCTTTTCAGGGGACTTTTTCATCCCTCAAACCTTGACTCAAAGAGAGAGAGAGAGAGAGAGAAGAATTATTTATTGATATAAAAATAATATACAAAAATAAAATACATCTTTTGAAAATGATCAAATTTTTCTTGGATCTACGATACAGATTATTGTGTATGTACTTGTACATGAAGTAAAAAAAATACCTACATCAAAATAAAATAGTCTATTTTTGCTGAAAATCATAACAGTTCGCTTCTCTGTTTTATTCAATGTTACTTCAATTGTTATTTTATTCAATGTTACACGTACTAACTAAGAAAGACTCTACCTTTTGAGGACCAACTGTTATCAAGAAGGAGAGGGATTTTTGATTTACACTTGGATCTAGTATACATCCCAGGATTTTTTAGATCATCATTCAGGTGTCGATGCATCATTGATAATATGTATCTTGGACACCAAGTTGTCAATTTCAACCTTGGGTGAGGATTTACTACATTTCCTTCTAGACGGAATCTTGTATATTACTGCGGCTCTGAACTATTATCGATTTCATTTTGGTGCTTATGATAGTGTAATAATAAGTTTTTACAAAAAGCCTGACCGAAAACGTTTGCGTGAAGTCTTGCAATGTATCAGAGGAGTATCTTCGAGGGAGATGGTACATAACTTTCAAGACAGATCTTGAGATCCCCAAACATGGATACCATGGGTCTGTAAGGAGAGGCAGTTCGGAACCAAACCAGAGCTGAAAAGGGGAGGGGATAGAGGCGAATGGACCCCTCCGAACCGTTCAGGACTGCCTCTCCGAACAGACCCCATATTCGAGCACTGACTGGAACATGGTGTTGTCAATTAATTTAAGTTTTTCCTTTGACAAAACATTTCTTATTCTGCAAAATATACCATAAAAAAAGGTCAGGCATAAATTCAATGCTTTTTTCAACAAATTTTGAAATTTGTTTCCTCAAAATTGAATTTACACAGCAAATTATGACCGATTAGTAACGTGAGGTCAAAAACACGTACAAATCTTAAGATTGAAAAAAAATGGAATAACAAGGGGTTAAAAAAATTGCAGCAAGACATTATTTGTTGAAAATTAGTTTTAGCATTGATCTCTGAAGTTGTGCGGACTTGAGTTGCGCGCCTCCCTGTATAGTCACAAGTAAAAGGGAGCTTGAATTCCATAGGTCTAGAAAGTGAAAGGCGCACCCGAGAAAGTGAAAGGATGAACTGGGTAGTTAAATGTGTTTAAGCTGGGACACACCGTGTAGAGTTCGCGAGTATTAAGAGACATTACTTATTACCTATTGATGTACAATTTTGGTTTATTATTTTCAATAATAAGCCTTTGGAATCGAGCAAGAAAAAAAAAATTTTAAACCCCCTCAAAATTTGATGTTTTACGTTTCAAGGTACGTAGAATACGAAAATCGAATAAAAAAATTTCCGTCCATCCGCCTTACGCGGCACTTTTCTTAGCAACACTGGACCGATTTGGTTCAAATTTGGTATATGGGCTCCATTTGGGGTCTAGTTGTGCCGCGAAGCTTTTGGTTGATGTAGGTCACTTCTAAGGGGTGAAAATTAAGGGTTGAAATTTTCAAGAGTGCCCTAGCTCGAAAACTCTCGAAATAAAGGTATCGTTTTTTCACCAATTTTAAATACCTAGTATTGAATATTAAAAAAATTTTTGAGACCACCCGGAGCTCTGTAGGACAAACCGTTCGGTCCCTACGAGTACTTGAAGGTTTTCCTTCGATAAAACAGAATCATGAGTGTGAATCGCAAAAGAGGTCTAATCTCCATTCAAATTTTATCGGACTAAAATGCGATCGCTGTTCATTTCTTCGATTTGTATACAGTTTTGCCTTCTGCGTAACCAGTAATCAAATTTCCATACGAAGCTTTCCATTTTTCCAATCGATTGTGAAGCGTTTAGTTCTTTCTAATAAACTTGATTGTGAAGGTGTGAAGCCAGTATGGTGTGGTAGGTAGTACCTAGCTGGTAGGTAAAAAAAAGTTGGTAGGTAAAAAAAATGTTGGTGGGTAAAAAACGCTGCAAATCATTGCTCAAAGGCTTCTTCACTCTTCAGATCACTGATCAGCTGAGTGAGCTCCGAAGCCATTTTCATTCCTATTGAATGGAAGTGCTCTTCCAGGCGTCTCCAGCATTCGAGGAGATCTTCTTCACTCTTCAGATCACTGATCAGCTGAGTGAGCTCCAAAACCATTTTTACTCCTATTGAATGGAACTGCTCTTCCAGGCGTCTCCAGCATTCGAGGAGATCTCCTTCACTCTTCAGATTACTGATCAGCTGAGTGAGCTCCGAAGCCATTTTTACTCCTATTGAATGGAAGTGCTCTTCCAGGCGTCTCCAGCATTCGAGGAGATCTTCTTCACTCTTCAGATCACTGATCAGCTGAGTGAGCTCCAAAACCATTTTTACTCCTATTGAATGGAACTGCTCTTCCAGGCGTCTCCAGCATTCGAGGAGATCTCCTTCACTCTTCAGATTACTGATCAGCTGAGTGAGCTCCGAAGCCATTTTCAATCCTATTGAACGCAGGAAACTGAAATTTGAGAGGGAAGGTCAAGGGAGAATACAGATGGTGGTAGGTGCTATTGATGGAGAACCAGTGATCTATACAGAAGGGTGATCTATACAGAAAATAATAAACCTTTGAGCAATGATTTGCAGCGTTTTTTGAAACAGTTTACTCCAAACTGGTTACACAAAATTGAACTCCATGTTGCCGATTTCATCATGCCAAACACATGAAAGTACTACATAATCACAGCACCGCGGCGCCAAAGAATTTTTTCGCACTCCGCATGGATTACGAAATACCTCTTATTTAATTGTGCCAAGAAGAGAATGTTAATGAGGGAAGAGCTCTTGGATTTAATGAACCACGTGTTCCGTGGTCGCAGGGGTCGACAATGGAAATAAGGCGTAAATAAGTAATTTGCGTAGGGGAGTCCGTTCATCTCGTTAGTCCACCAATAAAAGTGTAATTAGGTTCATTAGGGAGGGTGAGGCACCGAACATGCGTCTTCCGTTTCTAGTTTCAATTGTTCAAGAGAAGATGTTCTCCTCGTACAGCATCACCGGGTTGTGTTTGTGCTGTTTTCTGAATTACCTACCTCGTAGGTGGCAACGGTACAACTGAGATGAGCTATTTTAGATAACCCGTTTCTTGGAACAACGATTGTACCGAGACAACGAATGCATCTTGAATGAATCCCAGTGAGATACTTGGTGCAAATTTAGAACTGTTTCAGATAATGATTTGGTAACCGATGTGGAGCGCTAGGTTCTAAAGATCTGTCTTACCAAAGGCTTGAATCTATCTTTCTTACAATGGTAGGTTCATACAGTCTTACAAATGTTACAATCTATCTACACAATAGTACGTACAGTACCAGAGAATAACTTTTTTTCTGTTTATTGTGCGAATTCAAAGATTTACCACATCTGGTAGAGAGGAAACGAAATAATTCGGCGATTTTGGGAGACCGTTCCTTCCTCGTTGTGGGTTAGCCTTGTGGGTTAGCCTAATCTCTTACAAACCGGCGCTGGGTTGTCCCCCCCCCCTCCACCATCAGAAGGAACAAACGCTGCAAATTATTACACAAAGATTTATTGTTTTTCTATATAGATCAATCGTCTTCAAAAAAACTCGGCTTAGCCACTGTCACCACCTTTCTAAAGCGATCTCATTTTGGTCAGCCAAAATTTGAACAGAGATTAGGACTCTTTTGCGATTCACACTCGTGTTTCTGATTTATCGTAAGCCCAACCAGTAAGTTCTCGTAGGGAGCGAACGGTTTGTCCTACAGAGCTCCACGTGGTATCTAAAAATTCAATACTATCTTAAATTGATGGAAAAACAATACCTTTATATCACAATTTTTTGAGCTAGGGCGTTTTCAAAATTTTACCCCTTAGAAGAGACCGACATGAACCAAAAGCTTTGGGGCACAACTAGACCCCAAATGGAGCCCATATACCAAATTTCATCAAAATCGGTCCAAGGTAACTAAGGAAAGTGCCGCCTACGGCGCCTGAGGGGGGGTAAACATTACAAATAACAAATTTTGTTATTCTAGGTCGATTCCAAAGGTTCATTATAGAAAATAATAGACCAAAATTGTTACCCACCACCCTCAATACCTTCCCCATCCATCTCATAGCTGGTCAGTTTTCATTAACAGTTTTTCTCAGTTTTCTCAGGAAATGATCATCCAATTTTCATGTTTCTTATGGCATTCTTCTTATTTGTATAGTCTCTACATCCATGCACTTTTTCAATTCCAAAAGTAAAACTCCAAAATTAAATAAAAGGTAAAAACTGTACCTAAATTTGAAATTTTCAAGGATTTTTGGAATTTATTAGTGCATCTACCTAGAGAATTGAAAAATTAAAAGATTGCCGCAAGAATCATAAAAATCGACCAAAAGTTGCCAGAGAAAAGCGGGAAACACTGTTTATTCACTGACTAAGACCCCCTTAACTGAAAAAAATTATTATTTTCTCTCAGTAATAAATTGCCGAAATATTTGGTTTTCTCACTACCAGAAGTGGTAAATCTCTGAAAAGTGAAAAAATTGGGGTCCTCGGATCAAATTTTTTGTTTACATTTTGGTACGTTTAGTACATTTTTGGTTCCGTGGTCATCTTCTATAAAATCCCTTTTTTCTAGAAAAAGCTATATTAAAATAGGATCCGAGGGAAATTAAATTTTTAGGGATCAATGATGGAGTCAATGGGGAATTTGCCTCAATTTTAGGTTCTGGAATTTCAAGTCAAATTCTATAATAGGGCCCTAGAATAACGTTCAACACCAGGAGTACCCAACGGAAAAAATTACCATAGAAGAAAATGCCTAAACAAGCAAGGCCTCTGTCAAAAGCACCGCGAAAATCGAGGGATATCGTTCACTTCACACGAAAAAAAAACTGCGCAAAAACTACCGGATTCACATGCTGTGCGCTCTGGCGTAGAACTCCCAGATAGTACCGCAACAGGTAGAGTTCTAAGCCCCGTTAAATGACCACTCAAATATTGTGATTCAAATAACGAAAATAACTTAAAATAGAAACTAAATAAGAGAGGATGGAGACTAATAGTGCTTCATAAACTAATATGTAGAAACTTATTGTAAAAAAGAGTGAGTAAAATTGCTTCTTTTGGTCACTTTCACGTCTGGGTTTTTTCTCTTCGCCAGTTGCGCGCTTCTCTGTTCGATCTTGTAAGCTACAGTGTCATTTGCGCTTCCAGAGGTAGCGCTACCTTGGAGGGGCACGGCTCCTCCTATGAAGTCAGATTGGTTAGAAAATCCGTCACGTTGCAACCCAACGCCCCCATGAACAGATTGCCGCTACATTTAAAATTTCCATCTTCCTAAAATTCTCTAAATTTTTTGGATGCTTTTTCGAGCAGCACACTATGGTTTTCTTCCATCAGTGAACCTTTCCATCTGTGAACCTTTCATGAATCTTTCGAAAAAAATGTTTAAAAATGTGAGGCAAATTGATTTATCGGGTAAAACCAAACAAAAATAATGAACGATTTTGATGAAACTGCCGAAAAATGTGCGGTATGATCCTCAAACTGTCCCCTAAGGAAGAAATAAGAATACTCTCGCTTGCTGAGAAAATAATTAATAAGGATGTACGTATATTTCAATTGTTTGTGAAACAGGTTTGAGGTGCTCTGGAATACATGTAAACAAAGATGATACGCCTGTAGTTTATCTGATGTACACTTTCCATCATTTGAGATTATCTAGTCACTACGATTTAAAAAAAGTCAGAATGTCATTATTTATTTTACTCTGTATACTTGGTTATTTTATAATATTTATTATTACCTAGGTACTATTTTCTCTACGATATTAAAGGACTGACTTCGGAACCTTGTTATTATGTAAATGTTGACTATTGATAATATATTTCTGTGATATGTAATGGTTGAGATTGTGATATTGGCTTCGGCGGCCTTGTTCTCGTCGGGGGAGGACTCCTTGGTGTATGGTCGCGGGTCTGGGGCATGGATACGGGATGCCACCACGGTGGGCAGGGCCGGGCGGGGTCGAGGTTGCCTCCAACGTCATTTTATTATTAGCACTCTTGCCTCATAAATGCATTATGAATTAAGATGTTATTATTTTTATTTTTATTAGATGTTATTATATTAGAACAGAAAGGCCTGATTATCTCAAAAGGAGGGACTTAGTTTCTAAAATATATTTCAAAATCATCAATAATAGTGAATACGAGCTTTTGGTACGTCTCTCGTTAGCTAGAGACGTCCGTCGTCGTGTCTTAATGCGTTCGATCTGGGTTTTATCTTTTCAAATAATTTATATGATTTATATGTTATGGTGGGTTCCTCCTCCCGAAGCTGACCTTCCTCTTCGTCGGAAGACATGGTATTTGCAAAGGAACAACACTTCCGAATTGTAAACTAATTTTATTACCTAAAGAAACTGCACTATTTCAGAAAAAGAACTCGAGTTAGCGATACTCCCCCTCGGACAGCATTTACTACAAATTTGATATCAAAAGGATCACATGACACCTCGAAGGTTCACACTCAAGCGAGCTACAACAATAACTGTTCTCTCTTCTCTCAATATTTTCAAAACCTGTCACGAGGGGATTTGTGAGCAGCTAGTGACGACACTACTGTGTTTCTCGAGTTTAAAATAAAAACCCTGTGTTGTTGCCTGTAAAGTCGGTATACGGGCGAAAGTTTTACGTGACAACAACTTTGAGTGGTAAAATAATTTTAATGTTAATATTCATTCGTATAGTAGGAAGAAGGATAAAATAAAATTCTTTGTCAAGTTGCACAGAGTAGGTATTTCCCGTAGGTAGTAGGTATTTCCCATGGGTGGGGGGGGGGAGTGAGTGTCAGGGAAGGGGGGCGGGGCGCTCCCGCTTTTGTGAGCGCCGTGGAAGGGGAGGGGCCGCCCGCCTTTAGGGAGCGCCGAGCTGCACCCCCTCCGTGAGCGGAGCGTAACGCAGTTTCTTGAAGTGTCTCCCGGTAAACCAATTTATAAGACGTTATCACGTCAATAACGATTGTTTAAATAATAATGTCAGTAAATCTGATGATAATGCAAGTAAAAAGGTAAACGTTCAATCGGGTTCGATCAGGGTTTGAGTCTTCGTTTTCATCAATCCATCACATATAGATGATGATTTACAGATTATTTGACATGAAATCAAGAAAGCACTATAACAAAATAAGGTAAAAAATTAATTTCTAACTCCACACGTTAACAGTTTAATGCACCATGGTATTGTTAAAGAAATTTATCTTGAGAAGATTTGACTGTTCTTATGTCTGTGAAAAAATTGAAAATCAAGGAGACTTCTACATACACACGTGTGAGTGCATCCTTTCTCTTACAAGAGGAAATTCGAAATACCAACCGGTGTAAAGAGGTATCACGGAAAGATTCCCACTTTGTTGACTCCGAAGTCCATCGATAGGTTCCTTTTTAGAAGCTCAGGTTGAAAAAAAAGCCGGCGTGAGACTTCATTAATGTGGGGTGTAATTCGTGGGAACCGTTCAGACGGGGCGGTCGAGTGTTTGCGCTTCCAGCTCTGTGGAATATCCACATGGCAAACACTCATGCCCAATAAAGAGCCACGTAGTTTTTCATTTTTCTCGGTTTATTTTACGTCTTTCCCACGACTCTCGACGGCATCAATCTTTGAAAAAAAGCCACGCTTAGGAGGACAGGTGCCTACTTGTTATCATGTTCTCTTCAATCGCGCATAACTATTCTGTTTGAATGTTTACACAAAGGTTCCAGTATCATACATCGAACTAGGGTTCTCATTCCCTTATTTCAAGACTTTCATTACTTGAAGTTCTTTCTGAATTTTAGGTTAATTAGTTCATGAGAACTAATAAGGCTATAATTAGAAATTCATCAATTCGTCTAAATTGTAATTTTTCGATTCAACGGAATTTATTTGAATTCAATTTCGCTTCCGAGTCTACCAAGGTAGCGGAAGCTTTGTTTTCACTTTTCAAGGTTGAAAAAATGAGTTCTCCAAAATCACAATTTCCACTCGCGTTTTACGTTTCAGACCTTTCCGAACAATTTTGGTTCCATGTATGTTACAAACTGTCCAGAATGCTTTAATTAAAGTGATATTATGTAAACCTATGCGCTATCCTACTGTGCTACTCTATAAAAACTTTAATGTATTGAAGATTAAGCAGTGCTTTCTACTATCCTCTTGTTTGAGAGTATTTGAATCTGGTTTATGTGGCTCACTTATTTCAAATTTACCACATTCTTGAACTGCTAGCAACAGCAACGTAAGGTTACCTTTGAATAGAACTGAATTTTATAGTAGGAGCTCTTTTGTGCAGGCCATTAAATTCTTTTACTATAATAATATTAACCCTATGGATTTTACCAGTGTGAAACATTTTAAGAAGTTTTTATTATCAAACTGTATTTTTTTCTTTCAATAGTTTATTCTGTGAATTTTAATTCTCTTCTTTTTTGAATTGATGGCATTGTACAGTGCTCTACCGGCTGGATGATTTTAGGCTCTGCCAGTTTACACCAGTTCCTTTGAACTTTTTAACTGGCAGGCGTATGTTTATTTACAACAAGTATTTGTATTTCTTTTCTTATATATTTTTTTCATATGCCAATAAATAAATGTCTGTCTGTGTGTCCGTCTGTCTGTCATGAAATCCTTATCACAGCCATAACTTCATTCTTGTCCGATTTCGATGAAATTTTCAGGGATTGTGCGGGTTGGCATGTAGACGGTCCCCTAAGAAAATCATCACCCCCGGGCTGATAGTAGCCACTGCGCATGCGCAAACGTGAATTCCTTGTAACGGCCTTAATTTCCACATTTTTCATCCGATTTCGATGAAATTTTCAGGGATTATGCGGATTAGGTTGTAGATGGTCCCCAATGAAAATCAAGGCCTTAAAATTGACAGTAGCCTCTGCCCATGCGCAAACGTAAAGTCCTTGTAACATCCATAACACTTGCATTTTTCATCCAAATTTGATGAAATTTTCTAGGATTGTTCAGATTGACATGCAGATGGTCCCCTATGAAAATCATCTCTCCCAGACTAATAGTAGTTGCTGCGCTTGCGCAAACGTGAATTCCTTGTAACAGCCATAACTTCTACATTTTACATCCGATTTCGACGAAATTTCTCTGGATTGTTCAGATAAGCGTGTAGATGGTCCCCTAGGTAGTGGACGGTACCTACTTAGAGATTGATGTTTTGAGATAACTATTATGCATCGGATCATCTATACAATCGGGTTATGGATACGAGGAAGCTATGTGCCACACCCACTTGGCAGACGTTTTTAAGTGGGAGACTCTGGATGGCTTCGTATATAGCTAAAGCAAAGACTTCTTTCAACATCTCAAAATCGATGACAACTTCCTCGAGGTTCCGGCGCTTTTAGGGATACAAATCTCACATTCCTTCAAGCCAAGGAAACGCTCTCCTGTCTTAGACAGCAGAAAGAGCTGTAAAATATGCTGACAAAGACCAAAAACATCGGCAACTGTACCGTGACTGTAAGGAAGAGACAATGAAGAGGAAGCTCCAAAGTGAACTAAGACCAATCAAGACCAATAATCTTTAGGTACATTTAGATTGTAGTTTAGGTTTTGAGTTGTCTCCAACTCTTCATTATACTTTCTTGATAAAGAGGAAAGAATCTTCAGTCGATTGATGGGCGATTACATGAACAGGTCGCGTGGCTCCAGCCCTAAGGGCCGTTTTTCATCAGGAAACATCAGTTTCAGTTAATTCGAACGTTTCTTAGGCCCGCTACCCTATCTGATTGAGTTCAAATTTTTACCAGAGCTTCATCAAACCTTCTCAAACAACGTGTAAAAAGTTGGACTCAGTCGGACTAGAAGGAGGCGAAGGAGAAATGTTGGCGTTTTCGTAATAAGCTGTGGTTCTAATACTATCAACTTAGGTGGGGATGCGGCACGTGCTAGCGTTGTCCGAGGGCGACCAATTTTAGTGTGAGGCACTTAGGCACCCAACGGAACAAAATGTTTATTAATAAATTTAATAAATATGTTAATTTTTTTTAAAGACCATATTATAAGGGAGACCCTAGTGCTCATACAATATAATGGGGGGTGCGCCTTGATTTTTTTAAAAAATTTTAATCGAAAGTAGACTACATCCTGAGAATTTTGGCACCAACCGCGACCTTCTAGCGTGAGTAAATCTGTTTCTATGATTTTTCAAAGTTTCGACCGTTTATGACGTCACGCGCCCCTCCCGCCTGGGCGGGAGCCCCCAGCCCACTGTGACGTCATAAACGGTCGAAACTTTAAAAATTCATAGGAAAAGATTTACACTCGCTAGAAGGTCGCGGTTGGTACTAAAATTCTCAGAATGAGGTCTACCTTAGATTAAAAATAACAATAAACAGTTTTTCCTACCCAGGCGCACACCCTATTGATCTATATTGATTCTTGCGGTGCACATGATTAGTGATACGAGGAGCACAAAATTATCCACACCACTCTTCAGGAAAGAGGTATTGTCATAGATGGTTCAGCTTTACAGCCCGAGTAGATTATGAAGGTATGCAGTCCTGCTAGGTGGTTAGCTCTTCATAGAGGTAAAGATATTCCAGGGGACGTTCTTTTGTGAAACCAGTGATCGATAAAACACAATATTATTTCTTCTGACTCCAGGGATTTACGAGTTTGAACCAAGAGAATTTGACACTACACTTTCTCTGGAGGGGTCCGGTGTCGCTACGGTCGTTGGGGTGGACTTTGGACCGACTTCCGCGGGGGTCGTGGGTTCAAGGCTCATCGCTGGCAGCGTGCGTTTTTCGGCGTCCGGGGCTCTCATCGCCCCCCTCGTCACAACCCAGGGCGGTGAGGCATTGGGAAGCCGTGAGCGAAATCATCAGAACAAATTCTGAACTTCCCTTTGGAAGATAGCTGATGTCCGCGACGCCAGGAATGGCAGTCAGGCGAAAATCCAACCTGAAATGGTTTTTTACTTTACGTACGCCTTCTCTGGAACGCTCAACGTTGCACAAAGTTAATTACAACATTAACTGCTTCATTGTTAACATTGTTGACTGTTACGTGGCGTCTCCTTTCCAAATTGGGGAGCAGAATTTTACCATCAGAGTTTGATAAGGACAGACACTTCATGGTGACCCACTTGAACCTATGATTGTGTCGGTGAATTCCAAATTTATAAAATTGATGGAGACGGTCACTTAGTGACGTCTTCCTTTCTTTCTTACAAATGAAGACCACAGGGGAAGAACGCACCAAGTCGATTTTTTGCGGTTTCTTATAGATTTTTTCACGGCGGACTCGATGGTGACAACCAAAATGGGCGAAAACGATCCAATACAGGAGAAAAATGCGAGAAACGAAACACCGTGCAGGGGAAGAACGCACCAAGCCGAGCGCAACCGGGGAAGAACGTGCCAACTTTCGGGCTCCCTCCTCCAGGTCGTATTCCCCCACCTGATGGATCTCTGTGATTCACGCATTCATGCGGTTTTCCTGGGTTTTTATTTTCGATTGTTAGCGGCGATCATTATTATTTTCTTCATACCAATAAGTTTATATGAGACTAGTGTTTGTTTTCATGATAACGGTGAAACAAAAATGAATTTCCTGGATTTTATTCAATTAAAATATTTTGCAAAACTTCTTCGTGAGTGAACTTTTGAAAATACCAAATCATTATATACATTATTAAAATGTCACGAAACCGTTATGCCCTGATAAAGAGAGAAATCTTATGGTAGGATACTATGAATAAAACCAGCAATACACGTTCATGGTGCGTTCTTCCCCTGTGCAGATGGACCTTTGCAACTTTGGATATCAATATGGAGTTTTAAAATACTTTTTGAAGTAGTTTTGATTGTACCACCGCATTCTAGAGTACGCTGAGATACAAATTCCATTTGTTTTTAAATTGTATCGACCAAATTCGAACTAATATTGGGTTTTTGCCGGAAAAAATGATTTCCTGAAAAGTTTACAAAATGGGACATGGTGCGTTCTTCCCCTGTAGTCTTGTTGTTGGAAATTGAATGGGAAAATTTGGGAGGATACTTCCCCCATCATACGGTTTTGGGCCAGTTAGAAATCCCCCCCCCCACCCCCTGACACCACCTTGTAATCGGTTTAAGGGTGACCGACAAGCTCCATCGTAAATCCTATCACCTCAAGTAACGTCCAAGTATGAATTCAGAGTCGAACACTAAAATAGATGAATTCGTTAAATTAACTTCACTCTTTACAAACACAGTAAAAATTTCGAGTCCTCAACATCGAACATGAGTTTTGATCTAAGAAACGAGTTTCAGAAGTGGTTTGACCGTCTGGGATTAGGTATTTGTTGGACGGTGAATCCTAGAATTGTTCAATAATTTATCACCACCGCTGACACTCACTACAAGTTCTTCCTCGATTTTCTTAGAAAAAACAATCTTCAAAATCAAATCGTTCTGAGTTGCATATAAATGATTTCATGTCCAAGCAGTACCGTTACCGAATCACAAACTTACAAGCCTCGGGGTACCGCTGAGTGTCCTTTTAAGGAAGCGGATTTTCGATTAAATTCTTCGCAAAGGGAACTGATAAAAAGGAACACTGGGATGGGATCGGAGTTGAGGGGGAACAACAGAAAAGAACGGCTCAGTGGTGTCTCCTTCTCTTCCAAGACAATAAAATGACCCTTTAAAAGGATCCTTAGAGGAGAGCCGCCGTCAGAGGCGCTTTTCACCCGACCAGTCGCGAAGGATGCTCGATGTTCAGTGCCAAGTAGATGTGTAGGGGTCCCAGCTTGACTGACTGACGGATGGGCCCGTCCCTGAAGATGGAGTTTAGTCGACGAAATCGGCGACCAACATTGCGGGGGGTAGAGGACGTATCGGCAGGAGAAGCATTACCATTGAAGGCGTCGTATTTTGCCGCGGGTTCTCTCTCCCGCAAGGAATGTCTTGACTAAGTCTATTTCAAGAAGGAATCCCTGATCAAAATCACGATTTCCTCTTCGGTGTTCATCTTTCGAGATGGCAAAAATTCATACGGGGCGTCCCATAAACCCATCTTCCCTCTCTCGTCCTTTTTAGGACGTCCCTCAGTAAGGATAGGCGTCCTGAAGCGATTGATATGAGGTGGAGCAATACAAAACTCAACATACCCCGGTCATTGGCACCCAATGAAGTAAACTCTGGGAGTTGGTACTCAGCGGAGGCCGCCCAGCATGGACGATTTACTATAAAAATCCTTGGCGAATTTCGTGCGTTACAGAAGAAAATAAGGTAACTGAAAAGATAATTTAATATGATTTTCAAAGAAAATGAAGTTGTAGCAACGGACTCAAAAAAACGCTGCAAATCATTGCTCAAAGGTTTATTATTTTCTGTATAGATCACCCTTCTGTATAGATCACTGGTTCTCCATCAATAGCACCTACCACCATCTGTATTCTCCCTTGACCTTCCCTCTCGAATTTCAGCTTCCTGCGTTCAATAGGATTGAAAATGGCTTCGGAGCTCACTCAGCTGATCTGTGATCTGAAGAGTGAAGAAGATCTCCTCGAATGCTGGAGACGCCTGGAAGAGCACTGATCAGCTGAGTGAGCTCCGAAGCCATTTTCAATCCTATTGAACGCAGGAAGCTGAAATTTGAGAGGGAAGGTCAAGGGAGAATACAGATGGTGGTAGGTGCTATTGATGGAGAACCAGTGATCTATACGGAAGGGTGATCTACTAATACAGAAAATAATAAACCTTTGAGCAATGATTTGCAGCGTTTTTTACCCACCAACATTTTTCTTACCTACCAACTTTTTTTTACCTACCAGCTAGGTACTACCTACCACACCATACTGGCTTCCCACCTTCACAATCAAGTTTATTAGAAAGAACTAAAAACTTCACACTCGATTGGAAAAATAGAAAGCTTCATATGGAAATTTGATTACTGGTTACGCAGAAGACAAAACTGTATACAAATCGAAGAAATGAACAGCGATCGCATTTTAGTCAGATAAAATTTGAACGGCGATTAGACCTCTTTTGCGATTCACACTCATGATTCTGTTTTATCGAAGGAAAACCTTCAAGTACTCGTAGGGACCGAACGGTTTGTCCTACAGAGCTCCGGGTGGTCTCAAAAATTTTTAAAAATTCAATACTATTTAAAATTGGTGAAAAAACGATACTTTTATTTCGAGAGTTTTCGAGCTAGGGCACTCTTGAAAATTTCAACCCTTAATTTTAACCCCTTAGAAGTGACTGACGTCAACCAAAAGCTTCGCGGCACAACTAGACCCCAAATGGAGCCCATATACCAAATTTGAACCAAATCGGTCCAGTTTTGCTAAGAAAAATGCCGCGTACGGCGTACGGCGGACGGACGGAAATTTTTTTATTCGATTTTCGTATTCTAGGTACGTACTTACCTTGGAACGTAAAACATCAATTTTGAGGGGGGGTTAAAAATTTTTTTTTCTTGCTCGATTCCAAAGGCTTATTATTGAAAATAATAAACCAATATATATTCAAGTATATCTGAGGTTTAGTTGACCGAATTAGACTGGTTATTTGAGAATATACTACTTATTTTTTCAAACAACAAGTCTAGTTTGGTCAACTAAACCCCAAATATCAAAATCTACTAGAAAAAATATACACTCAGTTATTTAAATATATCTGGAGGTTTTTGATGACCGAAATATCTTGTATAAGTATTTCTTCTTTCTGTTCACAACATTTCTACCCAGGGGCTGGGTCCTCGTCATGTGGGGTACAAATCGTACATCGTAGTCAGCAATTTGGTTAAATTCGATGTAAAATTCAACTGAGGAAGTTACTTATGTAGTGAAGTGCAATAAAGCTGTGGGAAATATAACATTTTGAAACTGGGGAATTGAGAATTGATTGACTGGAGAATTGAGTCATCAATTTTATCATAATATCAAAATTATTATATTTCCTGCAGATTTATTGTAATTCACTACATAACTAACTTCCTCAGTTGAATTGTACATTGAATTTAACCAAATAGCTGACTACGACTTGTACCCCACATGACTAGGTCCCAGCCCCTGGGTAGAAACGTTGTGGACAGGAAGAAGAAATGTACAAGATATTTTTCATACAAAAACGTCTAGTTAGGTCATCAAAAACCTCCAGAAAAATCTACTGGACATGCTATACACTCAGTATTTATATTCAAGTATGCGTCACTTAAGTAATTGTTTCGCGAACATTTCAAATTTTTGCCAAATTATTCACAATAACTAACGAATAGACGAGTTCGTTAGCCGGGAATTTTGGACAACCCAGAGGGGTCCACTTTCAAAATATAGGTCAAAAAAGAGTTATTATGGTTTATTGTGGACTAGCTGAAAAGCCTGCTAAAAGCAGGCAAAAAATTGTAGATATGTAAAAAAAAAAATTTGATGTCGCGGCCTGGAATCGAACCCGGGACCCCCACGTTCGGGCGACATACGTACGAACGGTTGGCGTTTTATGTATACAGATATATATACAATTCGGATTCAGCACAATATTTATAATGTAAAATTTACATTAGTAGTATTTAATTTAGTAGTATTTAATACTACTTCAAAAATCAAAAATTGTCAAATACCTAATTATAAATATATTTATAAACAATTTATATAAATAATGAAAAATTGAGTATGTATATTCGTTGTACCGAAAAATGCAATACCCGAGAGGGTCCATCATGAATATGGACTCTTAACATCTTCAAAACATACCCTGTGCATACAGTATGTTGGCATGGTAAACTGAAAACGTCTGCCAAGTGCGTGAGCTACATAGCTTCCTCGAATCCCTAGTCCGGTTGTAAATAAGATCCCATGCATACTGACTGATCAAAAGACTGATCTGAATACATTGCACCACTCTCATGGGGGACCTTCTACATACCAATGCAAAACAAGCCCTGAGAATGTCATTAAAATCTGATAGAAAATGTAGAAGTTATGGCTGTTATAAGGTTATTACGTTTGAGCATGCGCACTGGCTACTGACGATCCGGGAGCAATGATTTTCATAGGGAACCATCTACACGCCAACCCGCACAATTCTTGAATATCTCATCGAAATCGGATGAGAAATTCAGAAGTTATGGCTGTGACAAGGATTTCATGACAGACAGACAGTCACAGAACCAAAACTGTTCAAGAAGGTCTAAAACGTAAAAAGCGATTGAAAATCTTGATTTTGGAGAACATTTTGGTTTATTATTTTCAATAATGAACCTTTGGAATCGACCAAGAAAAAAAAAATTTAACACCCCCTCAAAATTTGATGGTTTACGTTTCAAGGTACGTAGAATCCAAAAATCGAATAAAAATTTGGCCGTCCGTCCGCCGTACGCGGCACTTTTGCCACTTAGCATTGACCGATTTTGATGAAATTTGGTATGTAGGCTCCTTCTGGGGTCTAGTTGTGCGCCCTAACTCAAAATATTTCGATATAAAGGTATTGTTTTTCCTTCAATTTAGGATTCTATAGAATTTTTAAAATTTTTTGAGACCACCCGGAGCTCTGTAGGACAAACCGTTCGCTCACTACGAGAATTTGAAGTTTGGACGAACGATAAATCAGAAACACGAGTGTGAATCGCAAAAGAGGCCTAATCTCCGTTCAAATTAGAGCTGACCGAAATGCAATCGATGGTTGGTGATTTTGATTTTTTTTGATTTTCTTGATTTTTTTTTTTGATTTTTTTTTTCTTCTTTTTATAATATAAAAAGAACCAACCATCTTTTTTTCCCTTCTTTTTATAATATAAAAAGAACCAACCATCCAATATTATTGGATGGTTGGTGATTTTGTAGACGAGTGATCTATATAGAAAATAATAAACCATTGTGTAATAATTTGCAGCGTTTTTTGTCGATCTTAGAAAAAGTGAAAACAAAGCTTCCGCTACCTTGGTAGACTCGGAAGCAAAAAACCACAATTTACTTGTGAATACTCTTCTCCATAAGTGCAGGGTGACGAGGAGAATACTTTTTCAGTTTTGGTTTATTATTTTCAATAATGAACCTTTGGAATCGACCAAGAAGAAAAAAATTTAACACCCCCTCAAAATTTGATGGTTTACGTTTCAAGGTACGTAGAATCCAAAAATCGAATAAAAATTTGGCCGTCCGTCCGCCGTACGCGGCACTTTTGCCACTTAGCATTGACCGATTTTGATGAAATTTGGTATGTAGGCTCCTTCTGGGGTCTAGTTGTGCGCCCTAACTCAAAATATTTCGATATAAAGGTATTGTTTTTCCTTCAATTTAGGATTCTATAGAATTTTTAAAATTTTTTGAGACCACCCGGAGCTCTGTAGGACAAACCGTTCGCTCACTACGAGAATTTAAAGTTTTTACGTACGATAAATCAGAAACATGAGTATGAATCGCAAAAGAGGCCTAATCTCCGTTCAAATTAAAGCTGACCGAAATGCGATCGATGTTTTTCTTCATGTTGGATGGTTGGTGGCTTTGCAGACGAGTGATCTATATAGAAAAATAAAAAATAATAAACCATTGTGTAATAATTTGCAGCGTTTTCTTTTTAATTTTTGATCAAAGGGTTGATTGCATATTTGTAAAGATTCGTGCTATGTGCCTCACCCACAAAACTGACCACTCTCTCATACAGCTACTATTAACCATAGATTTAAAGACTTCTTTGAAAATTCGCTCATTAACTCATGCTGCATGAATGAACTTTTAAGGATTTTTTTGTGGACAGATATTACCATCATAATCATAATAAATTATAAATTATGCTTTTATGCTTATTCGGATTCAGGACAAAAAAATTTTATATAAAAAAAATTTCAAAACTTAAGTGTCGAAAATTGTAATAATGTTATAAAAACCATTTTTTGGATTGTTGAAATAAAACTTGTGGGAGTGTGGGAAATCCAACGTGGACCCATCAGGATTACCTAGCTACTGGATGGTAACTTGGAGGGCCTTGACTTTTTGTTTTCAGGGACTTGGTTGAAAACAGTTTACGTTTGCGTAGGTTTCGTTTAGAGGTTGATAAAAGGCGATGTTCCAGGGAAATAAACAAATTCGATACACATCTCAGTGGCAGTCTGAGCTACCCCTTTTCCAAATTAATTAAACGTAATTCATTAGTGATGTAAATGAGTGATTCAGGGTGTGTGACCTATTTGCCCTGCCCACACCATCCGAAGTAACCCTTTTAAATCACTCCTGGTCTTTGAATCCGGAGTGAACGCAGGGAGATAGATCGCTCAGGAAAGGAAGTCTTGACGACACGCAACCGCTGCGCTGGAATGCAAGGCTCATGGCTGGAGGAAAAACTACTCTTGACAGGAAGCACTGAGATCATGAAACAACCACGAGTTTTGGAGTTTCGGACGGATAGAGGCTCTTAAAACTTGTAACTCAGGATTTCGGTGTCCAACAGATTAGCAGGGATCGATCATAAATTTGTAACGATTTAAGACTCTCGAAAAAGAAGAAAATGAAATAAATAAATCGTTCAAAGCAAAATCTCTGCAACCACCCCAGTTCTCTGGGGAAAAACACCCAAAATAAAGCCCAAATAAAAAAGGGCAAAAGGGGAAAGGCAATGAAGAATAAAAACCAAATAAGGGAAAACGAAATGTACTCAACGATAATGAGAAAAAAAATGAAAGACCAAAAATGAAAACTCCTACTGCTTGAGGTAATAAAACATATTGTTTAGTAATGCATGCATTCCAGGGGACGCCCCATTGGATAAGCATTAGATCAGTTTAACCAGTTGGTAAGTGATAAAACTATTTCACTCGATGTAATTTATTTATTACTTTAGGCTAGAAATAGTGACCCCCCCCCCCCTCACCATTATCCACCTTAACATTTCTAGCGGCATGGGAGCCTCGAATCTGAAGAGCATTTTAAAATCCATGATCTACGACACCCAACATACGAATTCGAGTTCACCCCCCCCCCCCCATCACCGCCACCAATGGTGCCAGTCTGGCACCAAAGCAGAAATACGTCGTAACATTGATCCTTCATCTATTAGTTTTAGTAGGCAGTCCGTCGAGGTTCACATCCGTATTCAAGGTGAAACACAAAAAAAAACCCACGAAATGTGCTGTTTATGGTGTCCTGGCACCACGGTGGCACCACTATTAGTTCCATGGTGGTACAGAGAATAATTCATGAAAATCCGGAGGTATAATGAGAAGTTTTACTCAATTTCAAAGTTTGGGTACAATTAGTAAGCAGTAAAGGAACCGAAATTTTGATAATTCGGATATTTTGTGAATATTGTCCCCCACTCGCCCCCTCCCCTTGCGAATTTTGATACTCTGGTAAAATCATGTACCGTAGACTGGGGTGATAGTGATCAATTTCTACAGTTTTTCCTTGAAAACTACCAGTGTTATAATTCAAAAAAATCTGAAAAAATAGTTTATATTCTCCCACATCTTACGAACAGTATCCTATATAAAACTTTGAAATTTTGTTCAATTAAGCTCATTTAAAAAAAAAATTAAATTGATCAGTATCACCCCCCACATAGGGGGTGATAGTGATCACTAATTTAAAATCGAACTTAAACGTATTAAAAACAATCAAAAATCGAACTTGAACTATTGAAAATCGTTTTTTAGTACCCTGAGGTAAAAAAAAACCACTAGCAACTCATTTCAGAACAATTTTTGTTGAAAAACTAATGAAAACCAACTCTTTTCTTACGAAAATCAGAATCAAGCCGAAATTCAAGACTCGTAATATCCTCTTCAGTATTTTTTATTATAATAAGACAATTTGTGGCACATGTTTGGTAACTGACAAGAAACAATTTATTTTAAAGCACTTGTTGCCAAAAATAATGATGGACCAATCATGTTTTGATAGTTTCGGGGCATTTCGGCCGTGATCACTATCACCCCCTGGAAATGAGTTGTTTTTGTTTTTAACAGATAACCAACTGTAGTAACACAGAAAGAACAAACTAATTGCAGATATTTCATGCTCACCTCTAGTAGAAACAAAATCTTTTCGCTAGAACTTCATCACACAACACCCGACACCGGCACAACAGAAGTTACAATCACAAGGTTAGCTGGGCCCGATTTTGAGGTTTGTTTATTTCCTCATCAGCTACCATGGTAACCTAGACTATCGGGCGGGAACGATATCTCCCCAGAGAAGACATTGTTACGAACACATAACACGACCTAACTTTCCAATTTAGGACTGTGTGGAGTTCTGCAATCGCATGCATATGAAAAAAGGCGTGTTGATCAGTATCACCCCAGCATATCAGTATCACCCCAGCATATCAGTATCACCCCAGTTCACGGTACAACTCGGAAGTTATTTGAGTCAAACAAAAAAGAAACACGCAAATCGGTTGGGAATTGAGGCCTGGGCAGAGTTTACAAGATTATGCACGCAAACGCACTTTTTTGAGCATTAACCCCCCCTTTAGAGGCAAAATTCGAAATTTCGGCGCCGTAGTGCACAACTAGATAGTTTTCCGCAATGAACAAAAAAAGAACCACGAAAATCGGTTGAGAACTAAGGCCTGGGCAGAGTTTACAAGATTATGCCCAAAAACGCACGTTTTTTGAGCATTAACCCCCCCTTTCCCCCCCTTAAAAGGCAAAATTCGAAATTCCGGCGACGTAGTGCACAACTAGATAGTTTTCCGCGTCGAACAAAAAAAGAACCAGGAAAATCGGTTGAGTACTAAGGCCTGTGCAGACGACACAAGATTTTGTCACACACACACACACACACACACACAGATATACACCTATGGTTTTTTTTTGCGGATTTGGATTCAGAATGGTCTAAAACGGATTACTTTGTGGTTATTTTTTTTTCTGTTGAGTGTTGTCCAACCTCACTCCGGATCGATCTCATAAGGACGCCCAAGTCTTACTGAGGGACGTCCTAAAAAAATAGAAAAAGTTAGATGGAGAAAATTAGGTTTCCCCTGTTTTTGTTTGATAACTTTCCTCTTAGATAACACGATTTCGTCGTACAATCGGGCAACACTGGGTGGAGACGGCGATTCGAACAGCCAATCAGCGAGCGTTCCCGCTTCACGATGAAGAGGTTCGTTTTCCCGGTTATTTTTTGAAATCATAATTTTTTATTGTCTCCCAAAAATAACAGGAGACTTATTTTCCGAAATCGACCCGATTTTCATCTATCCCACACCATTAACCATTTAGGAAAAATGCGAACAGAATTCGGTGAAATTCCTCATTCGATTTTCGACGATTCGAAGGGAGAAAATGTGGGAGCCTCATGAGACCCTCGAGTTTACGACGATTCGACGATCGAATCAGACCATGAATTAATAAAATACCCCTATTATTTATATTTGACGAAGTTCTTGAGTTCAGTTTTCTAAAATCGTTTTAATTTTTTTGTCAATCACTGTCAGCCTTTTAATTCATTTTTTCGATATTTGTAATGCCTTGATGATTTGATATTTTAGAAGAGCTCCTTTTCCTCTTCTCAAAGATTAGCGTGACTGAGACGCTTCGCCATTACACACCGCCCCCGTCCGACAAGAAACGTCAACCAGATCGAATTTCAAGACTGCTTATTGTTTAAATATAATGATTTATTTAAGTTGATGAAGTGGGATGACTATTTTTTCGTAATTAGGTATTTGAAGAAGCAATGAGGAATTTCACCATGTCGGAATTTCCTATTTTTGACCCCAAAATCGGATTCAGCACCTCTAAAAACCCCCTAAGGCAAACTTTCAGCCCGAACTTCCTAATTTACGAATAAACAAAACAGTGTAGAAAATACGAATGTTTAAAAAAAAACGGGAAAATGACGTCATGCTGGAATAGTTCATTTATGGCCGCTTGAAGCGCTGAGATTGAGAAATCCATAGTCCCCAGATGCAAAATTTCATGAAACAGTAAAGTTCGAAATCGAAAAACTGAAGAAAAAAATAGAAAAAGCGAGATGGGGAAAATTAGGTTTCCTCTGTTTTTGTTTGATAACTTTTCTCTTAGAAAACACGATTTCGTCGTCCCAATGGGCAACACTGGGAGGAGACGGCGATCCGAACAGCCCAATCAGCGAGCGTTCCCGCTGGACGTCTGTTTTCCCGGTTAGTTTTGAAATTAAAAATTTTGACTGTCTCCCAAAAATAACAGGAGACTTATTTTCCGAAATCAGCCCGATTTTCATTTATCCCACACCATTAACTATTCAGGAAAAATGCAAACAGAATTCGGTGAAATTCCTCATTACAAAGGGTCTGAATTGTTAGAATAGGGATTATTATTTACTCACACTTTTTAAAGTACCACAATACTTCCAAAGCTCTTCACAATTGCAATGCTGCACCTTCTAATTATTCCGAAACAATAACCTGTTAGAATTGACAAAACGGTTCAATAGGGTGTGCGCCTGGGTAGGAAAAACTGTTTATTGTTATTTTTAATCTAAGGTAGACCTCATTCTGAGAATTTTGGTACCAACCGCGACCTTCTAGTGTGAGTAGATCTGTTTCTATGGTTTTCCAAAGTTTCGAACGTTTATGACGTCACAGTGGGGGTCTCGCCCAGGCGAGAGGGGCGCGTGACGTCATAAACGGTCGAAACTTTGAAAAATCATAGAAATAGATCTACTCACGCTAGAAGGTCTCGGTTAGTGCCAAAATTCTCAGGATGTAGTCTACTTTCGATTAAAAATCTAAAAAAAATCAAGGCGCACCCCCCATTTAAGCGAGGCATTAGGAAACACCAAATTATAAGTGAATATTTCTGTCAGTAGTGAATGTTCTAGGAGGCAGAAGCATTAGGTGAGACGGCGTGCCGAGGCATCACAGGTCCAATTTACTCGTAATTACAAGAGGACGACCTGGTAATGGACCCGGTATTTATTGAAGGTGGACTCGATGTGCCGAGCTTCTTGTTAATCATAACTAGATTTGAATACAAACCTTATCCCATTAAAGGTCGAAGTTATGGGTCAGAGATGCGGCCCCCGAGGGAGCCTGTGTCATTCTTCAACGTTGCGACCACGCCCTTCTCGCGGCTCTTCCTCAATTATTAACCTAATAAAATTCTGACGGGTTGAAAACGAATCGAAATTCTAGAAATGTTGATTACTGTAAACCAATTAGGAGAAGAGGCTCGAGAAGAAAACATTATATGAAGGCCAGAACACAGAAAGAGATCAATCGTCCAACTCTTTACGAGCGGTTCCATAAATCGTGTGGTAGACAGATAATTATGGTAAAACAATAATACTTGTAGGTGACATTACGTCGTTGGATTTTTTTTGGGGATGCTGTTATAGTGGTGGTATGGCAATACTAGACCCGCTGATCGTCGCCTGTCATCCAAAACATTCCCGCAAAATTCATTTTTTTTAACTGTTTGCCTAGCATCGCCGGGCCCGCGCTCTCTGGTGTGTGGCGGGCTACAGGAGAGTCTAGCCCCTAGAAAGTGTTGTCAGGTTTCAGCGCTACATACCGCCACTTCAACGAACTACCATTTCTGATACCTTATCAGGTGATCACGCTCGCGACCGTATTACCGTCGCTCCTCTAACTTGCAGTTTTCATAAGATTACAATGTAGATTAAATTCTGCTTGATTCGTCACTCCGAAACACAATAATGCAATAACAAGTTCCTTTTCCTCGCAATTTAAATAGGCAGGGATGTAAAGCCGCCAAACTTAGAAATTAGAGTGATAAAATCGAGGTACTTTTCAGAAATGCCGCTTGACTACGCTCACATCGAGCTGAAAATGATGGTAGTTCGCTGAAGTGGCGGTAGGTAGCGCTGAAACCCGACAATACTTTCTGGGGGCTAGACTCTCATGCGGGCTACTATCCTAGGCAAAGCACGTATTCCATTCTCATATTTCATCTAACTTCCTTGGTTATCATGAAACAGTCCCTAAATTTTATAAAAAGTTTCCACAATCTGCAAAACGTTCATTCACGACTTTTCAAACAATCGAAGGTGAAAACAAGCCTTTGAAGTGGTCGTTTCTCTCGAGTAAACCAACAAGTTTCGATGATTTTAACGTTCACTTTCGACTCTATCCAAGAATCTGAGTCTCTGTTGTTTTTGTCAAGAAATACTAGTAACAGGCAGAACTATTCGGAGTTATTCTTCGATGTTGGTAGATTCAGGGATTGAGCGAATTGGTTCGTAGATCCCTTGCAAACCAACACTTGGGATTGGCTTGGTCCTCATTGAAAATAATCACCCTCTGACTGTTAGCCATTTCTTCAGTTTCCATCCAATTTCGATGATTTTGCTTCCGAGTCTACCAAGGTAGCGGAAGCTTTGTTATCACTTTTCAAGGTTGAAAAAAATAAGTTCTCCAAAATCGAAATTTCCACTCGCGTTTTACGTTTCAGACCTTTCTGAACAATTTTGTTTCCGTGTCTGTCTGTCTGTGTGTCTGTCATGAAACCGGCATAGGAAGTTATTGTCCGATTTCGATGACATTTACAGGGATTATGTGGATTAGGTTGAAGATGGTCCCCTATGAAAATCATCACCGCCGGACTGATAGTAGCCTCTGCGCATGCGCGAACGTGAATTCCTTGTAACAGCCATAACTTCTACATTTTCCATCCGATTTCGACGAAATGTCTCAGGATAGTTCAGATTATCGTGTAGATGGTCCCCTATGAGGGTAGTGAAAGGTAGAGATTGGTGTTCTGAGATTAACTACTATGCATCGGATCATCTATATAATCGGGTTATGGATACGAGGAAGATATGTGCCACACCCACTTTTTTCTATGTGCAGACTTTTTTCCTGTATTTTTTGAATGGAAATAACAAAATAATTCTATGGAGACCAATAATTTACACCATTATTATTGCGAGAGCATTTTCATTTCGTTTAAATGAATAATATATTCCTGGTGACGTACGAGGCGTTTCGTAAGACATTAAATAGTTCTCAAGAAGCACTTTAAAAAATAATAAATGGTTTCATAAGTTTAAACTCCAGAAATGATATAGTTTGGGTTCCAAACGAATTTTTCATTTCGGAACTCATTTGAATAATTTTCGAGTAGATTTACGACTTGAACTTTAATTTTAAAAACACACAACAAACATACAATTTTAAGAGCCGCATTTGCGTTTAGAAATTGTTTTAAAAAGTCGAGAGAATCCGCTATGCCATTATCTACCTCACCTCGTCCAATGGGAGCTGCTCGAGAGAAATTGGGAGAGCAGAGGACTCCGAAATGACTGATTCCAAATTGAACGGGCTCTAAGAGGGAGTTTTTGCCCCTAATTGTGTAAAAAGCTGTAGAGACGCGGTCGGGAAGTCACGAAAACGGCCCAACACAAAAAACGGCCTAGGAAGAGAGGTTAGCAGGTGGGTAAGGTAATCAGGGAAGCTGGGAAGCTACCTACTCTTCCGAGAGAGCCTCATCTTTCTAAATGGGCATTACCAATGACCTCGTCCAAAAAAAAAAATTAAAAAATAGGTTGAAGAGGCACTCATTTCATTTCTATTTTTATTGAGGCTGTCATATTAGTAACGCATTTTGTGAGAGGTCGACAACAAGGGTCGTGTCACGGACGGGCAATAAGAATCGGAATTTTCACTACCGTTTATGACCGTCCATTAACGATGACAATCAATCAGCTCTTAAGTCAGACACGGAGGTTAAGTATCATTAGATCCGTAACTGCGTTTTTAGAGTCAGTAAAAATAATTACTGGGCCTCCATCGTTTCATCTGCTGCGTGTTTCATTATCAAGTTACACTTACTAAATATATCAAATATAATATATATCTCAATATTATTGAGATCACAAGATATAATTTGAATTACATTGATTTGTTATTTCCAAAATCGCTTTCAAATTTCCTGTTATACCTTTTTAGTACGTCCCACAGAAAGACTCGGGCCTCCTCATGAGATAAATCCGGGGTGAAGGAGGACAAAACTCACAGAAAAAAAAGTGGGTGTTGCACATAGCTTCCTCGTATCCATAACCCGATTGTATAGATGATCCAAAGCATAGTAGTTAATCTAAAAACATCAATCTCAAAGTACCTTCCACTACCCTCATAGGGGACCATCTACACGCCAATCTGAACAATCCTGAGAAATTTCGTCGAAATCGGATGGAAAATGTAGAACTTAAGGCTGTTACAAGGAATTCACGTTTGCGTATGCGCAGCAACTACTATTTGTCTGGAGGTGATTTTTTTAGGGGACCATTTGCATGTCAATCAGAAAAATCCTAGAAAATTTCATCAAATTCGGATGAAGAATAAGTGTTATTGCTGTTACAAGGATTTTACGTTTGCGCATGCGCAGAGGCTACTTTCAATTTTGAGGCCTATATTTTCATAGGGGACCATCTACAACCTAATCCGCATAATTCTTGAAAATTTCATCGAGATCGGATAGAAAATGTAGAACTTAAGGCTGTTACAAGGAATTCACGTTTGCGCAGGCTACTATCAGTCCGGGGTGATGATTTTCATCGGGGACCGTCTACAACCTAATCCGCACAATCCCTGAAAATTTCATCGAAATCGGGTAGAAAATGTGGAAGTTATGGCCGTTACAAGGATTTCATAACAGACAGACGCGGAAGCAAAATCGTTCAGGAAGGTCTAAAACGTAAAACGCGAGTGGAAATTTCGATTTTGGAGAAAGTTTTTTTTTCGACCTTGAAAAGTGAAAAAAAGCTTCCGCTACCTTGGTAGGATGTTGTGTTTATCAACCCACGGCACGCACAAATTGACAAGTATCGGGAATGGGGTCATCCAACAAACGCTGTTATTACCGAGCTTTCGGAAAATTTAATTAATTTTGTTTCCAGAATTTTATTATTGTTATTTATACGCCTAAAATTTCAAAATTTATTGTTTTGTTATAGTTGAAAGCCTGATGCTATTTATTTATTATAAAAGTTTTGACAAAGTTGGAAACAATGAGTGTATGAGTTGGTGGGTACACTCTCCTCACATGTAGCTGCTTTGAGCCCTGCTGAAGGAAATATTTACATTTTCCGAAAGCACGGTAATAGCAGCGTTTGTTGGATGACCCCATTCCCGATACTTGACATATTGTACCTTGGTAAGCAAAATCTCGGAAGCAAAATCAATTAATCCGTTTTAGACCAATCTGAATCCAAATCCGCCTAAAAACCTACGGTGTATGTCTGTGTGTATGTATGTATGAGACAAAATCTTGTGTTCTCTGCCCTGTTTTCATTCTCCAACCTTGTGGATTCTTTTTTGTTCGACGCGGAATTTTGCCTTTGAAGGGATGGAAAAGCGTAAAACTTGAAAAAATTGCATTTTCGAGCATAATATTGTGTACTCTGGCCAGGCCTCAATTTCTCTTCTACTTGTGTGTTCTTTTTTTCGACGCTAAAAATTATCGAGATGTGCGCTACGTCACCAGGATTCCGAAAGTATTGTTTAATGAGGAGGAAGGGGAAGGGAATTTACTGAAGATGATTTTGACAATACCTTGAGCGAGCTGCCTGCTCAAGAATTCCGTGACTTTATGTGGGTTCCTTAAGTTTCATAATCATTTAATCATCAAATTTGAAGGGTATTGGTAGCTACGAGTATTTGGAGATTAAAGTATTTTTAGATTTTTTAGAAACGAATGAAACCATCTAGGCGATCAACAATCGTTAAATAAGCAATTATTGTGAAATTTATCAGAATACAACATTTTAGTAACAAATTGTATCGACCAATTCTAGTAACGAATTATAGAAACCAATTTTGTTAACGAATAATAGAAACCAATTTTTGTTACAAATCATAGCATCCACTTTAGTTACTAATTATAGAGAACCTAGAGAGAATTTTGATTGGTTTGAAATACCGTTACCTCAGAATACATTGGGATGTAAGCCTGAGTGAGTGCGATAGTTGAAAGTAATCTACAAGGGACGTCTCCTGGAATGCAAGCATTACTTAGGCTACGTTTACACTGGAGCCGGAATTCGGCCGATTTTTCATTCTGCAGAGTACGGCCGTTAACGGCAGACATGGGGCGAGTAAACAAAAGTAGAAAATTCAATGGAATTCGGACGAAGTGTTTACACTATGCCCGACTTGCTCGGTCGAACTCCGCCAAACTCCGCCGAGCTCTTCCGTCTTCCGATTCCGAACCAAATAATTTTGTTTTGTTCGGCCGAATCAGCCGATTTTATGCAGCGCCTTTTGTGAAACATCTCAAAAATTAGATGGGTGATGGGGGTGTTCCCGCTTCTTGATTATCAGGGGTCAGCTTAGGGTAACTACGTCCATCTTGTACAGTTAATGTATTACAGTCAACGCAGCATTTTTACGGATATCTTTCTAGTTTGAGAAAATCAAATTTATTTTGAAACAATAACTTTGAAGTTGATGAAAGTCAAGTGTAACGACATCATAAAGACTTGCCTCAACGTCACAGCAAGCCTCTCTTCTGGAGAAATACAAATCTGGAAATTAGAAAATTTCTCCACTCGTCTGATAGCACTCAGAATGTAAAAAAAAGTCTCTGGAGTCATCCGGAAATACTCGCGAAACTTGATTGGTTGTTCTAGCAATTGGGGGAACAAGGTATGGAACACTCCGGATGATTCTCTTTCCATAAAAATGTCATTCGCCCATTCCCGACGCTCAACCAACAACATATATCTCAATAGTGAGTTTTCAGTTAGAAATTCTAACGCTGCTAAATCTTCCATACTATAGGTACGACGGGCTCGGGGCAACTGACGAAAATCGGTAGAATCGTTTGAAAAATCGGGTCTAGTGTAAACACTTCAGTCGGGGAATCGGTGGAATCGGCAGAGCTGGAGTTCGGCCGAGTAAAAAATCGGGTCCAGTGTAAACGCACCCTTAGCTGTGTTTTCCTATTGAATTTTCATTCGAACTCCTTTCTAGGGGGTGGAAAATACCCTTCAATATCATAATTATATGACATAATTTTAGTGTGAACTCGTTCATTAGATCCGTTTTATGTGGAAAAACGTGATTTTTTATGATTATATGGGATGTAGGAGGTCATCCTGAACGATAACAAAATGATTAACTTTAGAGCTCTCATCATATATTGTATTTACATAATGACGAACCTATGGCATCGAGCTAGGAAACTTCAAGTCCAGTAAGTGATTAACAATTGATGCACCATCAGATATACCTATACTATAAAATAAGAGCATTCAGCAAAGCTCGGACGGAAATGGTAACGGTGAATTATAGGTGGTGGAGAGAAGGCATAGCAAACAGATGTTCCATGTGAAACAGGAAGGATAATGAAACACTCCCAATATTGAATGAATTTAGACTAAACACTTCGGAAAATCACCCTAACGGAGTCAGAACTCATAAAAATTCTCAATGGTGACGAGAGAGGATGCGAACGTGTGGTGAAGTTCATGAGAGAAGCCACCACCAACAGAAAGTTTCGGGTGACGGAATTAAATTACGAACAAAGTTAGGAAATAAAACTGGTGAAATAAAGTCTGTAAATTTTCAAAAGTCTGAATCAAATTAAATTCGAACGCTGCAAATCATTGCTCAAAGGTTTATTATTTTCTGTATAGATCACCCTTTTGTATAGATCACTGGTTCTCCATCAATAGCACCTACCACCATCTGTATTCTCCCTTGACCCTCCCTCTCAAATTTCAGCTTCCTGCGTTCAATAGGATTGAAAATGACTTCGGAGCTCACTCAGCTGATCAGTGATCTGAGGATTGAAGAAGATCTCCTCGAATGCTGAAGACGCCTGGAAGAGCACTTCCATTCAATAGGATTGAAAATGGCTTCGGAGCTCACTCAGCTGATCAGTGATCTGAGGAGTGAAGAAGATTTCCTCGAATGCTGGAGACGCCTGGAAGAGCACTTCCATTCAATAGGATTGAAAATGGCTTCGGAGCTCACTCAGCTGATCAGTGATCTGAAGAGTGAAGAAGCCTTTGAGCAATGATTTGCAGCGTTTTTTACCCACCAACATTTTTTTTTACCTACCAACTTTTTTTTACCTACCAGCTAAGTACTACCTACCACACCATACTGGCTTCACACCTTCACAATCAAGTTTATTAGAAAGAACTAAACGCTTCTCACTCGATTGGAAAAATAGAAAGCTTCATATGGAAATTTGATTACTGGTTACGCAGAAGGCAAAACTGTATACAAATCGAAGAAATGAACAGCGATCGCATTTTAGTCCGATAAAATTTGA
>CM019178.2:54694731-54768905 GCA_009739505.2 Apolygus lucorum | reverse complement strand
TGTCGGTGATTGATAGCGATATATTATACTTTGAACTATTTTGCATTGCGTGAAGGCGTTCACTGCTGACGACTCGGAGATGATGTGACTTGACGTGTGGACCACGTGCTCGGGTCATTAGACCGGGTCATTAGTAACGTCTAGATTAATTATATCTTTCACATATCCGTGTTAATGACTTCTGAGGCAATAGGTTTCCCAGGGTGTGCACTGTGCTGCCGCTAGATCGGTCTTTCTCGTCTTCCCGAAGGAGAATTGTAATACTCGTAGTGGAGCAAATCACCGGCCAAGCTATACAGTTCTGTGAAGACGATACGCTCAAATTCAACCCCTCGGCATTGAAATAAGAGTTGGGAATAGGAAATATTTCGATGGAAAACCCCGCTCTTATTTCTGGCCAATTATTTAGATATAAATTACTCTTATCCTTCAATAACTATAAAGTAATGAATTGGTTATTAGTTCAATAACAAATCCAAATTTGATTTATGCAGTGTCTACCATTTGGATGAACCAAACTTCAAGGATCGATTGTACAACTGATTTGCAACAAAAAAATCCCCTTGGCAACTTTTTTTATCCACTCAAAATTTTAATTTTTCCACTTTGAAGTTTTTATTCGTATTTTCCACCTTGAGGCACTAAGACGGCCATAACTCCCTTATTTCTCATGCAACTTCAAATCTGATTACACCGTTAGAAAGAGCGTTAAATTTCCTATCCGTTTGGTGGAAAATCCAATTTCTCAAAGCCATTTGTAAAAGTAAACAAATAAGTCGAAGTCAAAATTTATAAGGAACTTCTTTCGATAATCACCATTTTTCAGGCTAACGGTTCCCCTGTAAAAAAACGCTGCAAATTATTACACAATGGTTTATAATTTTTTATTTTTCTATATAGATCACTCGTCTGCAAAGCCACCAACCATCCAACATGAAGAAAAACATCGATCGCATTTCGGTCAGCTTTAATTTGAACGGAGATTAGGCCTCTTTTGCGATTCACACTCGTGTTTCTGATTTATCGTAAGTCCAACCCTTAAATTCTCGTAGGGAGCGAACGGTTTGTCCTACTGAGCTCCGGGTGGTCTCAAAAAATTCTATAGAATCTTAAATTGAAGGAAAAACAATACCTTTATATCTAAATTTTTTGAGTTAGGGCGTTTTCAAAATTTCAAAATTGATTTTGGAACCCTTAGAAGTGACCTACATCAACCAAAATCGGTAATTCTGAGCAATTATCCGGTCAACTCCGATATTTCTCATACTTAACCATGATATATGTAGAGTAGTAAATATCAATATTCAGACCGAAATAAGTGTCGGAAAAGGAAAATATATTGTGAAACTTACCTTAGACTTACCGAGACTGGTGCGCATACGCAACACATTGAACGTTTGTGGAGGGAGGTGCGGGGAAGCGTGCCTCGATACGGAAACCGAAAACAACATTTTATCGGCCATTTAGCAGAGTTTATGTTTAAAAGAAAGTACTCTGATTACAAAACAAGAGTGCATCATCTATTCAGAGCAACTGGCCATCTGTATAACGGTGAAAACGAACACCCTAACATCACTCGTGAAGCTGATACAGATAGCGAGTCAGATGACTACTATATATAATTTCACAATATATTTTCCTTTTCCGACACTTATTTCGGTCTGAATATTGATATTTACTACTCTACATATATCATGGTTAAGTATGAGAAATATCGGAGTTGACCGGATAATTGCTCAGAATTACCCCAAAATCTTCGGGGCACAACTAGACCCCAAATGGAGCCTACATACCAAATTTCATCAAAATCGGTCAATGTTAAGTGGCAAAAGTACGGCGTACGGCGGACGGACGGCCAAATTTTTATTCGATTTTTGGATTCTACGTACCTTGAAACGTAAACCATCAAATTTTGAGGGGGTGTTGAAAAAAAAATTTCTTGGTCGATTCCAAAGGTTAATTATTGAAAATAATAAACCATAATAGCGCTATCGTGGGGCACTCAACGAGAAAAACTACCCCAAGATCTCACCTTTCCAACGGTATGTCAGTTTAAAGGTTTTAGAGGGAAGTTTCTTGAAGAAATTGAGTTTTATGAGAAAACGCTGCACGTTATTATACAAATGTTTATTATTTTTCTATATAGATCACTCGTCTGCAAAGAACACGGCTTTGCCATTGTTACCACCAACCAATATGAAGAAAAACATCGATCGCATTTCGGTCAGTTAAAATTTGAACGGGGATTTTGCGATACACACTCGTGTTTCTGATTTATCGTAAGTCCAACCCTTTAGTTCGCGTCGGGAGCGAACGGTTTGTCCTACAGGGCTCCGCGTGGTCTACAAAAATTCTAAAAATGAGTACCTTCGTCAGATTCTTCTAGACGGAAATGTTGCTAAATTCTGATCTAAATCAGTCCAAAAAAGGCTCCTGGCTACGACCTTATCACTGGTCAGATCCTTAAGCATCTCCCGCGTAAAGCCATTGCAAAAATAACCATGATTATTAATGCAATTATAAAACACCGTTGTATTCCTCAGTTGTGGAAGATTGCCGAGGTCATAATGATTCCTAAACCTGGAAAGCCTCCCACGGAGCCAAGTTCGTACAGACCAATCTCACTTCTACCAGTATTATCAAAATTATTTGAAAAACTAATCCACAAGCGACTAGTACCCATAATCGAAGAACGTAGACTGTTTCCAAGGCACCAGTTTGGCTTTCGACAGAAACATTCCACGATCGATCAAGTCCATAGAATAACACATATAATTGAACAAGCCCTTGAGGAAAAGAAAGTCTGCTCAGCCATCTTCCTTGACGTCGCTCTGGCGTTTGACAAAGTTTGGCATGAGGGACTCAACTACAAGCTGCGCAAAAACCTACCAATGAAGTATGGAGAGCTGCTTCAGTCTTATCTCACCAATCGCTACTTCAGAATAAAGCAAGAAGACGCCTACTCAGAGCCAAAGCTAATCAATGCAGGAGTCCCACAAGGGAGTGTTCTTGGACCGCTCTAGTATGTCCTTTATACCAGTGATCTCCCAGAAATTGGAATGAACACTACAGCCACCTTCGCAGATGATACAGCGATTTTGGCAGTCGGAGAATGTAACACTGAATCTACCAACAAGTTAAATCAATCAATATCCAGCATACAAAAGTGGACAGCAAAATGGAGAATCAAAATAAATGAAACTAAGTCGGTACATGTCGATTTCATTAACAAGAGAATCGAGTATATTCCGGTACATTTCATGGGAAATGTTATTCCGAATGCTAATGAAGCCAAATACCTAGGCATGACACTAGACGCCAAACTTAGATGGAAAGCCCATGTCAAAAAAAGAAGGAAGAACTCCTTCTAAAATTCAAAAAATGCATTGGCTAATGGGGAGATGGTCGAAGTTGTCAATCCAGAACAAGCTTACATTGTATAACCAAGTCCTTAAACCAGTCTGGACATATGGAGCTCAGCTTTCTTTCTTTCTTCAGCAAATCGAGACATCATCCAAAGATTCCAGAACAATGTGCTAAGAACGGTGGTCAATGCACCATGGTACTTTCGAAACAAACGTCTCCATCATGAGCTTCGGATCGAAACGATGCTATAAAGCGACAAGCTGTGAGACACCTACAGCGGCTAAGATGTCACATCAACGAGGAAGCTGTCCAACTCCTTGATACAAGTGACATCATCAGAAGATTGAAGCGTACCAAACCACTTGACCTAGCTTACTTGTGAAGCAGTGAAGTGAAACATCCACCATAATCAACAAAACTCAGTGATGTATCTTAGTTTTGAATATATGTCCATATTTTCAAAATAATATTGTCAATAAGTTATAGGTACTTGGTGCAATAAAGAATATTGAAAAAAAAATTCGAATCCTCCAACATTTTTCCCGTGCCTAGTATGCCGGATTCGTCTCGAAGAAAAAGGTCGATTTATTCAAAATACACAATTCCATAAATCGGCTCCACCACTCGCCCCCTCCCCATGCTAATTTTGATACTCTGGTGAAATAATCTGGCACTCTGTTGTTATCTTAGTCGATCCAACTTATCTTTATCGAGAAACAGGCAATTCGGTTAGAAATTGAAGCCTGGGCAGAGTACACACAAGATTATGCCCGAAAACGCGCGTTTTTTCAAGCATTAACCCCCCTTTTCCCCCCTTGAAAGGCTAAATTTGATATTCCGGCGACGTAGTGCACAACTAGATAGTTTTCCGCGTCGAACAAAAAAAAGAACCACGAAAATCAGTTGATAACTAAGGCCTTTGCAGAGTACACATGATTTTGTCACACACACACACAGACCAATGGTTTTTTTTTCGCGGATTTAGATTCAGAATGGTCTAGTGTTGTTATTTTATTTTTTCTATTGAAAATTGTCCAACCTTACCCCAGATCAATCGCATAAGGACGCCCAAGTCCCAAAGTAATTTAATGATGAAAGTAGGGATTGCAAATGTGGCGTCTTCCTTCTATTTCTTGTGGGATCACAAAGGCCCAATGCACAGGCAATTAATATAAAGACGAATAATACTAGATCCGGAACAATGTGGGTCGTAACTTACGTAAAATCGCAAGGGTTTCGGTTGATTTATGTCGAACCTCCTACATCAGTTAGTGCCTCGGTGGGGCTTTTAGTGTTCGATATATAGCCACGGCGGGATACCAACGTTTTAGGGGCGCTTTACACGCGTTTTGGTTCATTTGTCGAGTTAGAAAGACAAGAGGAGTGGTCTGTTATGAAAAGACCGAGACTCAAAAACATAAACCTGCTGGTAGTCTTTATTACATTGTCTAGAGGGAGAGCTTCTATAAGCGCCACTCTGATTCCCTGGAGATGATCGAATGATATTAATGTCTCATGTTAAGTACGACAGGTTTCCGTTGGTGGCATTGAAATGGGGCAGACTGGGTTTTAGAGGACTCGACTTTTTTCATTTTATATATTTTTTTTATTCGACAACGACTCCTCCGTTTCACCCGTCGTGACGCCCACGTTCATCCGCTCGACACCGATTTCTTTCAGTTTGCCGGGCAGAACAGGATAACAGCAAGGCCGGTATTGATGACTTTTGTGACGTTTGAAAGTGTACAGCGACTAAACCATCTCGCCGCAAACTACTCTCTAAATTTGACCAATCTAAAATTAATATAATTAAGCTTCTACAAATGTAAGGTAGCATGGGTTGTCCTTATATCGCTTAAATGCTTTCTTCCTGTTTTCTACGGCTACTGAGCACTCAGAATTCCACCAATACTGTATTAATTTGACTCCCTCTGGTAAATATTCTTCTATATCTGTCACATAAATTAGGTAGAGGACAGTACTAAGTTTGGCTCCCTATGGTAGTCCTTTCCATGTTCTCCTGGGTTGTGAAAGTTGCCCGTTACAGCAGACGTAAATGGTTCTTTCTTCGATTAATCGTATAATATTAGTAGCGGCTAGAAAAGGAACAACTATGCTGCGGAGTTGGTTTTTTTTTCCATGAATAATATTTAAATCTATGAATAACTATGTATGTAATATAACCAAGTTCAACGCTGTATGTTGATTCAAAGCCAATAAAATAAAAAAATTAAAAAAATATATATAAATTTGACTAGTTTTACCGTTTACATTGACCTTTTGCATGACGTCAATGAAATTCGTGAATAACCACGTATGATGCTAATCTGCATAGACCCTGGCAGTGAAAAAAACGCTGCAAATCATTGCTCAAAGGTTTATTATTTTGTGTATAGATCATCCTTCTGTATAGATCACTGGTTCTCCATCAATAGCACCTACCACCATCTGTATTCTCCCTTGACCTTCCCTCTCAAATTTCAGCTCCTGCGTTCAATAGGATTGAAAATGGCTTCGGAGCTCACTCAGCTGATCAGTGATCTGAAGAGTGAAGAAGATCTCCTCGAATGCTGGAGACGCCTGGAAGAGCACTTCCATTCAATAGGATTGAAAATGGCTTTGGAGCTCACTCAGCTGATCAGTGATGTGAGGATTGAAGAAGATCTCCTCGAATGCTAGAGACGCCTGGAAGAGCACCTCCATTCAATAGGATTGAAAATGGCTTTGGAGCTCACTCAGCTGATCAGTGATGTGAGGAGTGAAGAAGATCTTCTCGAATGCTGGAGACGCCTGGAAGAGCACCTCCATTCAATAGGATTGAAAATGGCTTCGGAGCTCACTCAGCTGATCAGTGATGTGAGGATTGAAGAAGATCTCCTCGAATGCTAGAGACGCCTGGAAGAGCACCTCCATTCAATAGGATTGAAAATGGCTTTGGAGCTCACTCAGCTGATCAGTGATGTGAGGAGTGAAGAAGATCTTCTCGAATGCTGGAGACGCCTGGAAGAGCACTTCCATTCAATAGGATTGAAAATGGCTTTGGAGCTCACTCAGCTGATCAGTGATGTGAGGATTGAAGAAGATCTCCTCGAATGCTAGAGACGCCTGGAAGAGCACCTCCATTCAATAGGATTGAAAATGGCTTTGGAGCTCACTCAGCTGATCAGTGATGTGAGGAGTGAAGAAGATCTTCTCGAATGCTGGAGACGCCTGGAAGAGCACCTCCATTCAATAGGATTGAAAATGGCTTCGGAGCTCACTCAGCTGATCAGTGATCTGATCAGTGAGCAATGACATGCAGCGTTTTTTACCTACAAACATTGTTTTACCTACCAACTTTTTTTTACCTACCAACTATTGGTAGGTACTACCTACCACACTATAATGGCTTCACACCTTCACAATCAAGTTTATTAGAAAGAACTAAACGCTTCACACTCGATTCGAAAAATAGAAAGCTTGATATGGAAATTTGATTACTGGTTACGCAGAAGGCAAAACTGTATACAAATCGAAGAAATGAACAGCGATCGCATTTTAGTCCGATAAAATTTGAATGGAGATTAGACCTCTTTTGCGATTCACACTCATGATTCTGTTTTATCGAAGGAAAACCTTCAAATACTCGTAGGGACCGAACGGTTTGTCCTACAGAGCTCCGGGTGGTCTCAAACATTTTTAAAAATTCTGTACTATTTAAAATTGGTGAAAAAACGATACCTTTATTTCGAGAGTTTTCGAGCTAGGGCACTCTTGAAAATTTCAACCCTTAATTTTCACCCCTTAGAAGTGACCTACATCAACCAAAAGCTTCGCGGCACAACTAGACCCCAAATGGAGCCCATATACCAAATTTGAACCAAATCGGTCCAGTGTTGCTAAGAAAAGTGCCGCGTACGGCGTACGGCGTACGGCGGACGGCGTACGGCGGACGGCGTACGGCGGACGGACGGAAATTTTTTTATTCGATTTTCGTATTCTACGTACCTTGAAACGTAAAACATCAAATTTTGAGGGGGGTTAAAAAATTTTTTTTCTTGCTCGATTCCAAAGGCTTATTATTGAAAATAATAAACCAAAAAACAAAATTCAACAACAAACAAACAACAAAATTCATCCAAATTAAACCATGGTTTTTGTATAATTTCGCACGAGAAAAGGTATTAAACGTGTTTCTGCCTTTTCTCGAAAACATGGCTCCAACATTGGTTGATTGCCTTGTAACCTACACTCAAATACCCAAAGAAATTTAATTATTATATACCACTAACAACTAATAAAATATGAAAAATCCGCACAATTCCTAAAGATTTCATGAACAGCGTTTTGGCGAAATACTGGACTTTTCCCATCTGGACCGTCTGAAAATCGTACAGGATGCTTTGAAACGAGTACTGGAAGTGGTAATTAAGATTTTGGAAGACTATTTCTGTTACTTTCAGCAGGAATAAGAAGGTACTGATGATTATCCACTTGTGGTAAAGATGAAGCAGATTAGACCACTTTTGCGATTCACAATCGCGATGCTGATTTATAGTCCAACCCTCTCGTAGGAAGCGAACTTTTGGTTCTACTATTGCTTCCGAGTCTACCAAGGTAGCGGAAGTTTTTCTTTGTTTTCTCTTCTTTGTTTTCACTTTTCAAGGATGAAAAAAGAAGTTCCGAAATCAAAATTTTCACTCGCGTTTTGCGTTTTAGATCTTTCTGAACAATTTTGGTTCCGTGTCTGTCTGTCTGTGTGTCTGTCATGAATTCCTTGTAACGCGCATAACTATACGAAGTTATTGTCCGATTTCTATGAAATTTTCAGGGATTGTGCGGGTTGGTGTGTAGACGGTCCCCTTTGAAAATCATCATCCCCGGACTGATAGAAGCGACTGCGCATGCGCAAACGTGAATTCCCTGTAACGGCCATAACTTCCACATTTTCTACCCGATTTCGATGAAATTTTCAGAGATTATGCGGATTAAGCTGTAGATGGTCCCCAATGAAGATCATCAACCCCAGACTGATAAAAGAGACTGCGCATGCGCAAACGTAAAATCCTTGTAACCGCCATAACACTTACATTTTTCAACTGAATTTGATGAAATTTTCTAGGATTGTCCAGATTAGCGTGTAGATGGTCCCCTATGAGGGTAGTGAAAGGTACTTAGAGATTGGTGTTTTGAGATTAACTGCTATGCATCGGATCATCTACATAATCGGGTTATGGATACGAGAAAACTATGTGCCACACCCACTTGGCAGACTTTTTTTTTAAATTTACGATGGACCGATTTTGATTAAATTTGGTTTTAGAGCTCCATTTGGGGTCTAGTTGTGCCCCGAAGCTTTTGGTTGATGTTAGTCACTTCTGAGGGGTGATATTTAAGAGTTGACATTTTCAATAGTGCCCTAGCTCAATAACTCTCGAAATAAAGGTATCGTTTTTCACCAATTTTAACAGTAATTAAATTTCCTCGTGAAGGCACCCACAACTCCCTGTTTCTTCGAACTGAATGTGAAGCGTTATTTTCTTTCAAATAAACTTGATTGTGAAGTAGGATTGTCGCAGTTAGGTAGTATCTTTGGTTGGTATGATAGAGATGATTTACGGCAAGCAGTGTCGGAGCTAAAAGGAGTGGCACCCAACAACATCAGGATGATCGCTGCAACCTTGTCATGGCGCGGAGTGTGGTGCGGGAAAAGTGCCACGGAGTTGCGCGAGTTGGGCATCTCAGTAGGCGTAATCCGTGGTGTCACCAGACATTTACTGTTGAGCTCATTTGTACTTCGTGGTCTTTTTATAGAGGCGATTCCCTTCATCCCTCTCTCCCAGTCCAGATTATTGTCCAGATTATAAAAACCTGAGGAATGCATGTGGTCTGAGGGGACTTGAATGATGAGATCTCAAGAGAACATATCCGCACTCAAGAGGTTCTCTGAGGTTGCCATAGCCATGCTTGCTCGAAGGCACCATGTATATAGATTGGGGATGTATTGTTAAGTGCATGCTGTACATAAATTGGGACTCAAGTGCTAAGATTTTGTATGTTAAGTGGCTAGTTAGTAGGCAGTGCTTTGCTGGCTTCCCAATGCAAAATTCCCAAAAGAGGGGTGTCGTCAAGGGGGGTCGCCATAGGTAGAGAGCACTCAACAACTTGGGGAACCACAAGACAAGGCCAGTGTGGGTTGTTTGCTGCCCACATTCGGTCCCCCTATCCTGGATAGAAGTGGTAGCATTCGTGCGGGCTCGCCGCAAGTGGAGCTTAGGACCTTTGTGTTCACACTTGTTGAACAAACCGTGTCCCTCCTACACGCTCTCGTAATGCTCGAGCTGCAGTTTCACTGCAGGTAGTGGTAAAGCGGTAGGTACTGCTTCCCTGTGACCAGTCATGGCCTCTGGGGAGCTTGACTATGCTAGTCTTACGATTGCTTTATGGTCAGCAACCAACTCTGGTACCGCGGGCGGGGGGAGCCCTAGGCTACGAGCACAAGGAAAAAAGTCAAAGTGCCACCAGCCTTCCCCCTAGTTGAGGTTGGTTTCGCGGGGGCGTGGTTAAATGCACCCTGAGCTGCAGTCCCTTTCTGCAGTCTCTGGGTAGAGTACCTTGATCCAGGGCCATGTGGCCAGGATCCTGGCTTGTGAGTTTTGTGATATGTCAAAAACTCGGGCGCCGACCTGCATAGTAGGAATCACGTGCTCGAACGTGCGCCTCTACCTGTAGGTCATAACAGGGACCTGCTATTAAGCCGGGACACTGATTGTGTGAACAATTGACTCTCCGGAGTGACTTTCTCTGGTTGCTTGCAACCAGAGGGGCGACCATTGGGATTTTCAAAGGACTCCTTAACCCAACTTTCTTTGAAAGGAGGAAAGACATTCTCCCACCTTCCTCCTGGGCGTCCTCCCCATTATATTTGATTTTTTTTGTTAATTAATGGCGTGCCCCCTTTGTCTTGGGGGGGAGTTTAAAAAAAAAAGTGTTCTTTGCGGACGAGTGATCTGTATAGAAAAATAATGATCCTGTGTGTGATAATTGGCAGCATTTCAACTTCAAAAAAACGCAAATTCAACAATGCTATTATTGACCTTCTTGAAGAAATTAAAGAGTTTAGTGTAATAAGTAGAGCTCGGATTTTGCATATTTTGCATATATTTTATTATGCGGTATATCTTTGTATTTGAACGTTTTGAAGGTTTCTGAAGGGTATGCAGTGGTTTAAATTGAAATTAAAATTGCATATTTTTGCATATTTCGGTCATTTTGGGGATTTTTGCATTTTTTGGTCATTTTGGGGATTTTTGCATATTTAGCAGCATATTTTACTAGTTTTTTGCGTATTTTGGATTTTTTTTTCAAATTCAGTGCTGGAAGTTGACAATATTAGAAATCGAATGTTGGAATGTTTTGTCCCCTCACTCACATCACCCCAGCAGGTAATGGGTCATTACCTCCTCTAATGAATAGATGACTGGAAAAGCCGTCAAGGATAAACTGGAGGGGTCCTATCGAAAAATCCAGGGTGGTCTTCAGTGGTTCAAATCACGAAAATTCTCAAAGCTCATGGGACTCTCCCTACTCTCCAAAAGAGATTTCCACTTCTAAATTTTTGCCTATTGTATCTTGCGATGTAGAGAGATCGTTTACTGCAATGAAAGAAATTTTAAGTGACAGGAGACACTGTTTTACACCTGATAATTTGGAGCGTGTAATTGTTGTCCAATATAATATGTAGTTCATCTTTACATTTTATACCTAGTTCGTATAAATGTATAAAAGTGAATAAAAAATGTATAACTGATTTTTTGAATTGCTTGTTTACTTTACCTGATGCTTCATAAATTTTTTCTAGGAGAAAAAAGGGCTAAAAAATGTAAAAATATGGGACATCCTTTCTTAAAATACTGAAATTCCAAAGTCGTATGCAGTTTTAAGGGCAAATGCATATTTTGCATATTTTTCCAGTTTCCGTTGCATATTTTCGGGAAATTTTCGTGCATATTTTCCGAGCTCTAGTAATAAGCCATTATTGACCGACTTCAACGCGCCGAAGGCGCGCGAAAGAGGAGGTACCTACTCAACTCGGGTTGTCGTGGGACGTTTTTTTTTTTTTTTTTTTTTTTTTTTTTTTTAAAGGAATTGTGCACTGGTGAAAACTTTTTTTGCGTTTTTCTCAAAACTTCGTTTTATGACGCCTTTGTGTTTTGAGGTGTGATCCAATGAAAGTAGATAATCTCAAAACGTCAATCTCTTCAATTACCTTACACTGCCTCATAGGGGACCATCTTCACCCCAATCCACATAACTCCTGAGAATTCCATCGAAATCGGATGGAAAATGTAGATGTTATGACTATTACACGAGACCGGAGGCGATGATTTTCATAGGAGACCATCTACACCCCAATTCCCACATTCCCTGAAAAATCCCTTTTGCCCGTTACTAAGATTTCATGAGATATTCAGACAGAAACGGAACAAAAATTGTTCAGAAAGGCCTAAAACATAAAACGCGAATGGAAATTTTGATTTTTGTTCATTATTTTCAATAAGTCCCACAATGTGGTTCACGACTTCAACCAATATTTGGCAGGTTCATGATTCATTTCACCAGTAACCACATCACTCAACGATGCATCAGTCTTCCGGTGGTTTTCAGATAACGATTGTATAATTCTAACCAGTCTGACCGGCTAGTTGAACGTCAATGAATCACGGGGAAAATGAGAAGCTCTGTGCGTCTGAAGGATGCATACAAATCCCCTGCTTAAGGCAACCGCTCCCGTTAAACGTCTGATTCATTAGTGGAACACTCTTCATGTCATTACGTAATGGGATATTATGATAATATTTGGATGGGCGCTCATTCGATTTTTACCTCGAGGGCCCGGTGCCGCTGAAGGGCTGCATTGCATGGTAAGCTGGAGTTTGATGGAAATTGTATCTTTTTGAGGGACGTCGGCATATTGCGATTAGCATGTTCCGCGAAGTTGATTCTATCTCATTAGACTTGGTACGTGGATAGTTAAGTCATCTGCCAGTGCAATGGTTTTCAAATTGATCTACAACTCTCCTCGTCCTTCTAATGGTTCTAAAATTCTTTGCTAAGTACATGATACCATCTCATTTTTTGAGTCTGTCAAGAGTGAGTTCAATCCGATCAAATCTTGGATTTTCAATTCATTAAAGATTCGAAATTTTCATAAATTGATAAATTGATACTACTGCCTGATACCACTCGGTAGAGAAGCTACCTTCCTTAAGGCCGGGTCACACTTGTCATACAAGCTTCAGATCCGAGTCCGATCAGAGAATCGGATAGACGTCGGAGGGGGCGTCGGATCGGAAAGGGGTGGGCACACCTGTCCGATACACGCGTCCGATTTGTTCCCCTCACCACTCGTCAGTCGCCTCCCGGCAGTTGTCAAATGTATAGTATATGTACATACATACATATTTAAGTGTGTGTCATTGCAGACGATAACTCTCCTAAGATTTAATATTAATTAATTCAAATTAATTCAAACGCCAACAAATTAAGAATTGCAAACGAAAAGCGAAGTTCTTTGGACAGCGCTCTACGTGTGCAAGGAAGTGCTCAAATGCGAAAAAAAAAAAAAAAATGGGGAACGTCTGATTTTTTTTTTTTTTTTGTCGTTTTAGATAACTAAGGAAGGAATAGTCTGGGGAAAAATATTCATTTGTCTTGTTTTAGAGCGTTTCATTGAAAAATCGTGACAAATATTAAATGGTTATGAAATTGATTTTCAAAGGTACTAGTGGTATTGATTTTCAAAGGAACAACATTCGAGAGGCATAAAATAACCATAAAATAAGGCATAAATAACCATAACCATGTTGCATGAATGGATACAGCCTCACTACTTCAATAAGTTCTTCCGGGTTGACGGAAAACATTGTAGGAGTACTAAAAAAAATATAATAAAAGATTATAAAGACCATTTACAAAACAAACACACGAGAAACACAACGACGGCGGACAAAAAAGAACTAAAAAAATACCTACCTTCCTTCCGATGCTCTTCCCGCAAATCGGACAGGGAATGGTTGACGAACTCTGAGTCGGATCGGAACAAAAATCGGAGAACAATCGGAGTGGGATCGGTCACGGGTGGGAGAGGTGTGAACTACGCCGTCCAGAGTCCAAAGACATTCCCTCTTCCGACTCCCCTCCGATTCTCTGATCGGAGTCGGATCTGAAGCTTGTATGACAAGTGTGACCCGGCCTTTATACAGCACAAACATATTGTTTAGTAATGCATGCATTCCAGGGGACGTCCCATTGGATAAGCATTAGATCAGTTTAACCAGTTGTTAAGTGATAAAACTGTTTCACTCGATGTAATTTATTTATTACTTTAGGCAAGAAATGCTGACCCTCCCCCCCCCACCATTATCCACCATAACATTTCTAGCGGCATGGGAGCCTCGAATCTGAAGAGCATTTCAAAATCCATGATCTACGACACCCAACATGCGAATTCGAGTTCGACCCCCCCCCCCCCCCACACCTCACCAACGCCAACAATGGTGCCAGTCTGGCACCAAAGCGGAAATACGTCGTAAAATTGAACTTTCATCTGTTAGTTTTGGTAGGCAGTCCGTCGAAGTTCACATCCGTATTCAAGGTGAAACACGAAAAAAAAAAAAAAAAAAAACACGAAATAAGCGGTTTGTGGCATCATGGCACCATGTCTTAGCACCACGGTGGCACCACTATTAGTTCCTTGGCGGTACAGAGAATAATTCATGAAAATCCAGAGGTATAATGAGCATTTTTCCTCAATTTCAAAGCTTGGGTACAAATAGTAAGCAGTAAAGGAACCAAAATATTGAAAAATCGGATATTTTGTGAATATTATCCCCCAACTCGCCCCCTCCCCTTGCGAATTTTGGTACTCTGGTGAAATCATGTACAACTCGGAAGTTATTTGAGTCAAACAGAAAAAGAAACACGCAAATCGGTTGGAAATTGAGGCCTGGGCAGAGTTTACAATATTATGCACGCAAACGCACGTTTTTTAAGCATTAACCCCCCCTTTCCCCCTCTTAAAAAGCAAATTCCAAAATTCCAGCGCCGTAGTGCACAACTAGATAGTATTCCGCGTCAAACGAAAAAAGAACCAGGAGAATCGTTTGAGAACTAAGGCCTGGGCAGAGTACACAAGATTATGCCCAAAAACGCACGTTTTTCGAGCATTAACCCCCCCTTTCCTCCCCTTAAAAGGCAAAATTCGAAATTCCGGCGACGTAGTGCACAACTAGATAGTTTTCCGCGACGAACAAAAAAAGAACCAGGAAAATCGGTTGAGAACTAAGGCCTGTGCAGAGTACACAAGATTTTGTTACACACACACACACATACACACACACACACACACACACACACAGACATACACCTATGGTTTTTTTCACGGATTCGGATTCAGAATGGTCTAAAACGGATTACTGTGTGGTTATTTTTTTTTTCTGTTGAGTGTTGTCCAACTTTACCCCAGATCGATCGCATAAGGACGCCCAAGTCTTACTGTGGGACGTCCTAAAAAGGACGGAGAGGATTCCAGAATCCTGACTGCAATCAGGATTATCACCACAATATTGATGGCATTCCAGATTATCAGGATTAGGCCAAGGAATAGACAATTGACAATAAATATCGAGTGTGAAGTGGCAACATATCCAACCTGCTTTGATGCATGACAACATCACTCCTAATGAAATGTCGCAGAACAACACCGCCTTTCTGAAGTGATGAACGACATCATCCAACTAAAATGGCAAAGAAGAACACAGGCTAACTGCTTTTCGCACGTTATCAGGAGACTCGTTAGGCTATGTTATGTGAAAACAGTTATTGTTTGTTACTGATGACGACCTAACCGTCAAAATCGATGTAACTCAATACTGTCGTGGAAATAGACTACGTTCTTCTTAACTCAATTTTTTACTTTCAATTGATAGGTTGAAAACGACTATACTTCCTCGCAGAACAAGAACCAAGAACAACACATCACAACTCGACGAACTCCCAACAGCAACTCACTCAAGAAAAATAGCCAGCTCCAGAACTTCACTTCAACCACGAAGGAGAAACAAGAAACGGGAAAACAGAAGACCACTAAAAGCGGTAGAACCGTTAAATTTCCCTCACGTTATTTGGAACCAGAATTGGGTATTAGCTATCTAATCTATTAGCTAGTTATTTTTTCAACTAGTAGGTAAATTAGTTTACACCTAGCTTTTTTAAATATATAGGTAAATATAAATTTAGCTAATAGCTGTTGAGGAACAGTTACAATTTCCAGCAAAATTAGATATGAATCAAAACGCATAGCTAATAGCTTTACCTGTAGATGACAACTAATAGCTAATGCTGAACATTGTATTTCTCCACACGAACAGCAAGTACCTAAGCTAACCATTTCAGTTTTAGCTGGCAACAGAATTAGCTTTGGAACATGGAATAATGGTAGAATAAATTCCACTGATATGACCACAAAACCATTTTGACATTTTCTCTTCTCTGGCCACTTGAAATCCAAACCTTGCAAATAAAATTTGGGTAAATTTAAATTTACGACGTCGTGTTTTGTTAGGCATTACTTTCATGGGTGACCAATATTCTCGATTACCTTGAGAGAAGTTTTGTAAAAACTCAGTGTTTTAAATTTTGAATTCATTGTTTGATTTTTGCTTTATTTGATCCTAAAAAACGCTGCAAATTATTACTCAAAGGTTTACTATTTTTCATTATAGATTACTCGACAGCAAAGAACACGGCTTTGCCATTGTTACCACCAAACAACATGAAGAGAAACATCGATCGCATTTCGGTCAGCTAAAATTTGAACGGCGATTCACACTCGTGTTTCTGATTTATCGTACGTCCAACCCTTAAGTTCTCGTAGGGAGCGAACGGTTTTTCCTACAGGGCTCCGCGTGGTCTCTAAAAATTCAATACTATCTTGAATTGATGGAAAAACAATACCTTTATATCAAAATTTTTTGAGTTAGGGCGTTTATTTTGAAAACGCCCTAAGTTTTCAAAATTTTGACCCTTATTTTCCAACCCTTAGAAGTGACCTACATCAACCAAAAGGTTCGCGGCACAACTATACCCCAAATTTCACATACCAATTTCACAAATTTCAAGACCACACCAAATTTCATCAAAATCGGTCAATGCTAAGTGGGGAAAGTGCCGCATACGGCGGACGGACGGCCAAATTTTTAGTCGATTTTTGGATTCTACGTACCTTGAAACGTAAACCAACAACTTTTGAGGGGGGTTAAAAAAATGTTTTTCTTGGTCGATTCCAAAGGTTCATTATTGAAAATAATAAACCAAAAAGTATTTTCTTTTGTGTGTCAAACTAGATAGGTCACAAAACAACTGAACGTCTATAGAAAATGACAGAGTTGCAAACGGAACAAGAAAACAGTAAAAAAGTCTGCCAAGTGGGTGTGGCACATAGCTTCCTCGTATCCATAACCCGATTGTATAGATGATCCGATGCATAGTAGCAAAAACAACATTTTTTTTTTAATAACTCTCCTGAAAGACGAAGGGGGCACGCCATAAATTAAATATAATGGGGAGGACGCCCAGGACTCACCCGACGCCGGCCCTAGGGATGAGGGAAGATGAGGAAGGTGGGGGTGGGAGAGAAGGATGAAGGGAAGTGCCTCTATAAAAGGACCACCAGTTCAAATATGATCCGAGCAGGACACGGGTGGTGATACCACGGAGTACGCCTACCGAGATGCCCAACTCGCGCAACTCCGTGGCACTTTTCCCGGACCACACCCCGCGCCACGACAAGGTTGCAGCCAAAAGGACCTTGCATTACCTTCATAGGGGACCATCTACACGCCAACAGTCTCGGATGATGTCATCGAATTTGGGGAGACAATATCGAAAATATTACTGTTACAAGGAAATTCAAGTTTGCGCATGCGCAATGGCAACTATCAGTAGACCATCTAGACTCCAATCCTCATCCTCCATCGAATTTCATCGAAATGACAATAACTTCGTACAGTTATTACACCTATCGTACATATCTATTCAAGGATTTCATAAATAAGTAAAAGTGATCTATACAGGGTGTCTACACTTTCGATGGGCATAACCTCTGGGTTCGATTCTTCAAGATATTTCCAACAAAAAATGTCTCGTAGCAATTTTCTTTTAACCCACTCAAAATTCCTTTTTTTTCACTTCAAAGTTTTTCTTCGCGTTTTCGACCTTACGGCACTGATATGGTCATAACTCCTTTATTTCTCCTGAAAATTCAAACCTGACTACACCATTAGAAAAAGCGTTAAATTCCTAAGCTACCTAGTGCAAAATCAAAATACTTCAACAATAAAATTGTTTCAAAAAATCAACTCAAAAAGCAAATTTAAAAAAATTTTTGAAACTTGACTTTCTTCGACCAAAGTTTTCACTCTAAATCCCTGCGCATTTCGATGGGCGCTCTTCGGAGAAAACATGCTAAAATTGTCAGCTTTTCAACGGTCTATCAATTTTCTTTTTAACATTCAAATTGGAAGAGTAAATTAAGTTTGAATGCCCGAAAACGTGTGTTTTACAAGCAAATCCAGTGTTTCAAGCGGTTTATGGTCCCCCTCGACCTCAAGATTGCTTGACGATTTTGGTATCATTTCCTATGTAATTTTGGTTTATTATTTTCAATAATGAACCTTTGGAATCGACCAAGAAAAAAAAAATTTTAACACCCCCTCAAAATTTGATGGTTTACGTTTCAAGGTACGTAGAATCCAAAAATCGAATAAAAATTTGGCCGTCCGTACGCCGTACGCGGCATTTTTGCCACTTAGCATTGACCGATTTTGATGAAATTTGGTATGTAGGCTCCATTTGGGGTTTAGTTGTGCCCCGAAGCTTTTGGTTGATGTAGGTCACTTCTAAGGGTTCCAAAATCAATTTTGAAATTTTGAAAACGCCCTAACTCAAAAAATTTCGTTTTAAAGGTATTGTTTTTCCTTCAATTCAAGATTCTATAGAATTTTTTGATACCACGCGGAGCTCTGTAGGACAAACCGTTCGCTCCCTACGAAAATTTAAGGGTTTATATTGAAATATATATATTATATATATTATTATTATATTTTATTTTATATATTATATAAATCAAAACACGAGTGTGAATCGCTGACCGAAATGCGATCGATGGTTGGTGATTTTGATTTTTTTTTTTTCTTCTCTTCATATTGGATGGTTGGTGATTTTGTAGACGAGTGATCTATATAGAAAAATAATAAACCATTGTGTAATAATTTGCAGCGTTTTTTACGGTGAATCCAATGGTGATACTTCCGAATGGTTCCGACTACTAGAAAGAGGATTTTTTAAAATCTTCGTTTTTCGTATGTAAAATACGCATTATTCGTAAATGTGGTAGTGAGCATGAAGTAACACCTTTGAACTCAACAAAAACTTCAATCAGCTAGAAATTCGGTGTTTTTGTTGAGTTCAAAGGTGTTACTTTATGCTCACTACTATATCTACGAATAATGCGTAGTTTATGTACGAAAAACGAAGGTTTTCTTCGAAAAATCCACTTTCTAGCAGTCGGAACCATTTGGAAGTATCACTATTCGATTCAGCGTCAAAAATTACATAGGAAATGATAACAAAATCGTCAAGCCATGTTGAGGTCGAGGAGATCATAAACCGCTTAAAACACTGGATTTGCTTGTAAAACACACGTTTTCTGGCATTCAAACTTAATTTACTCTTCCAATTTGAATGTTAAAAAGAAAATTGATAGACCGTTGAAAAGCTGACAATTTTAGCATGTTTTCTCCGAAGAGCGCCCATCGAAATGGGCAGGGATTTAGAGTGAAAACTTTGGTCGAAGAAAGTCAAGTTTCGAAAATTTTTTAAAGTTTGCTTTTTGAGTTGATTTTTTGAAACTATTTTTTTTTTGAAATATTTTGATTTTGCACTAGGTAGCTTAGGAATTTAACGCTTTTTCTAACGGTGTAGTCAGGTTTGAATTTTCAGGAGAAATAAGGGAGTTATGACCATATCAGTGCCGTAAGGTCGAAAACGCGAAGAAAAACTTTGAAGTGAAAAAAAAGGAATTTTGAGTGGGTTAAAAGAAAATTGCTACGAGACATTTTTTGTTGGAAATATCTTGAAGAATCGAACCCTGAAGTTATGCCCATCGAAAGTGTAGACACCCTGTATATTTAGAAATTGCCTTTGGACTTTTCCTACTACATTGCTTCTCGAGGAATCATTGGGAAGAATTACCTAAATAATCATTTGTTAGGCAGACCTAAAATGCTAAACTTTGCTCCTTTTCCAATAACCAGGTAGGTACTATAACTTGGTGTTGCAGCTTCATCACAAATGAACTAGCCGAGCATGAATCACGAAGTTTCACCCGTTTTCACCTCTTAATAAATTGTCGATGGTGCATTCAGATTGCCCTGAGACTACTACTACTAGCTCTTTGTGTGGAGAAAGACAATTTTCAGTAAGTGGGTAGTGGGTAGGTACCCACTATTACTATTTTTACTATAGGTCGTAACACCAAACTAGACAATTGAAAAGTTATTCGTTAAGGTGACACTGCCTAAATTATTCTTAAATAAGAAATATTCCAATTAGTACACTTTAGGATACAGTAAAATAATATAAATTAGGTAATAGTTTGCACAATGTAAAAATTGAATGTGGTTCTTAATGCAGAGTATTGTTTGAACTATTTTTCCGTTGACATGACCCATCAAGTCGTTTTTTATCCACGATGCTTCCATTTGAATTTTCCAGGAGTCATAATTCCCCTTACTAGATACTGAATCTTTACGCTCATGGTGCAAATTCAGCTGTGAAGTAGTCAGGAACAAATTTTGAAAGCGTACCCTACAAAGTTTTGAACAAGTTATTATCTTATATTCTTTGTAAATCACAATGCACAAGTACAAGGGTACACCCGAAATAATATATTTTGGATATAGAACCAAATAATCTCACCATCACAATTGAAAACGTAGTAATCAAACTTGTAGACGTAACAGACTCATAGGTAAGTTGGCATCAATCTTACACATACTCATAGGTAAGTTGGCATCAATCTCCAAAAGTTTTGTTCAAAAAATTGAAAAAATTTCTCCGCGATAAAAACATCAAATTCTGCAAATCTCTGGAAATGGATTGGTCTGAAGAAAAATCTGAAGAACTGAATTACATCACTTCGTTGTATTCGTGCAGCAGATCAGCAATATGAGGGTTTTCTCAAATCGAGTTTTTTACTCGCATTTTTCGTATTTTGGTTTATTATTTTCAATAATAAGCCTTTGGAATCGAGCAAGAAAAAAAAAAATTTTAACCCCCCCTCAAAATTTGATGTTTTACGTTTCAAGGTACGTAGAATACGAAAATCGAATAAAAAAATTTCCGTCCGTCCGCCGTACGCGGCACTTTTCTTAGCAACACTGGACCGATTTGGTTCAAATTTGGTATATGGGCTCCATTTGGGGTCTAGTTGTGCCGCGAAGCTTTTGGTTGATGTAGGTCACTTCTAAGGGGTGAAAATTAAGGGTTGAAATTTTCAAGAGTGCCCTAGCTCGAAAACTCTCGAAATAAAGGTATCGTTTTTTCACCAATTTTAAATAGTATTGAATTTTTAGAAATGTTTGAGACCACCCGGAGCTCAGTAGGACAAACCGTTCGGTCCCTACGAGTACTTGAAGGTTTTCCTTCGATAAAACAGAATCATGAGTGTGAATCGCAAAAGAGGTCTAATCTCCATTCAAATTTTATCGGACTAAAATGCGATCGCTGTTCATTTCTTCGATTTGTATACAGTTTTGCCTTCTGCGTAACCAGTAATCAAATTTCCATATGAAGGTTTCTATTTTTCCAATCGAGTGTGAAGCGTTTAGTTCTTTCTAATAAACTTGATTGTGAAGGTGTGAAGCCAGTATGGTGTGGTAGGTAGTACCTAGCTGGTAGGTAAAAAAAGTTGGTAGGTAAAAAAAATGTTGGTGGGTAAAAAACGCTGCAAATCATTGCTCAAAGGCTTCTTCACTCTTCAGATCACTGATCAGCTGAGTGAGCTCCAAAGCCATTTTTACTCCTATTGAATGGAAGTGCTCTTCCAGGCGTCTCCAGCATTCGAGGAGATCTTCTTCACTCTTCAGATCACTGATCAGCTGAGTGAGCTCCGAAGCCATTTTCAATCCTATTGAATGGAAGTGCTCTTCCAGGCGTCTCCAGCATTCGAGGAGATCTTCTTCACTCCTCAGATCACTGATCAGCTGAGTGAGCTCCAAAGCCATTTTTACTCCTATTGAATGGAAGTGCTCTTCCAGGCGTCTCCAGCATTCGAGGAGATCTTCTTCACTCTTTAGATCACTGATCAGCTGAGTGAGCTCCGAAACCATTTTTACTCCTATTGAATGGAAATGCTCTTCCAGGCGTCTCCAGCATTCGAGGAGATCTTCTTCACTCTTCAGATCACTAATCAGCTGAGTGAGCTCCGAAGCCATTTTCAATCCGATTGAACGCAGGAAGCTGAAATTTGAGAGGGGAGGTCAAGGGAGAATACAGATGGTGGTAGGTGCTATTGATGGAGAACCAGTGATCTATACAGAAGGGTGATCTATACAGAAAATAATAAACCTTTGAGCAATGATTTGCAGCGTTTTGCTGTCTGGATAGTTCTGTTTCTGTAGATCAGAATGAGGTAAATTCGTAGTCCTGGGCGTAACTCCGCGTAATCATTGGTTGATCCCAGTACAGATTTTATTCTTTGGTGGAGAGTATGTAGCCTATGCAACTTGGAAGATGGGTTTTCTGTTTTGTTGTTGAATTAACCAAGTGTTGTACCAACTCGAAAGATAGCTGAGTCCCCTTGGCCTTTGGTCAATCTCGTTGAGGCACGTCTGCGCGATATTTATTGCCGGCTTCGGTCAATATTTTGTCTCCTCATGAATTCTCGCCTCTGTCTTATCAGCGATGAAGACCTGACGCCTGGACGTCTTCCAGGACTCAGTGTCGCCCGATGGCCGTATCTTGGACCCATCGCCCACCTCCGATATCTCATTTCACACCCGTGCTTCGCACGTTGAATCCCAATCGAGCTTCTCCTTTCATTTTCCTCCGCTTTGAGGGAGAAAATACGGCTAATTGTTGGGGTTATCTTGGAAGGTGTTATTCGGAATCTAATTGGACGACGATATCTCTGGTCATCAGGATTCTCGTGATGTTTACAATGGTCGTTCAGAAGTGAAATTTATGAGGATGTTCCTCCCTCACGCGCCTATTCAGAGCTGCCACCCACTCCATTTACCCACCGATTATTGAACCTGTTATCCTGGCAGGTTTTTTATAGGTGCAACTATATTTGTCTCCATTGAAATATACACGGCAGAAGGCCTGTTTTATATGACTATCCGACTCAAATCTGCGACCCCGGTGAATAAGTGGTCAAGTCAAATTTGCCCATTTTACAGGGGAGCATTATTAAAATTTGAACCTTCACCTAAAATCCGGATTTTGTCGTAGAAGGTTGAAATTTGGAATGAATGATGTAGTCATTCATTCCAAATTTCAAACTTCTAAAGCAAAATCCGGATTTTAGGTGAAGGTTCAAATTTTAATAATGCTCCCCTGTAAAATGGGCAAATTTGACTTGACCACTTATTCATCGGGGTCGCAGAAATACGTTTTTTCGCTATATTGTGACTTATAAAACGTTTCCGGATTATATTGCTCATACGTAAATTATATTCAATATAAAACGCTGCAAATCATTGCCTAAAGGTTTATTAACTTCTGTATAGATCACCCTTCAGTATAGATCCCTCCCTATCAATCGTAGGTACCTACTACCTACTAGGGCATTTTTGAAAATTTCAACCACAACCACCAACCAAATGGAAATGAAGAGTTGAAATTTTCAAAAATGCCCTAGTAGGTAGTGGGTACCTATGGTTGGTAGGGAGGGATCTATACAGAAGGGTGATCTATACAGAAAATAATAAACCTTTGGGCAATGATTTGCAGCGTTATTTTTTTTTTACCTACCAACCATTGGTAGGTACTACCTACCACACTATACTGGCTTCACACCTTTACAATCAAGTTTATTAGAAAGAACTAAACGCTTCACACTCGATTCGAAAAATAGGGAGCTTCATATGAAAATTTGATTACCGGTTGCTCAGAAAGCACAACTGAATACAACTCGAAGAAACGAATAGCGATCGAGTTTAGGTTAGCTAAAAATTCAACGGAGATTAGACCTCTTTTTTTTGATTTTTGTGATTCACACTCGTGATTCTGATTTCTCGAATGAAAACCCTTAAATATTCGTAGGGAGCGAATGGTTTGTCCTGCAGAGATCCGGGTGGTCTCAAAAACTTTTTAAAATTCAATATTATTCAAAATTGGTGAAAAAATGATAACTTCATTTCGAGAGTTTTCGAGCTAGGGGACTCTTGAAAATGTCAACACTCAATTTTCACCCCTTAGAAGTTACTTACATCAATCAAAAGCTTAACGGCACAACTAGATCCCAAATAGAGCCCATATACCAAATTTGGACCAAATCGGTCCAGAGTTGCTAAGAAAAGTCGGACGGAAAATTTTTTATTCGATTTTCGTATTCTACGTACCTTGAAACGTAAAACATCAAATTTTGAAGGGGGGTTAAAAATTGTTTTCTTGCTCGATTCCAATGGTTTATTATTGAAAATAATAAACAAAATACATTTAGTTAAAAACCTTTTCTGTAATAAAAAATCCAAAAATCTATCTTTTATTTGTTTGAATGAATAGGGGTCCCCATTTAATTCAGCATGAACAGGCGAGAACGTTACCCAACTCCTCTGGTCACAGCCATCAATATCCAACAATACTAAATCTTTCAAAATCGACATTTCTTTTTGGGTTTTATTTCATGATGGAACGTGTAAGATACCACAAAAAGGGCATTTTGAGGTCGGATTCCTACAGCACGAGAATTGTGTGAATTCAAATTGGAGACCAATTATAATTGTTAGCGGCCTCAATGAGAAAAAGTTGAGTGAAGGCCTGAAAATAGGTTGCGTTTTTTCAACGGAATCAGCGCTCTGGACGATCTGAGGTGTTTCGGGAGGCCTCGCTGAGCCGCTGCCTACATCGTCGAATCCATCAAATCTTCTGATTAACCGGAGCTCTGATTTCGTTGAAAAAATTCACGTGGTTCAGCGTTCAAACACAAAATGTCTGCAATAAGTTCCAATTTATACATAAAAATGACTATAAGCTTGAACAAATATTGGTTCTATTAGCTTAATTTCCGATTGAAAAAACTCAAGGTTTCCTAAATAAGGTAGAATTTTCCTTTTCAGAGGGTTTTTTCATACCTCAAACCTTGACTCAAAGAAAAGGCGAGGCATTTAACCGGTATGAAATGTAATGCTCTGTTACGAGTATTTTCTCAATAACACAACCCACCCTGGCTAGTTCGTCGGTGAGCTTAATGGGCGAGGCTGACCAATGACAAGTGCGTATTAATTTTCTAAATTCAAAATCAATCAACAAAAAAAAGTGGGCGCCACTCTTCGATAAAAAATTTACACCTTTCCAATTGAGGAGGTATTGGAATGGTGGGGGCAATAAGATATAGAATTCGATACATCCTGGTTAAAAGCGATAAAATTATATTTTTAAACAATCTGGTGATCAATCATGTACAAAAATATTGAAAACTCCCTATTGTTTTTTATCGTTCTAGTACCTACCTACTTATGACTAACGCTACTAGGTTGTAGATATGATGGCAAGAACCGGCGATTCCAGAAAAGTTTCTTGCAGAGAAAGAGAAGAAGTTACAAAAAGAAAATATCCCATGCACAGGATCTTTCAGACAAGCAATTAGGTAATCTTCCAACAGCGAAGCGAAGATTATGCAATACATCAAGCAGAAAATACTTCCACAATTTTCGTGACGAGCCCTGAGGGCCAACAGAGGTTTTTATAAATCCAGTTGTGCTCAAAAACCCAGAAAAGGTACTCGAGGTACACCACACGTCGTACAAATCCTGCTGTGGAGCGTCGTGGGTTTATTATTGAACATTCACGAAGCCTACGCTTCAACTGAACTCAAGATGGTTGATCACCAGTGTTGGAGTTTACTCCAATATATTGTTATGATTGTTGTGACTCGTATGATGATGATTTGTTAGTGACTGAATTTAAAACACTTTACTTGAAATTATACGAATAGAAGTTGTTCCGAATTGTGATTTCACTCTTTTTGTTTAACGATTTGATGAGTTTGGCTGCCAAATCGCAACAAGTGGTCCTTCGAATGACGAATGAGTGGAAAGAAAGAGAACAAGAAGAAATGAGCGAACGAACTAGAATTGAAGAGAAACGAAGAATGGAAAAGAGAAGAGAGCGAAATAGAGAAAGAATTAATAGAATGAAAATGTTGGATGAAGAACTTGATAAGATTGAGGAGAAATACCACAAGGAACAAATGGAGATAGAGGAAAGAGAAAAAGAAATGGAATTCCGACTAAAATTTGAAATGAAGAGATTAGAACGGGAAAGGAAATATTTAGCCTTGGGATGCTTTTCAGCCTCTTCACCAAGTAGTATTTTTTACTCAAGTCATCGACCAGGGAAATTCTGGGGAGCGGACAGCGAGAAGGTCGGACGAAAGTTACCTGAAGAGAAAATAGCAGATATTGAAGAGGTGAGGCAGAAGAAGAAGGCTGATACGAATAATGAAGATAATGAAAAGGTAAGGAGCATCGATGATGTATCATCGGGTGGAGAAGAAAAAGGGGAGAATAGAAAATTCAAACAGAAAGACATTGCAGCTATGCAAGGGGTTCTGTTTAGTATGGAAGTACTGTTTTGAAGTGCAGTAGTTATCCAACACTAATTAATTGTGAATGATCAAAATGAAAAGAGAAAAACAGTTGAAGACTCGAAGGACCACCCCGTGAAGGGGAAAAACTTAGCTAGGTTAAGTACCTACCTAAAGTGAAATATGCTGTGTGGTAATCAGGTGATAAAGAAGAAAAAGGCAGAGTTTGAATTGATGAAACATCAACTAGAATGTAAGTTTATTGAAGTTGAAAGCAGGTTTTGTAATGGTTTTGAATTGAAAGTTTCTATTGTTTCCCTAAATGGCCATGTGAAAGATAAGAAAAGAAAAAAGGCTTAGCTGTGGGGTGATCAGTCCCAGATGAAGTTTTCCAGAAGTAAGTAGGCAGTACAGGCAGCTTCCACCAGAAAAAAGGCAGCTTCCAGGAAGAAAGAAGGAAGGTTGGAGAGTACAGGTGGTCCAGCTCCTCCAAGTCCAGAATAGATAGAGTTGGAGTGATATCACACTGCTTTACAATTTTTATGGTCAAGTGTATCCAGTTGATCGCGATAAAACCACTTTTTTTGAGGAATTACACTCAAAAAGGTTGATGTTCTTGGAAAACGGTTTTAGAGAAACAGGTTGGCAAGGAAGCAATAGAAGAAGTGTGTTTGAAGATGGCTGCCAGCAGAAAATTCAGGAGCTGGGCAGGGTTGTTCTGAAGGCTGATGTAGCAGTGGTAGAAATGTTGGCGTAGTCCACAATTACAATGGTGTTACAATACATAAAAATAATTTTGAAGTTGAAATATGGTATTTTTATAATTAGGCAGCAGTATGTTAAGGAAAATATACAGTGATTATGGATGCAAAAAAACAGCAACATCCATGTAGGTGGAAGTAGAACTGACAAATAAGCTATGGAGACTGATGGCGAAAACTGTTCTATGGTGATAAGGGCTGATAACGGTGATATATAATTATGAAGAATGTAAAATGTGAGTTGTTTTAATGACGGATGGTTTGTGGAGAAGAAAAAATGGAATTGATAATGTGGATGGTGTTATTTGGAAGGAAAAAATGAGCAGCAATTGGTTGTGCATGAGGTAAGTTCAAACAGGTTCTGAAGATGAAAAAGAAAGAGGAAGATCGAATGAAAGTGGAAGAAGAAGGAAGGCTTAGGAAGGAGAAAGAAAATGAGAAAATACAGGTACAGATCCTAAAAAGGAAAGAAGATAAAAAGCAGAAAGAAAAAGAGAAGAGGGAACAACTGAAAGCTGGAGGGACGACTGGAAAACTCGCAACTAAATTCGATGAGGGATATGCCCAAAGTGACGAAGAACGATTTGACTGGATATCAACGATAAATCTTGAAAAAACAGAAATACAGGAAGGAATGAACGAAAAAATATGGATGAACGAAAGTGAAAAAACAAAACGAGATGCAAGAAAGTCAGAAACAGAGAGGAAAAGCATACGAAGGGGAACGTCTCACGCCAATGACGAAGAGCAGTTAGCCACCAGTCCTATCAAACGAGTGAGCTACCTCCTAAAAAACTGTTCAATTTCTCCCTTGCGAGGGAAAAACATTAAATCATGTTTAATGTTTTTCCCTCGCAAGGGAGAAATTAGATTGCCGATCACTCAGCTGATCAGTGACCACTCAGGCGCCTTCAGCATTCTCCATTGACCCTGCTTCTCAAATTTCAGCTTCCTGCGTTCAACAGGAGAGAAAATGGCCTTGGAGCTCACTCAGCTGATCAGTGACCATCTTGGTACAACTAGACCCCAAATGGAGTCGATATAACGTGGTAACTAAGAAATCGGTCCGTGGTAACTAAGAAAAAAAAACGTTGCAGATTTGCGTGTCGGAATTCACAGAATGACCCCCAGCCCTAAAACATTAAACATGTTAATAATCGATCGAAATTTAGGAAGAAAGAGAAAATTGATCGAGCAAAACTGAAAATGGAGACCAAATCGCACTGTATTCAATCCATTCAAGATAAAGATTGGCCGATCCTCCCAATAAGAATGCTTACCTGCTTGGCAGAAAATATTTACCATTTTAACTACAGACGGATAGGTGAGTGGGGGTACCGAAAAAGAAAGAAGAAAATTAACATGAAGAACATTGTGGGGGTTGGAGTATGTTGGAGTTTACTCCAATATATTGTTATGATTGTTGTGACTCGTATGATGATGATTTGTTAGTGACTGAATTTAAAACACTTTACTTGAAATTATACGAATAGAAGTTGTTCCGAATTGTGATTTCACTCTTTTTGTTTAACGATTTGATGAGTTTGGCTGCCAAATCGCAACAACCAGTAATGTAGCTGTAGGAAAAAACGCTGCAAATCATTGCTCAAAGGTTTATTATTTTATGTATAGATCATCCTTCTGTATAGATCAATGGTTCTCCATCAATAGCACCTACCACCATCTGTATTCTCCCTTGACCTTCCCTCTCAAATTTCAGCTCCTGCGTTCAATAGGATTGAAAATGGCTTCGGAGCTCACTCAGCTGATCAGTGATCTGAAGAGTGAAGAAGATCTCCTCGAATGCTGGAGACGCCTGGAAGAGCACCTCCATTCAATAGGATTGAAAATGGCTTCGGAGCTCACTCAGCTGATCAGTGATCTGAAGAGTGAAGAAGATCTCCTCGAATGCTGGAGACGCCTGGAAGAGCACTTCCATTCAATAGCATTGAAAATGGCTTCGGAGCTCACTCAGCTGATCAGTGATCTGATCACTGAGCAATGATTTGCAGCGTTTTTTACCTACAAACATTGTTTTACCTACCAATTTTTTTTTACCTACCAACTATTGGTAGGTACTACCTACCACACTATAATGGCTTCACACGTTCACAATCAAGTTTATTAGAAAGAACTAAACGCTTCACACTCGATTCGAAAAATAGAAAGCTTGATATGGAAATTTGATTACTGGTTACGCAGAAGGCAAAACTGTATACAAATCGAAGAAATGAACAGCGATCGCATTTTAGTCAGATAAAATTTGAACGGCGATTAGACCTCTTTTGCGATTCACACTCATGATTCTGTTTTATCGAAGGAAAACCTTCAAATACTCGTAGGGACCGAACGGTTTGTCCTACAGAGCTCCGGGTGGTCTCAAAAATTTTTAAAAATTCTGTACTATTTAAAATTGGTGAAAAAACGATACCTTTATTTCGAGAGTTTTCGAGCTAGGGCACTCTTGAAAATTTCAACCCTTAATTTTCACCCCTTAGAAGTGACCTACATCAACCAAAAGCTTCGCGGCACAACTAGACCCCAAATGGAGCTCATATACCAAATTTGAACCAAATCGGTCCAGTGTTGCTAAGAAAAGTGCCGCGTACGGCGTACGGCGGACGGACGGAAATTTTTTTATTCGATTTTCGGATTCTACGTACCTTGAAACGTAAAACATCAAATTTTGAGGGGGGGTTAAAATTTTTTTTTCTTGCTCGATTCCAAAGGCTTATTATTGAAAATAATAAACCAAAAGGGGAAAGGAAGAGAACAAAAGACGGCGGCGGCCGAGCAACTTATCGCACAAGCGATAAATAGGTAAAAGTCCAGAACAACAACTGATCTGTTACATTTCTTTCCAACGGTTTCCTCAGATTTTAATCCGAGCACAGCAAATTAAGAGAGTTTTGACCGATAAAGTAACGTAAGGTCAAAATCACGAAAATATCTTGAAATTGAAAACAACTTGGAAACACAAGGGGTTGAAGAAAAATTGCTAACAGACATTTTTAGTAGGAAATTAGTTGTAGAATCGACTCCAGCAGTATGGCAGACCTGGTTGGCTCACAACCTGAATACCATGTATGATACTTGATAAGAAAGAAATGTTAGATCCTACGTTATTGTTAAGACGTTCCCCCATGAAATTATTAGATAATATTTTCTGAAGACTGAAGACGATGTTTGTAGCCCACTGGAGGCTCCCTGATGAATTAAGTTATTTGAAACTGTCTCAAATATCAATTCATCTTGCTAAGGAGCTGTTTTGTGTAAAAAGTGCCACCCGAAAATAAATCCCCCGCTTTAATCCGCTTAGATGAATTTCGCCAGTTAGTGGCGTCTTTGGAGGTGTAATCATTCGTTGTCACCGCACCTGACAAATAGCGACACCAGCGCTCCCAGGAACCGTAGTGTTAGATCCGTGAAACGATCGTGACTCGCCGATAAGGGAAATTCGGCGGCGGATTTCGTGGGGATTATCCCCGCTTTACAATAAATAAAATGCTTTTTTCCCACCCGAAGAGATAAGTCCTAGTCGAGGAGATATAAGATAAGATGAGAATCTTTCGAGTGAAAGGACAGTTAATGTGGTCAATTACAGGTTTGGTAGGTGCTAGTCTCAACATGTCAACCTTCCACCCACGAGGACCAGGTGAAAAATTAAGGGTGGACCCCGGGCTTCCGAAACCGCTTGTCTTGGATGTTTTATTGTAACCAAATAATGATCCTTGATAACTGGTCAGATACCGTTGTTTGCTGCAGATCGAAAGAGAGAAAACAAGGGGTTTTAGTCGTATTTATCACTCGGTGGTGTTGCATTTCGTTGTTTATGGGAAGAGTGAAGGTCGTTCTTTCGTAAAACACCTAATTTTTCGAACTGTATCTTGCCATCAAGCTGGGAGTCATCTTGCAAAATTTTTGATTCGCTTGTAGGAACCACTCTAATGTAGGTACTCTTCTGAAATATGGAGTCTAAGATACTGGGATGACCTTGAGAGTGTACAGCTAAAATTTATTAAAAGTATTTTGCAAATGTCCCGATATACCCCCGGTTATATGATCCGAGCCGAGACTGGGTGCCCTCACTTAAGTGTTATGATGTGGGAACGAGTAATAGCTTGGTGGGAGAAAGTTCTAAGAATGAACAAGGAAAGATACCCAATAATTGAAGAGCTGGGCCGAAAAGGAGTACATGTTCCTTTTTTGAATTTTACAGGAGAGCCAAAAAACGAATTCCAATCATGCGGTCACGAATTCACAAGCTAAATCGAACATGTACCCCTGTTCCATCAGATTCCCCACAAGCTAATTAATACGTACCGTATAATAATATATGAAAGCTTTCTATTTGTGGCGCAGTTACACATTATAGCATTTACAAATTTATTTCAACCCTTTACAAAATTATTTCAACCTTTTACAAATAAAGGGGAAAAGGGTTTAAACAATTTTGTAAAGGGTTGAAATAAATTTGTAAATGCTATAAATCTTTATATTTTCTATCTTTTTCTTCGAAACGTAAGGCTGCCCCGAGTTTCGCAGGTTCTTTCTTGTGTTGTCTTTCCAGTTGGAAAAGTTGATTGACCTAGTTGACTTGTTCAATCGATCGAAATCGTTGGTCGTCAATACCACTCCGTCCATTTTAATATAAATTTTATAAAAATTCTAATGAAAACAGACTTTGAAGAACGAAAAACACTGAATTACAAAACGTTTGATAGCTTAGAATTGCGAGAAGAAAACAGGCGGTCGTCGGGTTTTGAGTAACTCATCGGGTGATCTAGAGGTGTGTCGGTACAGCTGTACCGGGACTGTGGAACCGAGTATCAACTTGGAACGGTTCCATGCAGTGACAAAAACTCGACCCTTACCGGTCCAGTTCCACGGACTGATAAGATTTCTGGAAATGGCTCTGGACCGGGGAGGGTTTTGGACCGGTAAGCATGGATCTTGTTCTCAGTTCCGTTCTATGTTGTACCTGGAAGCGCCCTTACTACTTCCATGGGCTGAGAATATAATAGTATCATGGAGTGATCATCTGGACTGGTTAGCATGGAAGTTGTCTCCAGTATCATTAATTCATTATTGTCATGTTAAGTTCTTAAACTGCAACGTCATTATTCTTCCCTTGAATTGTTTGGTCACTATCATTTATAATAAATTGTCTCTTTTGTAACACTTGTTCACATTCCTTCCTTTTAGCGAATTTTCAAGGAAAATGATGCTATTGTATTGCAAGTTGAGATGATAAGCATGGAAGAGGGACGATAGGGATTTGACTGCCTGCTTCATCCATGTCATGTGAGTGGGATTTGACCGCCTGTACTGTTAATGGAATTGTACCGGTAATTTGGAACGGTTACATCTTTGTCACTGTAACCGTTGGAACCGTTCCAGGGAAATGCCTGGACCGACACACCCCTAGGGTGATCGTCCTACAACGGGAACATGTATCCCTATTCGTCTATTGGAGGCGTCACATTTTCACTTGCTCTCATCGCAAAAAAACAATCATGAAGTTAAAAATATCGATATTTTATTCTATAATCGTGTACAGAAAACCTCAAGCTTCAATTTGACGCAAAAAAAAAAAAATTTCGTAAAAAGTGACATGTACCTCTTTTCGGCCCAGCTCTTCAATTTGTTATAAGTAGTTGGTAGCTACAATTGAGTTAGGGATAAGTACGGAGAAGTATAACTGGGCTTCGCAGATTAGGAAAACTCTGGTGGATTTGGGTTTGGAGGGAATTTGGAGGAGACAAGATCCAGTGGAAATTAAAGGGAAACGATCGTTGATAGTACACTGCTATAAAATGAAAAGAGAGTATACGAAGATTTAGAACGAATTACAAGGTCATCTTATAGTACTCTGTTCAAACAGATGCACACCACCATGGATACGGAAAAATACCTAGCGACTGACATGCCATTATTTTATAAAAGATTGAACTTGTGTCTCCGTGCACCGCCCTGAGGGATTCCGAATGCACTCTGACGGCAGTTTTGTGAATCGAGACTTAGATAACAGTGATAACTGTTTGATTATTAATTTTGTTGTGTCGTTCCGTTTGCGATTTGTGCTGTCCCGATTCAAATAATTCCATCTTCTCATTGCTTTATTCATCCGGCTCGTTCTCTGATTTCTTTCTGGCTCTCTGTTCTGTGCAAGTGAAATAAGGGTCACTTTTTGCTCGGCATGTCAGAGACACTTTTTGCTCTGCATGAGTCGTAGAATCTCAACTTCAGTCGTAGAATCCTAGTGTCAGTTACGTGAGTAAAGAAAATGTAAATCCTTGTGCGATAATTTTCACGCTTCTTACATCATGAATCTACAGTCGAAATTTACTGATTTTATTGAATTTTTAATCAACTAATTTAAATGTTGTGATATTATACTTTGGAGGTCTACCTAGTCAAATCACTAAAAATAAAGACAATTTTTTTATATTGCTTGTATTCGTATTATTCGTTTTCGTATTCCTACATTCTTCTAACTTTCGCTTTACAATGTTATTGGTGCGCGGGAGCAAATAAGGTTTGGTGTAGGTATTTATATTATCTTGTATCCTATAATACAAGACAGTGGATTGGATATTTTTGTCTTTAATAATTAAGTTCCTTCTGGCAGTAGCTCATTTAGGAAGAGCTCTCTGAATACATTCTATTGATCTGAATCGGTAATATGAAGTGATTACTAGGCTGTTACACCTATATTAGAACGAGGGAAGTAAGGAAACGTAGGGGTTACGGAGAATAAATTTATAAAACTTGGAAAAATGTCAAAACATTTTGAAAAGAAGGAAATTAATATTTATGTTGCCTCAAAACAGTGCTCCTTTATTGTCGTTACTTTCTACTCTCTTTTTGACATCTATTTGAGCCAGAATGAATCTTCGTGATTAAATATTAGGACAGGTAGTTGAGACCTTGAGTTGGGCTTTTTTTCTCTACCATTGATGAAATAATGATTTTACTTGGAAATATTCCAGTCTTTCGGTGCCTCATGGGAAAAATTGATTCACCTTATCGTAATCACTGCCACAATGTTCAAGGGGTAGGTAGATGATATGAACGAAACTTTCCTCACAACGGAGAGTATTGCTTGAAGGTATATAATATATACCTTCAAGCAATACTCTCCGTTGTGAGTATATAGTATATTATACTATATATGATAGAAACCATTCTGAGCCGTTTCAAAATCAATTTCGATTCTACCGCAATGGAAAAGCTATGTCAGTTTGCTAAAGATTGTCAATTGTCATTCTGACCACTATCACTCTCATACCCCTTAAAGATTTACATACGTCTCATTCCTTTACTCACACCTAGTAATTCCCGCAAATCACAAACGATTACGATTCATTTTTCTATCACATCGTAAATAATACAAAAGTTATCAACTTTGACTCTCGCAACATCATCCACTACTTCACCAAAGTAATCATTAAATGTCTGGCATAGCTTCAGCCAAGACATTAAAATTAGAAGAGTTTGAGTTGAGGAGAACTTCCTCGCAGTCCCGCAAGAGTGCACTGGGAATCCCTCAGGGCGGTGCACCGAGACGCAAGTAAAGATTGATCGCCCAGTTTCGACTGTCGAACCAAGGGACCCTGCAGTGCGCCTATAAAAATAAGTACAATGTACTTGCATGTACTATTTGCATGTCATGCAAATAGATCAGAGTAAGAACTGCATATTATGTAGCACTAATCGAAAGGAAACACTCCAACATATCATAGGAGAATGTCCCCAGTTAACAATGTATCGAATTAAGTACTTGGGAAATAGATTTTTATGTTCCTATGAGGTTATAAATATAGTAACTATATAATTGCTTCTCCTTTGCCCAAGCATTTAACTGTTAAATGCTTGGGCAAAGGAGAAGCAATTATGTTTGCAAACTTTATATTATGGTATGCGAGATTAAGGACCTTCTTGAGCAATTTAATTGATGAGGCGGGATTACAAGATTGAACATGGAAAAAAAGGGAATAAATATATAACGTAAACTATTATTTGCTTTTGGTATAGTAATCTCGAAATAAATGTAATAATAGTATAATAAAGTATAATAAAAATCGAAGAGTAATCAACTAGTACCTACTAATGAGTACCTATGTGTAATGTCGTAATTGGTTATGTAATTAATTGATGGAAAAGATCATAACTCAAGAAATTAACAATTTGTTTATTTATTTAATTTTTTTGTTCGTTTTCTAGAAGAAACATGTTCATTAACATATATATTATGTACATTAATGTAAGAACTCTCCAAACATGTTCATTATTATATATATTATGTTCATTAATGTAAGAACTCTCCAAATATTGTATAAGGAAACTTGATTTAATAAATCACTTTGACTTTGTATTTTGGCATCAAAATGACGTCTGCTTCAGGGACTTGCCACTCACTTCGTACGCCATTTTTGGTTTATTAATTTCAATAATGAACCTTTAGAATCGACCAAGAAAAAATTTTTCAACCCCCCCTCAAAATGTATTTGTACCATGGACCGATTTTGATGAAATTTGGTATATGGACCCCGAAGGGGTCTAGTTGTGCCCCGAAGCTTTTGGTTGATGTCAATCACTTCTAAAGTGTGAAAAATAAGGGGTGACATTTTCAAAATGCCCTAGCTCAAAAACTTTTGAAACGTATTGTTTTTTTCATTATTTTAAAATAGTATTGGATTTTTAGAATTGAATGAGACCACCCATAGCTCTGCAGGACAAACCTTTCGCACCCCATGAGAACTTGAGTGTTGTTGAACTTAGAATAAATCAGAAACACGAGTGTGAATCGTAAGAGGCCTCACATCCGTTCAAATTTTAGCTCTCCAAAATGCGATCGTTGTTTCTATCTTCGAATTTTAATTCCTAATGAAGCCACCCACATTCCCCTATTTCTTCGAATTGAGTGTGAAGCATTTGTTTATTTCAAATAAGCTTGCTTGTGAAGTAAGTAAGTACCGTCAACCGGGGTGATATGAATCAGCCAGGGTGATATGGATACTTTGGAGGCAGCAACGCTTTTAGCGATTGCAGCGCTACCTGGTGACGTTTTTATGTGATCTGGTAGCAGAATATTGAACTAGGTATTTTGCTTCACCACCTTCATCCATGATTCAGTCGATTCAAGGATGTTAGAAGGTCATCCATGAAGATTATCAGATCCATAGAAACGCCGCACTTTTGTGTTGTTTGTTTACGTTCATCTGTGTAGCCAACCTATGACCAGAAAACTTGATCTGCGTATTTTTTATCATATCAACAACTTTTTATGAAAAGAGATCGATTTTGTGTTTTGTTTCAACTTAAAACCCCCCTTGTCAGTGATTGATTTTGAGAATTTCGCAGTTTTTGAGGGGTGGAGTGGATCGGGAGAAAATGCCTCGAAATTACAAGGTCATTGGGCATCTCAAAAGAGCACGAGCACTTATTACTTGGGACACTGTCAATGATTATTTTACTGAACTGAAGAACAGTCAAAAAAGAAAATGAAAGGTTAAAAAAAAGAAAAGGGCTTTGAAATGAGGAAATTGACGGTGCATTCAGGCTTTGATGGAGTGAAGCCTGAATGCACTGTCAATTTCCTAATTTCAAAGCCCTTTTCTTTTTTTAACCTTTCATTTATTCGATCTTCTATTTTTAAAAATAATTTTAGTGATTCATTTCACCTCGTTACTGGATTGGAGTGAATTTTACATCGGTTTTTGGCTTTGATCCATATCACCCCGACTAACGGGGTGATATGGTTAATGTTTCATTAAAAAAATTAAAGTGAAAAAAGGTGCAAATCACAAAAATTGACATGGGACCGTCTTCTTGACATCTCAGAGAATCTATATTCGGAAAGCCAGCTCGCTCTAAAAACAGTGGGGTCTAATTTTTCAATAAAAACTGCAAAAAATGATCCATATCACCCCGGTTGACGGTAGTAGGTAGGTAGCGGTAATGACAAAGCTTCTTTCAAAACGAGTGATCTATATAGAAAAATAATAAACCTTGGTGTAATAATTTGCAGCGTTTGTTAGTTGTTATAACCACTTGTCAATTACTCGTGAACATTTTTATCGATTTTTATGTAAACACAATGGTGGATCGAACGGAAAACATCGATGTCGATGTCGTTATTTATTAGCAACGTCGATATCGATGAAACATCGATAACATCGCAAGGTAAAACATCGATATTCTTCGCTAGTGGGGAATATTCCCACTGTCAACGAAATTGAGTCTAGGGATAACACCTGAAGAGCTGCTCTTCCTTCATTCATCTGAAGAGGATGTTACCTTCTATGTCTTTACTTTGGCACATGGACTCGAAAAACGTTAAAGTTGATTTCTAATGATTTTCACGTACAACCAAGCCGTTTCTAGGGAAATAGCGCAATAGCAAAAGCCAATTGATCACCTCGTATCAATTCGTAGATAGAGGGGAGTATAGAAGTGGGAAATTGGAGGGTAGGAAATGGGGGCAACAGTAATCAAATTTCCTAATGAAGGCATTGTGTTAGTTAAAATCTTTCGCTTAGGTTTCTTAGTTCTTAATTTTTTTTTTCCTTCTTTACCCCCTGTCAAATTGAAGAAAAGCCCTTATAATATTTGGTTGAACGCGTTTTTAAAACATTGTTGCGTTTTACAAAGTTCAAGTGTGATCGAAGTTACATAACTGCTTTGCTATCTTCGTTTTCCCCCCAACTCCTGAGGGTTGGCCGAAGTTATCAGAACTAGCCTGGTAACCTCGGCAGTGTTGCCAAGTTGGGGGTTTCCCCCCAAATTTGGGGTTTTTTCTAGACGGGGGGATTTTGGGGGGAGAAATTTTTTGGGGGTTTTTACCGACGAGTAGGGGGGATTTGGGGAAAATAAAAATGAATCAGCAATTAAAATAGCAGCAGGTAATATATATATTCAATGGAGTGAAAAACCACCGAATTTACCAATGTCTATCGTGGGCTCAATGGGACTATAATTTTGGAGTTTTGGAGGACAAACTTTGTCTCTACTCTTTTTCGATCTTTCATCTTTCGCAAGCACACACTTTGATAAATTCTTAAAGTTTATTCGTCCGTTCGCGCTCGTTAGCAAGTTCGTTATTAGCAAACTTGAAGTTTTGAAGAAATTGAGAAGGTTTTGGAGATGGGGGTCGAATACAACCTCTCTGTTTGACATTTTGATTTTTTGTACAAAAAAGTACCCTACCTGAAGAAACTAGTTCATTTTTTAAAATGTTTGTAATGTTTTTTTAAAACTTTTATGACCTGAAACATATATCGCTAATACAATAATTGCATTGTCTTCAAGATCCACTCCGCCCTCGAATCATTAATAAATTACAATCTACTACTAAAAAAAAATTGCATTGTATTCATTGATATTTTTATTTCATTCTTAATTTTTAGGGTTTTTCTTTTTTGGGGGGATTTGGGGGTTTTTCGAGGTTGGCTCAGGGGGTTTTGGTAGCCGCTTGTCGGCAACACTGAACCTCGGCCACACTTTAAATTTTTGGTTTATTATTTTCATAAAGAACCTTTGGAATCGGCCAAGAAAATAATTTAACCCCCATCAACATTTGTTGTTTACTTTTCAAGGTACATAGCATCCAAAAGTCAAATAATAATGTTGCCGTCCGTCCGCGGCACTTTCCTTAGTTTCCAAGGACCGATTTTGATGAAATTTGGTAGCTATGTGGGCTCCATTTGGGGTCTAGTTGTGTCGCGAAGCTTTTGGTTGATGTCAGTCACTTCTAAGGGGGAAAATTAAGGGTTGAAATTTTGAAAAGTGCCCTAGATCACAAACTGTCTGAAACTGAAATACAGGTTTTTCTCCAATTTAAGGTAGTACTGAATTTTTAGCATTTTTAGAGACTACGAGGGGCTCTGTAGGTCAAACCGTTTGCTCCCTAAGAAACCTTGAGGGTTTTCTTTCGAAAAAACAGAATCATGAGTGTGAATCACCAAAGCGTCTAATTGTACTGACTAATCTCCGTTCAAATTTAATCAAAATGCGATCGCTGTTCGGTTCTTTGAGTTGTATTCAGTTTTGCTTCCTTAGCAACCAGTAATCAAATTTCCTAATGGAGGCGTTTACTTCTTCCAAATGAACTTGATTGTTTGATTGTGAAGGTTACATGTATTAGGTACCTACGGTTGGTAGGTAAAACGCAGCAGTTTCACAAAGGTTTACTATTTTCCTGTATAGATCATTCGTCTGTAAAGATCACAGCTTTACCATAGTCAATACTTATTTGTTGCTTCCGAGTCTACCAAGGTAGCGGAAGCTTTGTTTTCACTTTTCAAGGATGAAAAAAAAAAGTTCTCCTCAAAATTTTCACTCGCGTTTCAGACCTTACTGAACAATTTTGGTTCCGTGTCTGTCTATCTGTCTGTCATGAATTCCTTGTAACGCGCATAACTATACGAAGTTATGGTCCGATTTCTATGAAATTTTCAGGGATTGTGCAGGTTGGTGTGTAGACGGTCCCCTATGAAAATCATCATACCCGGACTGATAGAAGCCACTGCGCATACGCAAACGTGAATTTCCTTGTAACGGCCATAACTTCCACATTTTCCATCCGATTTCAATGAAATTCTCAGTGATGTTACAGTTTAGTATTTAGATGGTCCCCTATGAAGATCATCACCCCCGGACTGATAGTAGCCGCTGCGCATGCGCAAACGTGAATTTCCTTGTAACGGTCATAACTTCCACATTTTCCATCCGATTTCAATGAAATTCTCAGTGATGTTACAGTTTAGTATTTAGATGGTCCCCTATGAAGAACATCACCCCCGGACTGATAGTAGCCGCTGCGCATGCGCAAACATGAATTCCTTGTAACAGCCATAACTTCCACATTTTCTACCCAATTTCGATGACATTTTCAGGGATTACGCGGATTAGGTTGTAGATGGTCCCCAATGAAAATCAAGGCCTTAAAATTCAGTAGCCTCTGAGCATGCGCAAACGTAAAATCGTTCCCTATGTTCACACACCACCTATCTACCATTTTGGCGAAAATGAGGTTTTCATTTATGTATGTAACTTTCCGCGCCGAGTACACTGGTTAGCTCAAAATTGCTCTATCTAGATCAGGTTAGTCAGAAAACACTAATTTGAACACACCTCGTATCCACATTCGGTTTTTCCTAACAATCTATCAACAGTGAAGAACTATGAACTGTGGTTTCCACAGCCATAGTTTCCAAATGTAGATAGGTGGTGTGTGAACATAGGTGACGAAATCCTTGTAACAGCCATAACACTTACATTTTTCATCCGAATTTGATGAAATTTTCTAGGATTGTCCAGATTAGCGTGTAGACGTTCCCCTATGAGGGAAGTGAAAGGTACTTGGAGATAGGTGTTTTGAGATTAACTACTATGCATCGGATCATCTGTATAATTGGGTTATTTTTTGTTTTTACGTACTTACTACCTATGGCTGGTGGGTAACTACTAGTTTTAGAATCGAATAAGACCACCCAGAGCTCTGTAGGACCAACTGTTTGCTCCCCATGAGAACTTGAAGGTTTGACTTATGATACATCAGAAACACGAGTGTGAATCGCTAAAGGGGCCTAATCTCCTTTCCAAAACGCGATCGTCGTTTGTTTCTTCGAGTTGTCCTCGGTTTTGCGTCCTTAGCAACCACTTTAAAAAATAAGTTGGATTGACTGCGTATCGTCTCAACTCCTACATTTGGCACTGAGTGAGACACCGACAAACTATTATTCAATCAACTCCACCTACCTGAGATTGTTATATATTCGTGGATCGCAGGTAACAAGACGGATGCGTATTACAGACAGGACATTGACTGGGTAATGATCAGATAAGGGAGCCATGGTCCAATTTAAGAGCGTGGAAGAGGCCGAGGTGTTGGCGGGGAGGAGCAATCAGAGCCTCACTGTTAATTACCCCGAGGAGTAAGCCGGGGTCGGAGCTAACGAGGCGACAGGTCTCCCCCAAGCGCACCGATCCTTATCGACTCCACTGATAGATGGCGGAGCTAGAGGTCCTCAGAGACTATTCCTAGTTCATACGTCAACCGGGCTACCCGGGAGAAGCTACCTTTCATTTACAACCCATCACTCCGGGGATATTAATTGTTTTCGAACGAGTTATTCGATTCCTTATTAATATTAATGGGTCCGAATCGCGGATATCGGTTACACATCAGGATGCGAACCAATTATTATCAATCATCGTAAACACGAGGGCGATAGTACGAAAGCCACACCCCCTCGGCCGAAATAGATGACTGTTGAACGCAGTTCACAAACCTCTTCCCAGGAGCAGGGGAACTATTACAGCATTTCAAATAGTCAACGTACAATACCTCCTAATAATCAAGCTAAGTATCAAATTACTTCACAAGAACCAGTTCAACTCTAAATTAATGTACATTGTTAATTTCATTATTGTTTTATTTTTCTGTAGCAAGTTATTGCAAACTTTGTTAACCCTTAATAACCTGAAGTATCTTTTGGGACGTCCAATTTTTACCTGATACAGTTAATCGACTTTTAAGCCAAAATGATGGCCATTGGCTGTTTTGATACTCAAAGAAGAAACAAAATAATTCTCGAGTTGACAGAATGAAATACGGCCTTCGGGGTACCTTCTACCCTCATTAATTTCTTATCTTGTAGGGTACTAGTAGGATTTTCTCGTCAGAGATGGCGCCACTGCCTAAGGCAGCACAAATCCCTCTATGAAGTGAACCTTTCACACCTTATTCCTTCGTTATTTACTTTATGAGAAATAACTGCCCCAACATCCCACCAAGGATTTTTCCAAGTTCCCTTCTTCTACTTCAACAAAATTGGGTTTAAAGACAGGTAGCGCTAGTGTGGCCCTTGGAAAGATCATTCTTGAGTTGATACTGTAATAGGTCCTTAAGAAACCTTCTGCTCAAATGTTCTATATATTTGTCACAATACATCTATCATTAATTTTTAAAAGTCCGAAAAACACATTTTTTGACACAAGTGGGAAATTAAGGGTTAATGGCGATTGTTATGTACCGTGAACTGGGGTTATACTGATCAACACGCCTTTTTCCATATGCATGCGATTGCAGAACTCCACACAGTCCTAAATTGGAAAGTTAGGTCGTGTTATGTGTTCGTAACAATGTCTTCTCTGGGGGGATATCGTTCCCGCCCGATAGTCTAGGTTACCATGGTAGCTGGTAAGGAAATAACAAATCTCAAAATCGGGCCCAGCTGACAATTGTGATTGTAACTTCTGTTGTGCCGGTGTCGGGTGTTGTGTGGTGAAGTTCTAGCGAAAAGATTTTGTTTCTACTAGAGGTAAGCATGAAATATCTGCAATTAGTTTGTTTTTTCCGTGTTACTACAGTTGGTTATCTGTTAAAAACAAGAAAAAATCATTTTCAGGGGGTGATAGTGATCACGGCCGAAATGTCCTGAAACTATCAAAAAGTGATTGGTCCATCATTATTTTTAGTAACAAGTGCTTTAAAATAAGATGTTTCTTGTCAGTTACCAAGCATGTGCCACGAATGGTCTCATTATAATAATAAATACTGAAGAGGATATTACGAGTCTTTAATTTTGGCTTTATTCTGATTTTTGTAAGTAAAGAGTTGGTTTTTATTAGTTTTTCAATAAAAATTGTTCTGAAATGAGTTGTTAGGGGTTTTTGACATTTTCATGTCTTTGCTTTGGCACATAAACTGAAAAATCGTCACGAAAACTAAGCAAGTCTTGCTCACGCGACCAATAAATAAAATAGACTCACTGTGTAGCGTAGAGAACAATCAAATGTTTTCTTATTTTGATGCTTGGGTACATGAACTAACAACCTTACTTCACTACCTTGTTGTGTAGTGGTTGACATGAAAATGTCCCAATGTGTTGCAGACTCGTATGCAAGCATTTTCAGAGGTTTGAAGTAAGGATGTACAGAAATACCTCACTGATTTCCTTAAAACTTTCCAAGTATTCAAAAATTTAAAAATATGCTTTTTTTTACCTCAGGGTACTGAAAAACAATTTTTTTCTTCAACAGTGATCAGTGCCACCCCATAGACACTCCGAAAGCGTTTTGTTCGATTTTAAATTAGTGATCACTATCACCCCCTATGTGGGGGGTGATACTGATCAATTTAATTTTTTTTTTAATGAGCTTAATTCATCGAAATTTGAAAGTTTGATATAGGATACTGTTCATAAGATGTGGAAGAACATAAACTATTTTTTCAGATTTTTTTGAATTATTACACTGGTAGTTTTCAAGGAAAAACTGTAGAAATTGATCACTATCACCCCAGTCTACGGTACTGTAAAAGTATGATTGCAATAAAAAAAAATTGAATTTTTGAATCAGCATGTGGACCTCAGTGAATGGAAAACGCTAATCGATAACAATCTTGAGTTGATAGCAAAAACAATGTACTCGTATTCCGAATTTGAGGAAAAGGTGCTTCGCTCTCGAAATCACCCTCAGTACGTGGCCCTTAGATGTGAGAGTGACGACCATTGAGCAAGTTTGAGGAGTTTCAACAATGTAGGTGGGTTTTCAAGATCAGGGGTGACCTTTTAGCGTTGAAGTATAGGTCGTATGGGTCAAATAGTCAGACTTGTGACTTGTGTAGCAGTGGCGAAGTTGAGAATGCTTCTAATTTCATTGAAAAATGTTCGGCTCTGGTTACCTTGAGACGGCGATACCTGAGTAGGGCAGAACTTGGCTGGGATGAGTATTTCGGGATTATTAAGTCTGGGAATGTTAGTTTGATTAGGTACTGCTCGGTGGCATGGCAACTAAGGCACAAAATCATGATTGAACATGGATTTATGTAGGTGACTTGGTATATTTGATCAATCGATATTAATTCTTATCTATAGATTAAGGTTGCAAGTATATATTTAAGGTAGGCAGTTCTATTAAGGTTGTTGGATTCTGTATTGTATTAGAGTTGTAAGATGTATTAATTATGGCAAAATCATCGGACGGCCCTATGTGGCCACGATTATTGCATGGCTCCTCGCTAACAAGAATTGTATTATTTATAATAAAGGCATGTTTTCATTCACTCATTGATTCATTCATTGTACTGTAAAAGTATGATTGAAATAAAAAAAGTATTGAGTTTTTAGAATCGATTGAGACCACCCAGAGAATCACGAGTGTAAACCGCAAAAGAAGCCTAAGCTGTCCTTCGAGTTGTACTTGATTTTGCGTCCTTAGCAACCAGTATTCAAATTTCCAAACGAAGGCACCCACAACTCCCTATTACTTTGAATTGATTGTGAAGCTTTTATTTCTAGGTGTGAAACGTAGGTAGTGACAATGGAATTGCTTTGTTCTCTGCAGATGAGTGATCTATACAGAAAATGTTCGAAACCTTGCTCCTCCCGATCGGTGGCTACAGCTTTCGTACAAGTACGCAACCACGAGAGACATTTTATGTAAGCGAAAATCATCAGAAATTTCCGCGTGACGATTTTTCATTTATGTGCCATAGTAAAGACATAAAATGTCAAAAAAATTAAAAAAGTGATCCTATTAATAATAATTTTCACGTCTAATTGGAGGTTTTACCCATCAATTTGGATATATTCCATTTCAAATTGCAGGACGACAGAAATGCATGATTTAATTCTGGAAAATCAGTAACAACAAATAAACGCGTGAATAAGCACCTTTGAATGAATGGCAGTTGGAAGAGGCGGATACATGAATTGGAATGTCTTCGTCATGTTGCACGGAGAAGGTATTTCCAGACGCAACGGGATTTTACCCCTTAACCCATTTCAAGCCAAGGGTAGAAAAATCAGAGTAGTGAGAGGAGGATGAACTGATTTACAGGATGGCGGCCGAAATAAGGCATAATTTGGTCACCAATTGAGAGCGAAAATACTCAAAATTTTATGAATTTTACATTTTAATGGGATTGAAGAGGCCTCAGTCTTCCAAATCGATGTGATTTATCCAATTCATTGTTGTTGGTAAAATGTAAAAATCTATCTTATGGACCGGAATCCGTTTCGACTCGTGGCCCAGTACGCTTATTCGCCCAGGATCGAATATGAGCACCATAATCAAGCTTTCGGCCAAAAGGCCTCCATTTCAAAAAAAATTTCCAAAATCGCATCGAGCTCCCGAACGTCGAAGAATTTTTTTGACGAGTTTAGGAACAGCATGAACGAGAAAAAATTCTTTTACGAAGATTTCCCAAAATTTTCAATATTTAAAAAAAAAGAAAAAAAAAATTCGATGCGAAAACGCATCAGTGGCCGGAAATGGGTTAAAAGCGAGATTTTAAAGTTGATTTGAATTTGAAACGAACCATTATTTCCATCGTCGTCCAATTTCAAATGGAGAACCTCCACTCTGAAATGAAAAACCCACAAATTGATACGCAAAACCTCCTTGATGTGCAAACCTCCAATTTGACGTGAAAATGCTATACGCCCTTATTCCCTAAGAATCTACTGTTGCTTTAAACCAACAACTTTGACAATTTTGATTTGTTATTTTCGTAAATGAAACTTTGGAATCGAGCAAGCAAAATAGTTTCTTTGCTCTGTCATCTTCTCTGGAAATGTCATCTAATTCGGATGGAAAATGTAGAAGTTATAGCTGTTACAAGTAATTCACGTTTGCGCTGTGCAGGGGACACTATCAATCCAGGGGTGGAGATTTTCATAGGGGACCATCTACACCTCAATCCGTACAATACCTGAAAGTTCCACAGACAGACGAGGAACCAAATTGTACAGGAAGGCCTAAAACTTAAAACGTGAATGGAAATTTTGATTTTGGAGAGCATTTTTTCTTTTCAACTCTCAAAAGTGAAAACAACTAAACGTTTCATGGTAGACTCGGATGGAAAAAAATGACCCCTCAAAAATAGATGATTTACGTTTCTAGGTACGTAGAATCCTAAAATAGAATACAATTGAGGCAGTAGGTGGATAAGGGACACAAGAGCTCGTGCCCTTTTTCCGGGGAACGCATTTTTCGCACTACTGTCATCTATACATATAATATCTTGAGTATTTGACTTTTCTTGTGATGGGCGCTGGTTGAACTTTGAATAATGGAGAGAGTCCCTTGTCCAGGGTGAATAATCAGAGTTGGGTCCATTATCACTACTAAAGGTAATATTGACTAAACACGCCATCACAAAGTAGTCGAAATCTCGACCAATTCTTGTCGGATCGATTTGAAAATTGGACAGCATATCGACAGTAACAATGTAAGTAAAACCGCGTAAGTTGAAAAACCAAATTTTTCAGGAGGCGTAAAAAACTTCTACTTATTCAGTTTAGTAAAAAGCCATTCAGAAGTTTTTTACTAAATTTTTCAGGAGGCGTAAAAAACTTGTATTTAGTTTAGTAAAAAGCCATTCAGAAGTTTTTTACTCCTGAAAAATTTTCGTTCTTTTCAACTTACGCGGTTTTACTTACATTGTTACTGTCGATATGCTGTCTAATTTTCAAATCGATCCGACAAGAATTGGTCGAGATATCGATTACTTTGTGATGGCGTGTTTTGTCAATATTACCTTATGTAGTGATAATGGACCTAACACTGATTCTTCACCCTGGAGAAGGGACTCTCTCCATTATTCGAACGTCAACCAGCGCCAAATACTCAATTCAAAAGTGTGTTATGATTCGAGCACCTCCCAGAGGAAGTGGTGGTTGCTCTCTGCTTCTTCTACACACAATCCAACGTTCAATGAATTCGACTTTTTCAAAGATAGACTCCAGCCAATTCAACCCCTGGACTTGTATAAAGCCACAACTTGCAAGATAAATGAGAAAACAAGAAAGATGTTCGAGATCTCTTCTCGTACCTCAAGACCCCAAGGACTACCTGGATCGAAAAAATCTCCGCTGAGACTGATGGTGTGCCAAGTGGAAGTCATGGAATAGAGCAAACGGTTTGGAAGATGAAAATGACATTTTTTATTCTGAAGATGAACTGTACGAAGAAGAAAATAGTGACTCTGGAGAGGAAAGTGAATAAAATATATTAAATATATTTTGTGCCCATCATTTATTATGTTTCTACTAACATAGTGCAATTTTTTTTTTCTCCATTGAAAAGTCCTCAAGGAAGTGTAATTGGACCGCTACTATACTTAATTTACGCTCATGACCTCCCCCTTCCTAACCAGTCAACATCAGCTATCTACGCTGATGATGTGGCGATACTGCACGTAGATGGAAAATTCGAAGTAGCCCACAATACTCTACAGGATAGCCTTCAACAAATCCACGTATGGAGTGATAAATGGAGGGTGAAATTTAATGCTCTCAAATCCTCGATCGTTCCATTTACTCTGAAACGGGAAACTTACCAACACACCCCAACCTACAATGGTCAAAATATTCCTATCAACCACTCGGTTAAGTACCTTGGACTTACCCTTGATCACCATCTAACATGGGGAGCCCATATTAACTACTTGGTTGGAAGAATTAGGCATAGAATCAGGCAACTGAAACTGCTGCTACATGAGAACTCTCCCTTATCACTCACCACGAAGAGATTAATTTACCTATCTCTAATTCGTCCAATTTGGTACTATTCGTGCGGTCTCTGGGGTTCTGCAGCAGCAACACATATCAACCGTATACAAGTAATGCAGAACCGGGTTCTACGGCTCATCACGAACGCACCATGGTATGTTAGAAACAGTACGCTCCACAACGATCTGAACATACCAATGGTTAGTCAAGTCATCACAGAGATGTACGGTTCTTTGAAGAGGAAAATGGAAGGACACGAGAATCCTATGATATCCAGAATAGCAGAGCTCCACCAAGAACACAAAGAAGACTGAAACGAAAAAGGTTACAAGACTCTTTTATCCCGTGACTTGAGAATCCTCATGGCTACACCATAATACTCTCAGTGATACAACTTCTGTGATATCTGTCTACCAATCTCCGTGTACTTATTCATTCTTAAAAACGTTAATTCTATTTATTAAATGTATCTCTATGTATGTGATTATTTATTCTAATTCATCGGTTATTGGACACCCATTGGGGTGTACCATCACACATGTACCTTGTAAATTAGGCTTGGAGCCTACTATAATAGTTATTCAGCTCAACTGTAAAGCTTATGAGGCAATAAAGTTACATTATAGAAAAAAAATAGAAAAGTAGTGTTGTGCAAAAGAATCTCATTAATTGTTTTGTATTCTACTTTCATTATTAAAGTTGAATATTTGGCTGTTCAAGAAAAGAAAAAATAATATCACAATCCGATCTCTGGAAAAGGGGCACATGAAATGCACTCATTATTTTGTTAACAACATTTCTCGAACAACGTTATTGCAATTTTGGTTTATTATTTTCAATAATAAGCCTTTGGAATCGAGCAAGAAAAAAAAAATTTTAACCCCCCCTCAAAATTTGATGTTTTACGTTTCAAGGTACGTAGAATCCGAAAATCGAATAAAAAAATTTCCGTCCGTCCGCCGTACGCCGTACGCCGTACACCGTACGCCGTACGCCGTACGCCGTACGCCGTACGCGGCACTTTTCTTAGTTACCATGGACCGATTTCGATGAAATTTGGTATATGAGCTCCATTTGGGGTCTAGTTGTGCCGCGAAGCTTTTGGTTGATGTAGGTCACTTCTAAGGGGTGAAAATTAAGGGTTGAAATTTTCAAGAGTGCCCTAGCTCGAAAACTCTCGAAATAAAGGTATCGTTTTTTCACTAATTTTAAATAGTACTGAATTTTAAAAAATTTTTGAGACCACCCGGAACTCTGTAGGGCAAACCGTTCAGTCCCTACGAGTACTTGAAGGTTTTCCTTCGATAAAACGGAATCATGAGTGTGAATCGCAAAAGAGGTCTAATCTCCGTTGAAATTTTTTCTGACTAAAATGCGATCGCTGTTCATTTCTTCGATTTGTATACAGTTTTGCCTTCTGCGTAACCAGTAATCAAATTTTCATAATCAAAAGTCAATGGAGAATACTGAAGGCGCCTGAGTGGTCACTGATCAGCTGAGTGAGCTCCAAGGCCATTTCCTCTCCTGTTGAACGCAGGAACCTGAAATTTGAGAGGGCGGGTCAATTGTGAATGCTGAAGGCGCCTGAGTGGTCACTGATCAGCTGAGTGAGCTCCAAGGCCATTTCCTCTCCTGTTGAACGCAGGAAGCTGAAATTTTAGAGGGCGGGTCAATGGAGATTGCTGAAGGTGCCTGAGTGGTCACTGATCAGCTGAGTGAGCTCCAAGGCCATTTTCTCTCCTGTTGAACGCAGGAACCTGAAATTTGAGAGGCAGGGTCAATGGAGATTGCTGAAGGCGCCTGAGTGGTAACTGATCAGCTGAGTGAGCTCCAAGGCCATTTCCTCTCCTGTTGGACGCAGGAACCTGAAATTTGAGAGGGCGGGTCAATGGAGAATGCTGAAAGGCGCCTGAGTGGTCACTGATCAGTTGGGTGAGCTCCAAGGCCATTTCCTCTCCTGTTGAACGCAGGAAGCTGAAATTTTAGAGGCAGGGTCAAAGGAGAATGCTGAAGGCGCCTGAGTGGTAACTGATCAGCTGAGTGAGCTCCAAGGCCATTTCCTCTCCTGTTGAACGCAGGAACCTGAAATTTGAGAGGGCGGGTCAATGGAGAATGCTGAAGGCGCATGAGTGGTCACTGATCAGCTGAGTGAGCTCCAAGGCCATTTCCTCTCCTATTGAACGCAGGAAGCTGAAATTTGAGAGGGCGGGTCAATGGAGAATACAGATGGTGGTAGGTGCTATTGATGGAGAACCAGTGATCTATACAGAAGGGTGATCTATACAGAAAATAATAAACCTTTGAGCAATGATTTGCAGCGTTATTGTTCGTTTTGGCTACAGGACAGGTTAGGGCATCAAATAAAAAAATCAGAAAAATGGTAGGTGAAAAAATGATTTTTCACACAAATGTAAAACTTGAAACGCTCATGATGAGTAAAAATCTCAAAACTCATGTGCCCCTTTTCCCCTACCGCCTCAATCTTTCCGCACGTCCGCGGCACTGACCTTAGTATACCATGGAGCGATTAGATAAAATTTGGTCATTTGGGGTCTAGTTGTGCCGCGAAGCTTCTGGTTATTGACAGTCACTTCGAAGAGATGAAAAAAAGGGGCTGTAATCTTTAAATCGCCCTAGCTAGGGGTCAACCCTTTGTTTCCCTCCGTCATGCCCGAAGTCAGATAGGTAGAAGCTCTCGTGAGGAATTAACACATCGTTATCATTCCAAAACCCTAAACCATGCCTCGAATATAGCTTTTAAATCCGCTACTGGTCAGTATTAGGTTACCCTCTCTAAAACTTGAAATTCAGGTCGTGAAAAGGTATGTGCTGATACGAGTACAGGGAACAACTATTACACTCTTGTAGATCAAGATTAAAAACGCTGCAAATCATTGCTCAAAGGTTTATTATTTTCTGTATAGATCACCCTTCTGATTTGAATAGGATTGAAAATGGCCTTGGAGCTCACTCAGCTGATCAGTGATCTGAAAAGTGAAGAAGATCTCCTCGAATGCTGGAGACGCCTGGAAGAGCACTTCCATTCAATAGGATTGAAAATGGCTTCGGAGCTCACTCAGCTGATCAGTGATCTGAAGAATGAAGAAGCTTTTGAGCAATGATTTGCAGCGTTTTTTACCCACCAATATTTTTTTTACCTACCAACTTTTTGTTACCTACCAGCTAGGTACTACCTACCACACCATACTGGCTTCACACCTTCACAATCAAGTTTATTAGAAAGATAAGGCTTCACACTCGATTGGAAAAATAGAAAGCTTCATATTGAAATTTGATTACTGGTTACGCAGAAGGCAAAACTGTATACAAATCGAAGAAATGAACAGCGATCACATTTTAGTCCGATAAAATTTGAATGGAGATTAGACCTCTTTTGCGATTCACACTCATGATTCTGTTTTATCGAAGGAAAACCTTCAAGTACTCGTAGGGACCGAACGGTTTGTCCTACAGAGCTCCGGGTGGTCTCAAAAATTTTTAAAAATTCAATACTATTTAAAATTGGTGAAAAAACGATACCTTTATTTCGAGAGTTTTCGAGCTAGGGCACTCTTGAAAATTTCAACCCTTAATTTTCACCCCTTAGAAGTGACTGACCAACCAAAAGCTTCGCGGCACAACTAGACCCCAAATGGAGCCCATATACCAAATTTGAACCAAATCGGTCCAGTGTTGCTAAGAAAAGTGCCGCGGACGGCGGACGGGGGACGGACATTGCAAATTTGGATTCTACGCACCTTGAAACGTAAAGTGACAAAGTTTGAGGGGGGGGGGTTATAAAAATTTTTTGCGATACGATCACATAGGCTTATTATTAGAAATAATAAACCAAAACTAGTAAATTGTATGGACTGGAACGAGTACAACAATATGAACCCTCCTCTTCTCTTCCTACATCCCTTTTTCCGAGTCTGGAGGGCTACGATCCGTCCTAGGGAACACAGACTCTCCTTCTCATTCCAAATTATTCTCTGAACAAATTTTGAACGTAATTCAAGCTAGTACCTTTTAAATACAAAAAAAGGAATAGTTAAAATAGTCGATAGGCTTCATCTTCCTAAAGAAGAAGGTTCCAACAGTTACCATGGATCTTGATGAAACGTAGTATATGGGCCCCATTTTGGGTCTAATTGTGTCCCGAAGCTTTTTGTTTGATGTAAGTGACTTCTAAGAGTTTAAAAAAACTGAAATTTTCAAAATGCCTATCAATACAAAGGTATTATTTTTTTACCTATTTGAAATAGAATTGAATTTTTAGGATCGAATGAGAACCTCCAGAGCTCTGTAGGATCAACTGCTCGCTCCGTTTAAAGTCTTAAAGTTGGCACGAATAATTAAGAAAAAATGACGAGTGTGAATCGGCAAAATAGGCGGAATAGCGGAAATAGGCCAAATCTCCGTTCAAAGTGCATCTTCTGATAAAATGCGATCTTTTTGGTTTATTATTTTCAATAATAAGCCTTTGGAATCGACCAAGAAAAAAATTTTTTAACACCCCCTCAAAATTTGTTGGTTTACGTTTCAAGGTACGTAGAATCCAAAAATTGAATAAAAATTTGGCAGTCCGTCCGCCGTACGCGGCACTTTTGCCACTTAGCATCGACCGATTTTGATGAAATTTGGTATGTGGGCTCCATTTGGGGTCTAGTTGTGCCCCGAAGATTTTGATTGATGTAGGTCACTTCTAAGGGTTCCAAAATGAATTTTGAATTTTTGAAAACGCCCTAACTCAAAAAATTTTGATATAAAGGTATTGTTTTTCCTTCAATTCAAGATTCTATAGAATTTTTAAAGACCACGCGGAGCCCTGTAGGACAAACCGTTCGCTCCCTACGAGAATTTAAGGTTTGGACTTACGATAAATCAGAAACACGAGTGTGAATCGCAAAAGAGGCCTAATCTCCGTTCAAATTAAAGCTGACCGAAATGCGATCGATGTTTTTCTTCATGTTGTATGGTTGGTGGCTTTGCAAACGAGTGATCAATATAAAAAAATAATAAACCATTGTGTAATCATTTGCAGCGTTTTTATTCCCCAAATAGTTTCATAGTTGTACTTCCTTAGCAACCAAGAACAAAATTTCGTTATGAATACGAGGGCACCCACAATAATGATGTTTCACTGGTAGGAACCTAACTTCAGTCAAAATAAATTTCAAAGTGAATTTTGAGATATTCCATAACCTCGAATTGTACTGCTTTTAAATTCATTGGGTTCAATCTGCAGCGTTCCTGAAATTCTTTCGAGATTGGATGAAAATTCCAAAAGTTATCACCAAAATGAGGTAAAAGTAATACTTCAGCTATCTTTTGTTGAGTTGAAAGCAAAATGTTCAGTTTAGATTTTGCTGTTTTTTTAGAAAACATGGGAAATGTTTTGGAGAAGCTGACTAGGCACATCAAGGCCCATAGGTTACCAGTGTCGTAAGAGTTGAAGCTCATCCATTTCGGGATGGCGCCTTCGGAGGAGAAAGTGACGTTGTGGACAAGGCTGGGGTCAAGCAGATTCCTTCTTCCCCGATCTTCCCAGTAAACACTTTACATAGTAGTTTTCGACGTGTAAGGGTCCCCACATTTGAACTTGGTGGGATGACTAAGGCGAAGAAGTTAACGAGATGATCGCTAGAGGCCGTGAGCTGCTTGAGTGGCGCTGAGGTTGGAAACTGGTTCTGGACCCGACTAAAAGAGAACGGATGGACTTGGAAGGAGCCAGTAGACATCAAACTCTCGTCCAGTTCGGAATACGATCTCCGTTGATAGGCCCACCCCGGTAACAGTACGCGTGTGTCACACAAGTGGGGCCCTTAGTGAATATGGGAGATGGCTGAAGTGCTGGATGATCCCAACAACAACCACAGCAACGTCGACGAGAAAGGGGAAAAATGTTATTCTTTGAGGCCTCGTTCGGAAAGAAAACGAAGTGAAGACGACGAAGAAGAAATTATCACTTGGAAAAAACGGCCGAGGAAACGTCAAAAACCAAAACCAGCGCCTTTGAGTAAATATAGAAGAAAAACCGCCAACGCTAGAGAAAGAACAAGAATGCGAGAGATCAACGAAGCGTTCGACAGCTTGCGAAGAGCAGTACCGCACACAGCGACCAGCGACCAAGGAGACAAACTGACCAAAATCTCCACTTTGAGGCTGGCAATGAGATACATCGCTGCTCTATCAGCAGCCCTAGCTGAACCACCGTGTTCTCAACCGCCCCCGGTCTTCCTGCCACCGACACCTCCTATATCGGATTCGCCATTGTCGCCGCCCCCAGAGATCTCTCCCTTCAGTGAAATACAAGACTTCGACCCCTTCGCCACCACTACGTTGGACCTGGAGGATTTTTTCTTCACGTGAGCGCCGTCCTACCTCGCCCTTGCGCCAATCTTATACGCTTATTTATTTTTCTTCGACAAGGAGACTTCATCGACTACATCTCGAAGACCTTGTATTTATAAGTATACATCCTATGTTCCTAGTGCCATATCGGAGAACTCTTTGATCTGGATCAAAGACAATCATTGCAATTTCAGAAATCTTTAGCGCAGACAACGCTATATCCTGAGGTAATGTTCAAAAATAATTTCATTAGGTGATTAATTATAATTATTATTAGCTGAACCACTCAAATAAATTCTATATTTTGGCACACCTCTTCTTCCTAAAATTTCTACTTGATCAAATGAGATGAGATACCTACCAATGAAATAGTGTACAATGAACAACGAATAGTACATAACGCATCAACTTATTGATTTTGAACGCTTCAAAACTTGCTCTGTACGATGTAATAGAGATTGAAAATGTTAAAGGCAAAATTGAAATGAGAACTCTCAAGAATATTCAAGATTTTGAACTTCACACAACTTTCATTCTCGTAAAATTTGATCGATAATAAGCATATTTCAATGTTTACGGAGTGTTTATTGTAGAGATGTTTAGCAAGTAGACTGTAAGCTGTTGAGGAATGTTTTGTAGATTATGTAAATGTGTTTGGATTGCTCCACTATTGTTTAATCAAAATAAAAAACGGATTATTTATGTTTGATCTGACGGGTTTTCATTGCTTCGACGCCTTGGACACCCCTCCGCGGGTCGGGTTACGTGAATTCGTGGACGGCGAGGCAGCTGATTGGTTGACCCACTTATCAATTGAGGACTTTCACCCCTAGAGGTATCTAGGCGGCCAATGGGAGAGTGACAATGAGTCAAGGCAACGAGCGTGAAAAATGGCGTCTGGCCGCGAGTATTGATTGCGTTTTTCGAAACCTTTATGGAGGAAAACCGGAAGGAAGGACAATTATTGTGTATAAGAGAAAAACTCATTTGGTATTAGGTTCTTCAGTCATCTTTCTCTATACAAACTAATAAAGGGCGAATAGATTGCTTTGTAGAATTTATAAAGTGATTTGAATGATCTGACAGTTTGAATTATTAACCACTTGATGATGTAGTACCTTAAATTGAAGGTCAATGGCTGGAGCCAGAGATGGGCGAATTCTTATCCATAAATACGATTATGAATACAAATCATATCTGCGACTTTATGATTATGAATACGAATACAGGTATGAATATGAAGACAATTGTATTCACACTTTGAATACGATTTTCCTCCGTATTCGTAATTTGAAAACGATTTTATGATTTTTTCCATGATTTCCCCAAAAATCGAATTTTTTTAACGATTTTTTCTGAAAATCATAATTTTTTAAATGATTTTCTCCCGAACTCTGGACATATTTCAAACCTAACATTGTCAAAATAATCAATCGAAATTCGAAACGCTCACCAATTCTTATAGGATTTTTCACGCAGAATCGAATGAGACCAGGTCGCTACGACCAACTGAATAGAAAGTACGACGAAATGTCCGGTAAAAATCATAATTTTTCAATGATTTCCAGTGTTAATCGTTTAAAAAATACGATTTTCTGCGGAAATTTCGTCGAACTTTCTGTTTGGTTGGTCGCAGCGACCTGGGGTTGGTCTCATTCGATTCTGGGTGAAAAATCCTATAAGAATTGGAGAGCGTTTTGGAATTTTTTAAAATTATTTCGGCAATTTTGAGGAATAAATACGGCCAAAATTGAGATAAAAATCATAACTTTTTCATGATTTTCAGTGCAAATTGTAAAAAAAAAAAAAAATACGATTTTCAGCGGAAATGTCGTCGTAGTTTCTATATTGTTGGTCGTAGCGACGTGGTATTGGTCTCATTCGATTCTGCGTGAAAAATCTCATAAGAATTTATGAGCGTTTCGAATTTAGATTGATTATTTTGACAATGTTAGGTTAGAAGTATGTCCAGAGTTCGGGAGAAAATCATTTTAAAAAAGTACGATTTTCAGGGAAAATCGTTAAAAAAATCGATTTTGGGGGAATCATAGAAAAAATCATGCAATCTTATTCAAAATACGAATACGGGGGAAATCGTATTCAAAGTGTGAATACAATTGTATTCGTATTCATATTCATATTCATACCTGTATTCGTATTCATAATCATAAAGTCGCAGATATGATTTGTATTCATAATCGTATTTATGAATAAGAATTCGCCCATCTCTGGCTGGAGCGCCAATATTTTGGACGATACAGATTTTTACATTTTTTGTCTCCGATTTTTTTCAAGATACAATCTACTCACGTCTCGGGTTAAGTTTCCAAATCCTCAGCCAAGTAGGATCTTGAAATGATGACATTTGAATAATTTTTAATTATCTTTGTAAAATTTCTTCATTAAATTTGAGTAACTAATTAATTAATTAATCAAAATTAACAGAGTTATAGGCGAAATTGTTGGAAACCCGCAAATAGGAAATTGAAGAAGGGAATTACAATCGTAATCCCTTCATCAGAATTCAAAATTTGGTTACTGCATCATCGGCGACCCCACTCCATTTTTGGACGTTCATTTTCATTCAACTTTTGAGAAAAAATAAAATCACGAACTCTGATAATTGCCCTTTCCGTAGTCAGTGGAAGGTCCTTCACGGTTTCAACGATGGAAGTTACAAATTTTAGTTCAAACTCGTGACTATCACTATTCACCAAATTTCTAATTGGAATTAACAATTCTGAAAGAAGATATTTTTCATAAGTTATTGCTATTGTTATTTGGAACTTGAATTATTGCGTTTTCCAAGGAAGTGGTTATTTGCAATAGTTTTGTTAAGGAGGTGCCTGTATTTTTCAATAGTAAGTACTTGTTGGAGAGTCTATTAGGACTACCAGGTATTCACCACCACTCGAGGTTGAAAGGTTTTGGTAGACGTGTGTTATATAAAGCACACCTGCGTAAGTATGAAATCTCTGAAGTTAGATAGGAATTACACTATCGTCTTATAGAATAACATGGACAAAAGAGTTAGTTGGTGGAGATTGAAACTACAAGAATTTTACGACCATTTTGATCCAAATTAACGAATAGCAACAAAATTGAAAAGCTGTTCCTGATTTCACTGATGCATTTTTCACGAGACTCCTACGGATCATCAAGGGACTCTAACCGCCAAATTTGAGTAAAATCGGATGTTGAATATTGAGAAACAAATGTTTAAACTCCCAAGAGCCATGAAAATGTCGTAAAATCCGAATAAGGATTTCGTAGATATGCCTGGGACAAGGAATTGACCAGACCGACCGACAGACAGCTATGGCACCAAAAGCGTACTGAAAGCTCAGAAATGCAGAATGATCGTATAAATTTCGATTTTTAGTCCAACTTTGTTACAAACCTTCTTTTCCTTTAATAGAGGCGGAGCAAAATGTACAAAATTTTGAGAGAAAAATTATAAAAATTCAAAACAAAACGAAACATTCAAAGTTTTGAACAAACTACTAATAGAAGAAAGGAGTGGATAGTGTCCAAATTCAGATACTTAATGGACTTTCATTAGAAAAGAAGAAATTACAATTTATGAGGTCCAAATACAAAAATTAATGTGGATCAACTATAAACTGTAAGTAAAGCACTAAAAGGAGCACTGAACTTATTTGGGAATGTTTCATGTGGACCAACTAGGATAGAGTTCAAGTGGACGAATTATACACTTTGTTAACCAACTAGAAACAGTAAGTAAAGCACTGAAAGTATCATCGAACATTAATGTTGGTCCAACCAATGGTCCAATCTGGGAACCAAACCATGGTTGGTTCCCAGTTGGATGGTCCGACTAGGAAGAAACGTCTGCCAAGTGGGTGTGGCACATAGCTTCCTCGTACCCATAACCCGATTATATAGATGATCAGATGCATAGTTGTTAATCTCAAAACACCAATCTCTAAGTAGGTACCTTCCACTACCCTCATAGGGGACCATCTACACGCTAATCTGGACAATCCTAGAAAATTTCATCAATTTCGGATGAAAAATTAAGTGAGTAGACGTATGTGATTGGATCAAAAAAATACTTAGCCTCGGCTGGGATTCGAACCCGCGACCCCTGGGGGACAGTTGAAGTTACGGCTGTTACAAGGAATTCACGTTTGCGCATGCGCAGTCGCTTCTATCAGTCCGGGGATGATGATTTTCATAGGGGACTATCTACAACTTAATCCACATAATCCCTGAAAATTTCATCGAAATCGGGTGGAAAATGTGGAAGTTATGGCCGTTACAAGGAATTCACGTTTGCGCATGCGCAGTGGCTACTATCAGTCCTAAGGTGATGATTTTCATAGGGGACCATCTAAATACTAGTCTGTAACATCCCTGAGAATTTCATTGAAATCGGATGGAAAATGTAGAAGTTATGGCCGTTACAAGGAATTCACGTTTGCGCATGCGCAGTCGCTTCTATCAGTCCGGGGATGATGATTTTCATAGGGGACCGTCTACACACCAACCCGCACATTCCCTGAAAATTTCATAGAAATCGGACAATAACTTCGTATAGTTATGCGCGTTACAAGGAATTTATGACAGACACACAGACAGACAGACACGGAACCAAAATTGTTCAGAAAGGTCTAAAACGCAAAACGCGAGTGGAAATTTTGATTTTGGAGAACTTTTTTTTTCGTCCTTGAAAAGTGAAAACAAAGCTTCCGCTACCTTGGTAGACTCGGAAGCAATAAATGTGGACCAACCTCAAATTGTTAGTACACCGCGTTAGGGAAAAGGATTGGGTAACAAATACGAACTTCACCTTCACAATTAAGTTCATTTGAAGGGTACGGGGGAAGAACCAGGTATGTCATCTGAACATAGTTTTGAGTAAAATGCTTTTCAATCTATGAAACTCCTGATTCTTCCCCCTTGTACGAAAACTTTAACCTTAATTTTAGCGTGACTAACCTTCTTCTTCCCCCGAAAGGATCACACCATGGTATAGTACTTAACATTAGCCACAAGATAGCGTTGAAAACTCATTTTTGAAAAAAATTGACGAACCTGGTTCTTCCCCCGTACCCTTCATTTGGAAGAAATAAACGCTTCACACGCGATTCGAAGAAATAGAGAATTGTGTTCACTAGGAAATTTGAATACTGGTTGCTAAGGAGGCAAAATTGAGTGAAACTCGAAGAAGCGAACAGTGGTCGCATTTTGGTCAGATAAAATTTCAACGGAGATTGGGCCTCTTTTGCGATTCACACTTGTGTTTCTGATTCATCGTAAGACCAACCCTTAGGCCTGCCGCAAATTGAACCCAGCACACGCACAGCCCACGTCCGACCCATGCGTGGGTAGGAATGTGAAACATAGTTTTGCATTAGGTACCGCATATTGAACCCAGCCCACGGCTATCCCACTCAGTTGCTCTCCACGCGTGGGTCCGTTTGTATGTGCCGCACAGTTTTCGTGGGTCGTGGGTGCGTTGTTTCCTATCCAAAAATGGATGAAAAGTTAATTGAACTTGTCAGGGACCATCCGTTTTGGAACATTCTATAAAGGAACATCATTCTATTGGAACATTTTATAAATTTTTTATTAAAATGGACGGAGTGGTATTGACAACCATTAATATAATTTTATTTAAAAAAAATATTTTACCAAAAAACAGTACATATACAGTGATTTTTTTATTTTAAAATCTGTTATCTTTATTTCTTATACTTATGAAAAATGAAAACTTATTGTTTGGAAAAGTATGAATTTCAGGGGACGTCCTTCAGATAGAAAATATAAAGATGTATGTAAGAAAGGACTCTTTCATTTTCTGTCATTTTGACATTCACAAAGCCTAGAGGAAGTTCATCCTTTTTGTATAATATATTTTGAGGGGCACAAGGAGACATTTTTGGTTTATTATTTTAATCGATGAATCTTGGGAATCGAGCGAGGAAGACATTTTAACCTCCTCTCAAAATCCGATGGTTTACTTCTCGATCGTAGAATCGGAAATTCGAATAAAAAAATTTACATCCCTCCGCCTACTGTGCTAACTTTTCTTTGTTTTTGGGCGTTGCATTCACCTCCCGTGACGTCACTTTTTATTAGTTCATGAATTTCGCCAAACTGTTCCCGGGTAAGCCGAAAACTTGCCTTGAAAACATTGTCAGGAACTTCCGAAAACACTTTAAGTTCACCACCAGTACTTCTCCCAGCTAAATAGGTATTTCTTTTACTTTTTTTTCGTTCAATTGAAGAATACAAAGTCATAACTTCCTCAGTCTCTGACTCTGAATCGAGATCCAGGAGGAGCTCAATCAGCGAGTTGGAGAACATCTCGAATCGTGGATGTGGCACACGACTGGGTTCAATATGCGGTACCCGACCCAGCCCATGGTCGTGGGTTGGGGATGGGGTCGGCGTGGGCTGTGCGTGTGCTGGGTTCAATTTGCGGCGGGCCTTAAGTTCTCGTAGGGAGAGAACGGTTTGTCCTACAGAGCTCTTGGTGGCCTCAAAAAATTATAAAAATTCAATACTATTTCAAATTGATACAAAAACAATACTTTATAGTATTAAATTTTTATGAGCTCGGAAGTTTTCAAAATTTTAGCCTCTATTCTTCAACCCTTAGAGGTGATTGAAATCAACCAAAAGCTTCGAGGTACAGCTAGACCGTTAGACAACTAGGAGCCGCTTTATACCAAATTTCATCAAAATCGGTCCATAGTAGTTAAGGAAAGTGCCGCATACGGAGGGCGAACAAAGTTAAAAATTTGTTCTTGGTCGATTTCAAAAGTTCGTTATTGAAAATAATAAACCAAAAACAATGTTAACCCCTTCCCCCTCCCCCTTAAAAATGTGTGGGTTTACGTTTCAAGGTACGCAGAATCCGAAAATCGAATACAAAATTTGACGTCCGTCCGCCTTACGGACTTTTCTTAGTTACCATGGACCGACTTTGATGAAATTTGGTATAATATCGGCTCCATTGAAGATCTAGTTGTAACCCGAAGCTTTTAGTTGATTTCAATCACCTTTAAGAGTTGAAAAACGCTGCAAAATATTACACAATGGTTTATTATTTTTCTATATAGATCACTCGTCTACAAAATCACCAACCATCCAATATGAAAAAAAAAATCAAAAAAAAAAAAAAAATCAAAAAAAAAGTCAAAATCACCAACCATCGATCGAATTTCGGTCAGCTCTAATTTGAACGGAGATTAGGCCTCTTTTGCGATTCACACTCGTGTTTTGATTTATATATATATATATATATATATTTCATTATAAACCCTTAAATTTTTGTAGGGAGCGAACGGTTTGTCCTACAGAGCTCCGGGTGGTCTCAAAAAATTCTAAAAATTCTATAGAATCTTAATTTGAAGGAAAACAGTACCTTTATATCGAAATTTTTTGAGTTAGGGCGTTTTCAAAATTTCAAAATTGATTTTGGAACCCTTAGGAGTGACCTACACCAACCAAAAGCTTTGGGGCACAACTAGACCCCAAATGGAGCCTACATACCAAATTTCATCAAAATCGGTCAATGCTAAGTGGCAAAAATGCCGCGTACGGCGGACGGACGGCCAAATTTTTATTCGATTTTTGGATTCTACGTACCTTGAAACGTAAACCATCAAATTTTGAGGGGGTGTTAAAATTTTTTTTTCTTGGTCGATTCCAAAGGTTCATTATTGAAAATAATAAACCAAAATAGGGGTTGAAATTTTAAAAAGTCCTAGCTCAAAAATAATTCGATATAAAGTATAGTTTTTTAAATAAATTAAAAAAAGTATTGAAATTTTAGAATTGATGGAGACCACCCAGAGCTCTGTAAGACCAACCGTTCACTCCCCACAAGTACTTGAGGGTCGGACTTACGATAATTCAGAAACACGTGTGTGAATCGCATAAGAGGCTTAAAGCGGAATTCATAGACAAGGCTTGAATGTGAGTGAGCACTCAATTATCTGAGTTGAGGGTCGGCCTCGACTCAACAGTTTTTATTCATAGTTGATTGAGACGGCCCACTTAAGTGTTGTGGTCGCCTGAGTACACACTGAGCCTGAGGGGACGCTCAGGGGCTACTCAACTCATTTTTACCTTTAAGTTGGCAGCCTTGGTGGGGATATTTCCCTGTTTTATGGATATTTTGGGTAAAAAGCACGGGGAAATTGTCTTCTCGTATTCTGCACTGATCGTGAGTTATAACCTTGTCACCGGTTCTCTGTGGTTATAACAATAATGAACAGTTTCTTATTGTATTTTCGTTATTGCGGATGTGCATGCTAATTTCTATATTTTGTTAATTTTCCTACAAGTAACCATAAGTTTTGAGTTATTAGCAGTGGTGAATCAATCAAATTGAAGTCTGTTCAATTATATGAGGGTGCTGACATTTTTTCGGAGTTTGTAACTTGATTTTTATCTCCGCAATTTCATCGATGAATTTGCTGCCCTCGGACTCGACTATATTGCTCTGAAGAAGGAAAGAAATTACGATTTCCTTAAATTAGCAGTAAAAGTATGTATCTGTATGTAGGTACGATACAAAAGAAAGAACCAACAAACACAAAAAGAGATTTTGGTATCCTTTTCATGAGTGTTCTTAGCCATCATTTACCAAAATCAACCCATTGATTGTTTCAGACAAATTAACTTCTCCCGGTCGAATGAAGAAGGTTTATCCACAAGCAAATATACGAATATTTATGACGTTTGGGACCCTTCAAATCCTTTACCTACCTACTCATTCATTTACCCGTGTGAAACAATATAAAGCCTAAAATAAACTCGTACCTATATGGATGTTTTTTTTTTTATTCAACTTGTACTTTATTACCAACCCATATAATTTTCTACAAGTATTTTCTACTTTATCATTTTACTAGATCGTAAAACAGGAATGAGTATTGAGAACGAAGGCGAGAATGTTTGACAACTTCAAGAAAGAAACTTACAATCTCGGAAGATTTCACCGAGTTCGGGGAGAAAATATTGAAAAGACTGTTACAAGGAAATTCAAGTTTGCGATGATTTTCATTGCAATTATCGCCTTATTTTTATTAGAGAAAAAAAACAGATAGGTATTTGACTTGCTGTACACTATTTTCAGTAGGAAAATCTGATAATAACTGTGGCTGAGGGGCACTTAAGGTACCTCCGGCCAGCACTCAGGATTTTGCACCATTGAGTCGAGGGTGGGCCTCAACTCAACGCTGAGTTTGGTTTATGAATACCGTTGAGTGCGCCCTTAGAATTCGCACTGAGTGCTCCCTCAGGGCGCCCTCAAATCTTGTCTATGAATACAAATAAGTGCCCGCCAATCCTTATCGATGCATTTCAGGGTGCACTCAGACTTAAGTAATGACTATGAATTCCCTTAATCAGAGGCGCCTGGATCTCCAGCGTAGGGATGTCCCAAAAGTATCGATACTTAAAAGTATCGATACTTCTTGAAAAAAGTATCGATACATATCGATACTTTTGACGTGATAACGTCTTATAAATTGGTTTACCGGGAGACACTTCAAGAAACTGCGTTACGCTCCGCTCACGGAGGGGGTGCAGCTCGGCGCTCCCTAAAGGCGGGCGGCCCCCCCCCCCCCCGGCCCCCGGCCCCACACACCCCCCCCCGCGCTCACCCCCCCTCGCCACCCCCTTCCCCTGCGCTCACAAAAGCGGGAGCGCCCCGCCCCCCTTCCCTGGGACTCACTCCCCCCCCCACCCATGGGAAATACCTACTACCTACGGGAAATACCTACTCTGTGCAACTTGACAAAGAATTTTATTTTATCCTTCTTCCTACTATACGAATGAATATTAACATTAAAATTATTTTACCACTCAAAGTCGTTGTCACGTAAAACTTTCGCCCGTATACCGACTTTACAGGCAACAACACAGGGTTTTTTTTTCCCTGATACATATCGTAGTATCGATACTTTTTTTCCAGTATCGGAAGCCATACTTTTTTATATCTCACATTTTATCTGTTTTTTTTTAAATATCATTCAGTATAATTTTCTTCAACCGTTACCTACAATAGAGCTACTGTAAACAACAACGGTTTTACTGTTTTGTTTATTCTATACTAATTATCTCGTGATGGAGAAATGTCACACTGATGGAGAGAAACATAAACGACAATTTCACCAATTTTTGAGAAAGTATCGAAAAGTATCGATACTTAAAAATATCGATACTTTTTGCAAGTATCGTATCGATACTTTTTGATACTTTCTAGATGTATCGATACGATATTATATCGATACTTTGGAAGTATCGGACATCCCTACTCCAGCGGCTCGTCCTCGACCCAAGCACTCCCAGCGGCCTTCCTGCTAACTCCCCTATCTCCTGTTTCCAAGGACCTAGTATTCTACTAGAGTATCCTACTAGAGATCCCCATGTCCGTGTCTCACTTTTTTTTCAACTCCACTTCTACCCGGATTAGCATTAACTTTTTTTCCGGATGGATTGCTTTTATGAAAAACATTGTTTTTGAAAACAATATGAATCATTCCCGACCTAAAATTGAATTGCAAAGACAGAAAAGTCGAGAATGTTTTTTTTCCCGAAAACGTCCCACCGCCCTTCGAGTTTAGTTCAGCAATCGCAGTTTTAATTTTATATTTCCTGGACCACTTGCTCTCTCTCCTTAAGAACTTGGTGAGGATGTTGGGTATGTAGAAAGGAATGGATTACATTTTCTTCGGGCGGCCGTCAGGGACGAAATGTATTTCGCGATTATCAGGGTTCCGGAAAAAGTGGCAAATATGGATCAAGGAGGGGGTCTCTCACTTTGCAACTATTTTCCCTAGATTCCTAGGGGATTGGTTTATCAAAACAGCATTCGCCCATACTAAACTCGGAAGGCGGTGGGACTGACGTTTTCGGGAGAAAAACATTCTCGACTTTTCTGTCTTTGCAAATCAATTCTAAGTCGGGAATGATTCATATTGTTGTAAAAAAAAAAAAAAAAAAAGTTTTTCATAACAGCAATCCATCCGAACAGAAAACAAGTGGGTGTGGCACATAGCTTCCTCGTATCCATAACCCGATTATATAGATGATCCGATGCATAGTAGTTAATCTCAAAACACCAATCTCTAAGTACCTTTCACTACCCTTATCCAACCAAACCACCCCACCCATCCCCACGCTACTCTGGATAGTCCTAGAAAATTTCATCAAATTCGGATGAAAAATGAAAGTGAGTCACTACTCAAACAATCCAAAAATATCTTGCCACAGCTGGGAATCGTACCCGTGACCTCTCAATAGTCAAAATGACTCGCTGTACATGTGCTACGAGCGCCAGACAGTAGGTGTTGTAGAATTTGAGGTTGTGACGTACGCACGGCTGTTACACGGATTTTACGTTCGCGCATGCGCATCGGCTACTATAAGTCCGGGGGTGATGATTTTCATAGGGGACCATTTACAATCTAATCCGCATAATCCCTGAGAATTTCATTGAAATCGGATGGAAAATGTAGAAGTTATGGCCGTTTCAAGGAAATTCACGTTTGCGCATGCGCAGTCGCTTCTATCAGTCCGGGGATGATGATTTTCATAAGGGACCATCTAAATACTAATCTGTAACATCTCTGAAATTTTCATTGAAATCGGATGGAAAATGTAGAAGTTATGGCCGTTACAAGGAATTCACGTTTGCGCATGCGCAGTCGCTTCTATCAGTCCGGGGATGATGATTTTCATAGGGGACCGTCTACACACCAACCCGCACAATCCCTGAAAATTTCATCGAAATCGGACAATAACTTCGTATAGTTATGCGCGTTACAAGGAAATCATGTGAGACGGACAGACACACAGACACACAGACACGGAACCAAAATTGTTCAGAAAGGTCTAAAACGCAAAACGCGAGTGAAAATTTTGATTTTGGAGAACTTTTTTTTTTTCATCCTTGAAAAGTGAATACCTTGGTAGACTCGGAAGCAAAAAGTTATTGCCAGAATCTATTGCTAGGTTCCCCATCGATTTTTTCTATTGCTAGAATCTATTGCTAACTTCACCCCGGTTTTTTTTAGACGATTGCAATAGCTTCATTTTTTTTGGAAAATTCGCTACAAGTGCCTTCGGTTACCGAAGAATGAAGCTTGTCATGTAAAAACAATTACCTATTTTTTTAGGTAGGTACTTAGGAAAGAAAACGGTTTTTGTATTGACCTGGACTACCTATCTCCAACCATTGATGAGACCTCACCGAAGTTCATCATGCACCGCCTATTATTATTATTAGGTACCTGCCTACCCATTATTATCATCATCATCACAGTTGAGAAAACGCTGCCAATTAGGGTTGAATGGGTTTATCAATCAACAGTATCAATCAACGAAAACAAACCTGGAGCAGTGGGCCGTTCAGAAGATGGAGGTTTTTGAACGCTAAGTGCCGTTTCCCCCACTAAAGTACCTACAGCTTGCCAGGTGATGATCCGGGACTGTTTTCAATGGTTTCAGCCTCAAAAATAACATGGAAAGTGTTAATCCACTCGCTAAGTTTCCCGAGTATGCCTGATTTTCCCTCATTGGCAACATTTTATGCTCAACCATAGCCACCTCCCTCGTAGGACACAAACTCATATTGAGCGTGAGAATGAGACTTGTCTCCAGTACTCTGTGGAATGAGATAAGAGAGTTAGCAGGAAGGCCGCTGTGAGCGCTTGTGTCGAGGACGAGCCGCTGGAGATCCAGACGCCTCTCCCTTAATCTCCTTTGAAATTTCAAGTGGCCAAAATGCGATCGTTTTAATTTCTTCGAGAGTTTTGCGTCTTTAGCAACCAGTAATCCAATGTCCTAATGAAGGCACCCACAACTCCTTATTTCTTCGAATTGAGTAGGTACCTATGCTTGATAAGAAAAAAACGTCTGCCAAGTGGGTGTGGCACATAGCTTCCTCGTATCCATAACCCGATTGTATAGATGATCCGATGCATAGTAGTTAATCTCAAAACACCAAAACAAGTTAATCTGTAACATCCCTGAAAATTTCATTGAAATCGGATGGAAAATGTAGAAGTTATGGCCGTTAGAAGGAATTCACGTTTGCGCATGCGCAGTCGCTTCTATCAGTCCGAGGATGATGATTTTCATAGGGGACCATCTAAATACTAATCTGTAACATCCCTGAAAATTTCATTGGAATCGGATGAAAAATGTAGAAATTATGGACGTTACCAGGAAATTCACGTTTGCGCATGCGCAGTGACTACTATCAGTCCGAAGGTGATGATCTTCATTGGGGACCATCTACAACCTAATCCGCATAATCCCTGAAAATTTCATCGAAATCGGATAGAAAAAGTGGAAGTTATGGCCGTTACAAGGAATTCACGTTTGCGCATGCGCAGTCGCTTCTATCAGTCCGAGGTTGATGATTTTCATAGGGGACCGTCTACACACCAACTCGCACAATCCTTGAAAATTTCATTGAAATCGGACAATAACTTCGTATAGTTATGCGCGTTACAAGGAATTCATGACAGACAGACAGACAGACAGACACACACACAGACACACAGACACTGAACAAAAATTGTTCAGAAAGGTCTAAAACGTAAAACGCGAGTGAAAATTTTCATTTTGGAGAACTTTTATTTTCACCCTTGAAAAGTGAAAACAAACTTCAGCTACCTTGGTAGACTCGGAAGCAAAAATTGTAGAGCTGTGTTCTTTGCAGACGAATGATCTACATAGAAAACCGTTGTGTAATAATTTGCTACGATTTATTTAGTACGTATGTTCGCCGATCAAGCTATATTCCCCACCCGACTTGGCAGGAGTTCTCACAAAGAATGTTAAAAGTGACTCCATGATGGAGAATAAACCGAGTAAATAAGCCATGATGGGTGCCATGATGTCAAATTCCTTGTTTGTGGTTTCTCTTCTGTACATAAAACACTCTCCAATTCGATTGGGCGATAAACACGGCGCCACAAAACCTCCAGCGAATATATAACTTTATCTACTCGTAACTACGAAGTAATTAATGGCTTGAGCCTTAAAGATCTCAAGTGAATGAACTAACGGAGCATTTCGTTTCATAAAGCGAAAAACGCTCGGGCGGGTGCGCGAGGGGGACCTCTGGTGTCAGCCGTCCACTTGGAGTCGGCTGCCTGAGACCGACGCAGTAAATTATAGTGGAACTTGAAAACCTTTTTGCCTTATAAGGGAAGCGATTTACAAGTTTGGAGAATCGGGGCCGAAAGAAGTCGGTATTACTTTGTCCTTTCGGGCGCGGGCATCGCGGACAGTGATAAAACTCTAGCGCCGCGGGGGGAATTTGCAAATGAGACGAGATTTATAGATTAGTTTCGAACTTAGTACGTTTAAATTTAAACGTTGGCTTAAACCATCAAAAGACACCGTTTCGGGATCGGGCCATTAAGACTTCGAGATCGAACGATTCGACGTGTTTTCGCTTTTTTTATCCTCTTTCTTCTTCACTTTTGCTCGACACCGTAACTTTGGTTACGTCAATTTAACGGTCGATAGAATAGGTTATTATGAAGTTCGTATTTTCAGCAGGAGCTACCCTATCCTTTGCCCTAACGTGCTGTGCTCATAATTTGTGATTGTTCCCCGTACATACAAGATTTTAATGAGCAACCACCTGAAATTTTTAGATGAGGGAAAAAAAGAACTTGCGGACAATTTCTTTCTGAACTGCCTTTCCGCGTTTTGCATCTTTCACGTTTTTCCGCGTTCAAACATAAAGTTCTGTAATAAGTCCCAGTTTAAAAATAAAAATCATCAGGGCTCAGTTTTTACAGTTCTTGCATTTTGAAAAAATATCGGTTTTAGTTCAATTTCTGATTGAAAAAACTCGAGGTTTCTTAAATAAGGTAAAATTTCCTTATCAGAGGGCTTTTTCACGCCTTAAACCTTGATTCAAAGAAAAGGTCAGGCCAATCCGATAATAAATTTAATGCTCTTTCCAACGGTATCCTCAAATTTTAATTTACACAGCATATTAAGAGAGTTATGAACGGTTATTAGTAATGTAAGGTCAAAATCACGGAGAAATCTTAACATTTAAAAAAAAAACTTGGACAAACAAGGGGTTAAAACAAAATTGCTACAAGACATTTTTTGTTGCAAATTAGTTGTAAAATCGACTCCTGCAGTATGGCAGACCTAGTGACGATTCGATACTTTCGATATTTATTGATATCGATATTTTGTTTCGATATTTCCGATGTTTGATATCGATATCGGTTGTGATGGTTATATTCCTTCCCACTGTAATTTATCAATTTCTCCTAATCGATAAAAAACGATGCAAAAACATATTCGATATCGGTGAAATCAATATTCTTGTTTCGATAATTTATGGTGATCACTGATATTGATAACAAAAAAAAAAGATAAAAAAAACATATTCGATATCAGTGAAATCAGTATTTTTCTTTCGATATTCTATTGATATCACTGATATTGATTTTTTTTTAAAGATGCAAAAACATTCGATATCAGTGAAATCAGTATTTTTCTTTCGATATTCTATCGATATCACTGATATTGATTTTTTTTAAATGATGCAAAAACATTCGATATTAGTGAAATCAGTATTTTTCTTTCAATATTCTATCGATATCACTGATTTTGATTTTTTTAAAATGCAAAAACATTCAATATCAGTGAAATTAGTATTTTGCTTCCTCACTACCGAAGGTAGGGAAGCTTTGTATTCGTGAAAGAAGTGAAAAAAAAAATGTCCTCCAAAATCAAAATTTCTACTTGCTTTTTGCGTTTTAGAGCTTCCCGAACAATTTTGGTTCCGTGTCTGTCTGTCTGTCTGTCGGTCTGTCTATGGTCAATCCTTGTCCCGGGCAAAACTATACTAACCTGTGGTCCGATTTTGATGAAATTTTCAGGGATTGTGCGGGTTAGGTCCTAGACGGTCCCCTATCAATTTCAGCACCTTCGGACCAATAGGAGCGAGTGCGCATGCGCAAACGTGAATTTCCTGGAACCCTCGGTTTCTCGGTTTCTAATGAACCGATTTTGCTCAAATTTGGAGGTTAGTTAGGGACTAACTTCTAAGAGACACCCTATAAGTTTCAATCAAATTGGTCAAGCAATAGCCGCTGCGCATGCGCGAACTTTAAATTTATTGTTACAACCAAAACTCCGCAACTATTCAACCAATTTCGATGAAATTTTCAGGGATTGTGTGGTTTAGGTCCTAGACGGTGGACCGCTAAATAAAATTCTACGTTGAAAATACAAAATATTATAAACTATAATACGTTATAAAAATTATAAAAATATTATAAACATTAATACCTGCAACCCTATCCCGCATATTATCGCCAATATTTTGGTATTCAATAACTCTTTGAATCATAATTTTTTCGCCAACTGATTCTATACGTCCATGTTACAATGAGTGAGGAAGCTATACTGCCCACCCAACTTGGCAGACGTTTTTCTTTCGATATCACTGATATTGATTTAAAAAAAGATGCAAAAACATTCGATATCAGTGACAATGTCACATCAATATTTTTGTAAAAAAAAAAGATGCTAAAACATAATATGTTTATAATCGAATATCATTCGATATCAGTGAAATCAGTTTTTTTAATATTTTATCGATATCAGTGAAATCAGTAATTTTCTTTCGATATTCTATCGATATCACTGATATCGATGAAAAAAAAAATTAAAGAAAAATTCAGTGACTATGTCGCATCAATATTTTTGTTTCGATATTCTATCGATATTAGTGATATCGATATTTTTCTTCCGATATATTATCGATATCGATACTGTCTTCCGATATTATTTCGATGTCAAATATCGCATCGAAAGGTACATCGAATCGTCACTAGGCAGACCTGTTTGGCTTATACCCTGCAGAGACTGCAGCATTCGCGAGAACTGTTCCAAACTTTGCTATCAGCTTGGGATGTTGGAGATCTTCTGGTATCAGAGTTACTACTCTTCGAGGGTTTTATAAGGGACTTGTCTTTACTTGTCCCTCCAAAGTTAAATTGGTGGCTTCCGAGACGCGCGTCTCATAGTGATTAGTTGCGCCTGCGCCGGAGCATCGAGATCGGACCAGGCAGATACGCTGAGGTGGGGCTTCTAACAAGTCGCGTACAAAGAGGACGCACGTTGAGTTGTGATTACAACGAGGGGCTGAACAAGTAGCTGCGTTGTTGGTTCCGCTGGGGAGCGTTGTCTTTGCTTTTGTCCAACTGCAGACTTGTTACTGTCCCCGAAGACAAACCCACCGCGGAGAGAAACCTAAAAAACAGGAGTTCAAAGCTGGAAGAGTCCCAGTTGCACCTCCAGTTCCTACCATTCTTTAGGAACTTCTCTATCCTAAGTTTTCGAAACTTTCTGGTAGACTGTACAGCAACATAATGGCGAGTAGATCCTGGTTGATGTCTACTTCCATGTTTAGAAACTTATCTACGGCATCGAAGAACTTATCAAGATGATCCTTCACATCTTCTCCTTCCCTCATTTTATGTAGCATTAATTGTTTCAACAATGTTGCTTTCCGAGCAGGTCCTTTTGATTGGTAAATGGACTCCAAATTCGTCCACAATTCTCGAGAGGTATTGCAGTCTTTCACCTGCTTCAAATCGCTTGGTGAAATAGCCAGAATCAAACCCGATTTCGCTTTTTGGTTGGCTTTACACCAAGCTGCTTTTGCGGCTTCTGTTTCGGGACGATCAGCTAAAATGACCGGACATAGGTCTGTTCCGTCTACGAACCCTATCACATCATTCTTCACAAGAATTGCTTCCATCTGTAATTTCCACGTGTCATAATTGTCCTTACTGAGACACTCGATCTTGAAGCTATTCATAATATTCGGAATTAAGAACTCTGAAGCTGAAGGGATCTAACCTAATATAAATAGAATTATACACAGAGTACACGCAGCGAATTCCGAACATCAACTCAATATATTTTTGGGAAAATTCTCAAAACATGTGGTTAGAATTTAGTCATCTTGCTTGTCAACCATGATATTGCAGAAGCATCAAATCGTTCTTCCAATAGGAATGGTCATAGAAAAATCCCGATTATAAGAAAAACCGAAGACAAAATACTACACTGTCCGACATTCTGAGATAACCATAAAATAAACAGTCAGTTGTGTTTCTGGGTCTTCCAAAATAGGAAGCTCAATTTTAATTATTAAAGGTTGAAATGCAATTTATTAAGTCCTCTAAAATCAAAATTTTCACTTGCATTTCACATCATTCTACACCTTTCTGATCAATTTTGGTTTTTAGTCAGTGAGACTGCATCAACGGCCATAACTATAGGACATTTCACTGTGATTTCGAATACAATTTTCAGGGATTTTGCAGGTTGGGGTGTGGAATGTGGATGGAAAGCTAGCATGACATGAATTATACCATGAAAACCGAGGACCAGCCGCATTTTGTCCCCCTCACCATAGACCCTTTTCAATGGAATTTTATTGAAAAATGTAGAAGTCATGCTTGTTACAAGTATTGTACATTTGCGCACACTGCTATTTAACCGGTGGCCAGAGTTGGGCAAAATCATACTCATGAATGCGATTACATCATACAGGAATACGTTTCTGTGATTGTGATTAAGATTAAATTCGTATTCACACAGTAAGAGTATGATTAAAATCTTAATCACAGCGTATGATTAAGATTTTTAATCACAGGAATACGTTTCTGTGATTATGATTGAGATTAAATTCGTAATCACTCACTAAGAGTACGATTAAAATCACAGAGTATGATTAAGAATACATTGTTAATCATAGAAAATCTGTGATTAATCACAGAAATGATAGGATTAAAATCTTATTCACGCACTATGAATATGATTATCAGCATGAATCATACTTATAGTGCGTGAATAAGATTTTAATCATAGAAAATCTGTGATTAATCACAAATTTCCTATGATTATGACTTTAACCATACTCATAGTGCGTGAATAAAATTTTAATCTCATTATTCCTGTGATTAACAATTTATTCTTAATAATACTCTTAGTGAGTGATTACGAATTTAATCTTAATCATAATCACATAAACGTATTCCTGTGATTAAAAATCTTAATCACATTCATGAGTATGATTTTGCCCAACTCTGGCCTCCGGATAAATAGCTGTGAAATAAATGTGCAAATGTAAAGTACTTGTAACAAGCATGAATTCCATTGAAAAGGGTCTTTGGTGAGCGGAGGACAAAATACGGCTGGCCCTCGGTTTTCATGGTATAATTCATGTCAAGCTAGCTTTCCTGTAAGATCTCCTCTTATCTACCTTAACCTAAATATATGCAGTAATGTAACCTACCAACCAGAGCATTGAAATACTACCACCGCGGGCCACTATATGTATTATTGGAATGAAAACCTACCATAATTATGTTAATGGCCAACACCAATATAAATGCAGAAATTAATAATAAAGTATCCTGATTATGCCTTATGGCGAAAGCTAGCTTGACATGAATTATACCATGAAAACCGAGGGCCAGCGCATTTTGTCCTCCCCTCACCATAGACCCTTTTCAACGAAGAGAGGCAACTTACTATGAATAATAACATTCCATGAAATTTTCAACGATTGTGTGATTAGGAGTCTAGATGACTTCTACATTTTCCATTCATATTCAATAAGATTCACAATATTTGTGTAGTTGAGGCTTGAAGGATCTCTAATCGCCTTCTACGTTACGAGACGTAATTATACAAGAACACGACAGGGTGGATTTCTCAACGTATATTGTTGCACTGATTTTAGATGAATATATTCGAGCATCAGCAGTACCTGAATGTACCAAGTACAAATTTTCATTTGAAGTACTTACTCAGCGAGATACCCGGTCAAGACAAAGAATAGAGGAGCAAACGCAAGAGAGATTCTATAAAAGTTTTAGAATATTTTGAGACCACGCGGAGCTCTGTAGGACAAACCGTTCGCTCCCTACGAGAATTAAAGGGTTTTACGTACGATAAATCAGAAACACGGTGTGAATCGCAAAAGAGGCCTAATATCCGTTCAAATTATAGCTGACCGAAATGCGATCGATGTTTTTCTTCATGTTGGATGGTTGGTGGCTTTGTAGACGAGTGATCAATATAGCAAAATAATAAACCATTGTGTAATAATTTGCAGCTTTTTTTTTTGTTCGATTGCAAAGGTTGTACATTGAAACTAATAAACCAAAAGTTACACAATACATCTATTCTGGAAATAGAAGATAGAAAAAATAAGAATGATGAAAAAAGGTATTCCTCATGCGAAAATTGAATTCACGTTTCCCC
>CM019178.2:54668312-54694631 GCA_009739505.2 Apolygus lucorum | reverse complement strand
CTAGGACAGAAAAAAAAACATTAATGCAAAAAACGCGGCAAATTATTACACAAAGGTTAATTTTTTTCTGTGTAGATCACTCGTCTGCAAAGAACACAGCTTTGTCACAGCACACCAACCATATGTTCGCTTCACAATCAAGTTATTTTGAAGAAATAAACGTTTCACACTCACTTCGAGTTGTAGGTGCCTTCATTAGGAAATTAGATTACTGGTTTCTAAGGACGCAACACTGAGTTAGAACTAGTAGAACAACAGAAACGATCGATCGCATTTTGGTCAGCTAAATTTGAACGGAGATTAGGCATCTTTGCGATTCACACTCGTGTTTCTGATACATCGTAAGTCCAACCCTTAAGTTCTTATGGGGAGCGAACGGTTTGTCCTACAGAGCTCTGGGTGGTCTCATTCGATTATATAAATTCAACACTATTTTAAATTAATGAAAGAAATAATACCGTTATATCAATCATTCCTAGTGAATTATGAAGAATTGATGGTACATGTTAGGATAAAATTGTTCACTTATAGAACCCAAGAACGTTTGGCTATAAATGAAAAATTTTATAACTTCATATTATGCAATGAGTGGACAAATGCCTTAATTGTTTTCACGGATGGATCACAAATCTGGAAATTCAACGGGCTGCGCATTCCATGTAACACGGACCAAATACAGCGAAAAAATTCAAGCTACCCCTCCACAACATCATGTTACTAACCCGGAAATACATGCGATCATTGAAGCTATAGAGTTCGTTATAAGACAAGAGACCATTACTAGACCATACTTAATATGTTCTGATTCTTTAAGCTCTTTACAAGTCCTTAAAACAATTGGTTTTCGAAGAGCGAAGAACGGATTAATCGCCCGTCTCTACTCCAATTATTGAAAACATGTCAAGTTAACAACCAGGAGATCATATTCATCGGGGTGAAAGCTCATGCTGGACTGATCCCTAATGAGCGACCGGATGATCTGGCGAAAGAAGGTGCGACTTCAGGAACAGAACTAGAAACTCCTACTCTATATTATGAAAAGTGGAATGATCAATTCGTTCGGTCTAACAACGGTCAAACATATAAAATGATACAACCACATCCACCCCGATCTCCTTGGTATGCACGAAAAAAAGGACATGAAACAGAGGGCCGCTTTCGCTTGAGAATTGATCATGGGTTGTGCGATGCCTACCTGTATAAAATCGGACAAAAAGACTCTCCAGAATGTAACAAATGTGGAAATCCAAATGGAACATTGAAACATCTAATTATGGAATGCCCAGAATGTACCAGCCAACGACACGTACTAATCAGTAATATAATAAGAAGAACAGACATTAGTTTTGAATTAATTTTGTCTTCCAGAAACATGATAATTCATAAAGAACTGTCTACATTTTTATACAATTGTAATCTAAACATTTAGACTTTATGTAATTTGAAATTAAGATTGCAATTATCTCATGTAACATAAGTATGGCTGTATGCTATTCTAGTAATGGCAAAATAAATATTTAAAAATAGGACTCAGTTTCTCCTTATCTGTTCTTTTATTGGGCAAGCGCTTTCGGGGCAAGCTGTGGCCCCTTTTTCAAGCCTAAAAATACAATAAAACCAAAAAACTAAGTTTTTTGAAGATTACACATTTGAACCACTATTAGATTAAAGATAAGAGGTTGCTGGTACCAAACAGTCCACAGAAAATAAAATAAAACAAAACTACAAAAAGACAACAACAAAAAAAAAAAAAAAAGATTTTTATATATTGTTACCTAAAATTTATTTACCAGTAATCAACAACAATAGCTTTTCAAACAATTAAAAGCTATAGTTATTGACGTAGTAATGATTATAGTTAAATAAAATTTAGGTAACAATATATAAAAAACGTTTTTTTCTTTTTTAGTTTTGTTTTATTTAATTTTCTGTGGACTGGTTGGTACTAGCAACCTCATATCTTATGATCTAATACCTAGTGTTCAAATGTGTAATCTTCAAAAAAATTTGTGTTTTGGTTTTATTAACATTTTCATGTCTTTGCTTTGGCACATAAACTGAAAAATCGTTACGAAAACTAAGCAAGTCTTGCTCACGCGACCAATAAATAAAATAGACTCACTGTGTTGCGTAGAGAACAATCAAATGTTTTCTTATTTTGATGCTTAGGTACATTAAATAACAACCTTACTTCACTACCTTGTTGTGTAGTGGACGGACATGAAAATCTCCCAATGTGTTGCAGACTCGTATGCAAGCATTTCCGTTTTATTTATAGGCTTGAAAAAGGGGCCAAAGCTTGCCCCGAAAGCGCTTGCCTAATAACAGAATAGATAAGGAGAAACTGAGTCCTTCTGCTTTATCTTCCACATAGACTTTCCAAAATAACAATCGGGTTATGGATAAGAGGAAGCTATGTGGTACACCCGTTTGGCAGACTTTTTTTCAGATAGGAAATTACCTGATTAGAGCACTGGATGAAGCGGGATTCCATGGGAAATGTTTCACGTTATTGCCGACCGAAATCGTTGGCACCCATTGCTATAAAGTTATATATATATTCATAGAAAATTTCCAATTTATTTCGTTGGTATACTTGAGGAATGCGTTGTGCAAGTTGAATCGTTAAAAACCAGCTTCCCACCTCGAATACTAAACGCAAAAATTAATACGGAATCCGCAACTCTCCATCTTTGAAAGTTCAACCCGTGTTTATGATACACCGAGTAAGGCATTAATTAAAACCACCGCCGTTAATTCAGTCAATATTTACATAAATATGATAAATCCCCCATCCGGGACGGGGGAGGCGGGCTCATTAAATCAGTGATGAGACCTAATGGGGTGCTCCATTTGGGGGATATGCGCTTCTTAAACGGCCGTAATTAATAAATTGAGGCGAACTATAAATATTGTGAAGGTGAGATCGCGTGTTAGGTCGAACGGAGCCCTTGGGTGAGGTTTTGACAAGTCGAAAGCTGCTGAAGAGTCAACGAAGACGACAGCGGACAAATACCCGCCGTCCGGCCTAGAGCGTCTTGAAACACGAAAACGCCTAAGGAATAGTTTGTAAAAACAACCATGTCGGAATACAAAAAACGACGTGAGCGTCCAAAGTGGTGACTGCACCTCGTTGAAAACCTTAAATCATCTGTCGAACGCATTTTTCAGATCGTCTGGAAGGAAAAAGAAACGAAAAGGCGGAATACAAGGAAATAGGAATCCTTTTATAACGCTTCTTCAACAGCAACAAGTTAAACCCCGCCGGAGCGGGTTCCGATAGAAATCAAACATCGAACAGTTGAACTGAGACGGAATTCCGTCTTTCAGTCTGAAGAAGCTTTTTCGATAGAAATCTGGAGAATGACAAATTGGAGTGAGGTTAAATTTTCTCCTTTAATTTAGGAGAATGACTTCATCGCTTTTGATGTAGATTCTGGTTCGTCACGAGTCCAGAATAGGGACTCAATACTCCTTTCGATACGATATTTCTCGGAAAGTATCGATACCCTATATCTTTTCGATACCGATATTTTAAAATATCGATACTTCGATAATATCGGCTAAAAGTATCAATACCACCGTTATTTCGAATTAACCCACCGATGATTTTTCAATCCAAATAAAAACCCTATTAATTGAGAAAAGGCAATAATTTTTTTTACAATAATTTAAAATGATTATTATACTTAATAAAGTCAATGGCAATTAGAAATGTAATAAAAGCCAATAATTTAAAATTTAATTAAAATTAATAATCATTCCATTTTATTTAAATTCCAATTCTTTTTGCAAGAAATCTCTGTTCAATGATATGATATTTTCCTTCCTCTAGAAATCGAAAGGATCGAGTAATAAATCAGTTACAATACAAATACTATTGATTATTCGAAAAAAAGCCGTTCGCACGTGACTGATGTCGCCATCACGATTAATATTTTGCATGCCTCCCTCTTCTTGTAAGTTCAGGAAAACTGGTTTAAATTCCTTCCAAACTCACATTGGATATTGATACTATTTTGAGGCTATCGTGGCGATATATCGTTTCAATTGATACTATTCTGAGCCTATTGACATTTTCATGTCAATGAGTCCCAATGTGTTGCAGACTCGTATGCAAGCATTGCTAACCATTTCAAATAATAAGTTGACATAAAGTCGCATTTCCTTTGAAAATTTTTGTCAAACCCATTCAGCAGATGTATAACTAAATAAGTAATAATAATTATTATTATTGATTTTTAGTAGAACCTAGCATTTTCCAAAATAATGTTTTAGCATCAAGTTACAATGATGTGGAGATCAAAAACCCAAAAAGTAGATATGGCTGGCATTCCCCAACACATTGGGTAATCTCGTCCACGTTGTTGGGAAATGCCAGCCATTTTCGGGAGTGCCCAAGAAGGCCATGGAGAATGCTGAAGGCGCCTGAGTGGTCACTGATCAGCTGAGTGAGCTCCAAGGCCATTTTCTCTCCTGTTGAACGCAGGAAGCTGAAATTTGAGAGGCAGGGTCAATGGAGAATGCTGAAGGCGCCTGAGTGGTCACTGATCAGCTGAGTGAGCTCATCATTTAAATTGCCATCACAAGACATATCCATGTGCAGGTGTATCTGCATGCAGTGTAGATACTCGTTTCAAATTTAACATTGAAATTTTTTGATAATGGCCTATCTATGATCATTTGGTTTGTTTATGACTATAGCCTATCTCATTTTCAACTTGATTTTTCTCTGCCTAAATATTTTTTCTTGCTCGATTCCAGAGGCTTATTATTGAAAATAATAAACCAAAAGTCGATGTGTTCTCTTCAAGGTAATTTTATTCAGGGCACTCTATTGAACGTACGAGAAACTACTTTTACCACCAGCGCGCCTAGCGTGAGCTGCCACCTCCTCAACGGATACCGCCTAGCCTAAACGAGTGGATTTTTGCACTGCTAGGAAGTTTGTTTATAAGCTACGTTGGTAACTTCGCCATTCATAAATAATATGTATATTATATTATACATATGTATATTACATAATATATATGTATATTACATAATATATAGTATATGTACATAATATGTATATTTTATTCAATATAATATATTGAATAAAATATACATATTATGTACATATACTATATATTATGTAATATACATATATATTATGTAATATACATATGTATAATATAATATACATATTATTCAATATAATATTATTATTCAATAATATTATTATATTGAAATTTTGTGTAATCCAAACCTCTCCCATCTGACTCTGGTGAGTTTTCCTCACAAAAATTTCCTTGAAGAAACTCAACTCCTATTATCGGTACAAGAACCCCGAAATTCGCTCTTCAACGTTCAGTTAATAAAATGAGAAGATACTGCTAGAAGAATAAAGAGGGAGGGTCAAAGGACACCGACAAGGGGGCTACGTGTCGATTGTCAGATGACGCGGGACGATAAACCCGAGACACGTCCGCCAGGTCCGGAACGCCGTCCGTGACACACGTGGGAAAAGTCGAGGGTCACGTCTTTGGGACACCGAGACCGGACCTTGCCCAAAGTTCGCGAGGTTGGGTCAACTCGGGTAAATTGTGAGAAATGTTCCATTTTGTGTTTTTTATTTTTCGAGCGTAGTTTTCAAGATAGCGGGATTCGCTCACGGAATCGCGTAACTTGGCGATTTTTTTTTTTTTTTTTTTTTTTCGAGGGGGTTTACGTTAGTTTGGATTGCGAAGGCTGCTCATGTACGTTTTCTGGCGGAGTAATAACTACACCCCGTTTTGAACTTCATTTTGTATCCTCATCACATAATCCACTAACACAAGCTTACGGGACTGAAGGTTAACGATTTATGTTTACAATAAGTATGTACTGTCAAACATACTTCGTTCTATCATCGATAACGTACCATATTGGAGAAGCCATCTCTCTCAGTAAGTCGTGCACAGGAGAGACATCGATCATAGTTGGTACCGAAATCAGTCGGTCAATGATCATGATTATCGGTTATTATCCAATTACTAGCTGAAAAGCCTACTAAAAGTAGGCAAAAACGATTCCTCCGACTCTCTCCTCCACCCACTCCCTCCGACTCCTCCCGCCCCCAACTCCTCCCGTCAACGATTCCGCCGACTCTCCCCACTCCCACGACCCCTCCAACCCCTCTATGCATACGTACGTAGGGTTGGCGTTTATCTATACAGGGTGTCTACACTTAAGATGATCATAACTTCAAGGTTCGATTCTACAAGGTATTTCCAACAAAAAATGTCTCCTAGTAATTTTCTTTTAACCCACTCAAAATTCCTTTTATTTCACTTTAAAGTTTTTTTCGCGTTTTCGACCTTACGGCACTGATATTGTCATAACTCCCTTATTTCTCCTGCAAATTCAAATCTAACAAAATCCGTTAGAAAGAGCGTTAAATGCTAAATTTATGAAATATGGAAATTTATTTAAAAAGGTTTAAAAAAAATTTCTCCCTCAAAATTTGATGTTTTACGTTTCAAGGTACCTAGGTATAGAATCCGAAAATGGAATAAAAAAATTGTCCGTCCGTCCGCCGTAAGCGGCACTTTTCTTAGCAACACTGGACCGATTTGGTTAAAATTTGGTATATGGGCTCCATTTGGGGTCTAGTTGTGCCGCGAAGCTTTTGGTTGATGTCAGTCACTTCTAAGGGGTGAAAATTGAGGGTTAAAATATTGAAGAGTGCCCTAGCTCGAAAACTCCCGAAATAAAGGTATCGTTTTTTCACCAATTTTAAATAGTGTTGAATTTTTAAAAAATTTTGAGACCACCCGGAGCTCTGTAGGACAAACCGTTCGGCCTCTACGAATACTTAAGGGTTTTCCTTCAATAAAACAGAATCGTGAGTGTGAATCGCAAAAGAGGTCTAATCTCCATTCAAATTTTATCGGACTAAAATGCAATCGCTGTTCATTTCTTCGATTTGTATACAGTTTTGCCTTCTGCGTAACCAGTAATCAAATTTCCATATCAAGCTTTCTATTTTTCGAATCGAGTGTGAAGCGTTTAGTTCTTTCTAATAAACTTGATTGTGAAGGTGTGAAGGCAGTATGGTGCGGTAGGTAGTACCTACCAATAGTTGGTAGGTAAAAAAAAATGTTGGTGGGTAAAAAACGCTGCAAATCATTGCCCAAAGGTTTATTATTTTCTGTATAGATCACCCTCCTGTATAGATCACTGGTTCTCCAACAATAGCACCTACCACCATCTATTCTCTCTTGACCTTCCCTCTCAAATTTCAGCTTCCTGCGTTCAATAGGATTGAAAATGGCTTCGGAGCTCACTTAGCTGATCAGTGCTCTTCCAGGCGTCTCCAGCATTCGAGAAGATCTTCTTCACTCTTCAGACCACTGATCAGCTGAGTGAGCTCCGAAGCCATTTTCAATCCTATTGAACGCATGAAGCTGAAATTTGAGAGGGAAGGTCAAGGGAGAATACAGATGGTGGTAGGTGCTATTGATGGAGAACCAGTGATCTATACAGAAAGGTGATCTATACAGAAAATAATAAAACTTTGGGCAATGATTTGCAGCGTTTTTCCTCAAAAACCCGAAAATCGAAAATTTTGAGACATGACACTATTGCACTAATGAGCATTTTTTATAATCATACTGCCGAGTAGAACATTTATGTTGGTTTATGAAGATATAAAGTGGAGATTGGAAATGGAAGGGAGGAGTCCATATTTACACCTTTAATGCTTGAAGAAATTGGCAGGGGTGGTTGATTCGGCGGGCTGAGCTACGGTGGCGAGCTTCATCTGGCGATACATGACACCCGAACTAATATTGCCACAATAGATGGAGCGATAATCCACAAATGGACCACGGTGTAATTAATAGAAGTAGTGTAGAGCCAGCCCTGCGTACTACGGCTCAATATTTACTGCCGCCCGTATGTTAAAAGGAGGAGGTTGTCAGATTCGAATTAAATTTAACTGCAAGCTTCGAAACAGAACAACCATCGGCATTAATATTAGTCCCAAGTTATGTATAGTTCAACTGAAACACTAACGGTGGTTTTCCGGGGGAACCCTGCTGGTGTCCATTTGTATTGGCAGATCTACTCTGGAGCTGCCTTCCCTCCCACAAAGAAGCCCAATCACCAACCGCATTTCTGCCGTATCCTCAATCACACTCATCATCGGCCCGAGTTGTTACGGTTGTGACCGGTATTCAACGACTGTTTGCCACGAAGGTGCCGCTATCTGTTGGAACTAAATTACTTTTAACGATTTCTTTTATGCGATAGTCGAACAGCGTGAAATCCCATTGATATCCAGGTCAGATAAGATGGAGATTGAAATGCCCAAGGTGTTGAAAACTGGGGAATCGATTCCGTGGTGAGAATTTGGTAATTTATCAATAGGTCGTCCACCGCTGGAGCTACTAGTTCCTGCTAGGTTGTGAACGATTCATGGTTCGGAAAAATGTACATTCATATTTTAAAATAAAAAGTGTGCTTTGTTACTTTTTGACCGACTTCAACGCGCCGAAGGCGCGCGAAAGAGGAGGTACTCAATTCGGGTTGTCGTGGGACGACGATTTTTTTTTTTTTTGTATGTCTGAACACCTTGCATTTCTTTATTCTGGAACCAATCTGTCTAGTTCTTTTTGAAATGTGTTCTACCAGTATCCGTGGTGGTCCCGTTTCAAACAGATTTCATTTTGCCTTGTTAGAAGTATCGAAAATTTGTGAAAGAAGTTGAAAAACGTGGTTCCCGTTTTCGGGAATATCGGTCCGCATTCACTCTTCTTGCCCTGTGACTTCCGACTGAGTCGATGGAGGACTATTTGTCTATAGTCAATTTGAAGGTCTGATTGTAAGCTTCAAAATGATATACTATATGAGAGGGGTTCCGATGACTAAAAGGTGCTGCGGGGGATGAGAAAGGGGGAAATTATAGTGGGTTATTAGCTCAGAACCTGCATGAGCCGTATCAAACGTGTTTATCAATGCTCGAATATTTGAGTTTTCCTACCACATACGTATGAGGGATAATTATAGTACTGTTAGTTAGGTATTATACCAAGTGGGTGTAGCACATAGCTTCCTCGTAATCTTCAACATGGTTGGGTAGGTAATGGTATAGGACATTGTCGGAACTGAATAGTGCCGTACCGAATATGAGGTATAATATACCTATATATTATAGTACTACATTATAGTACAACAAGGTGATAAGAGGGTATTCTACCATGTGGGTGTAGCACATAGCTCCCTCGTCATCCATAATATAGTTGGGTAGGTAATGGTATAGGAGATCGTCAGAACTGCATAGTGCCGTACCAAATACGAGATATGTGGTACAATTAGGTGATGAGAGGGGATTTTACCAAATGGGTGTAGTACATAGCTCCCTCGTCAATCATGTCATGGTTGAGTTGTTGAATTGTGTTGTCAGAACTACCAAGTACCTATTAAATATGAGGGAAGTCGAACAGTTAGGGGATATGACAGTAGATTGCTAAGTAGGAAAGTGAACCAAATATTCCCTGAAACTGATCCAAAAAAGGAAACTCATCTATACATTTGGAAACTGATCCGGATTACAGAATGTGGTTCACCCTTTTGCTTCTGGTTCACCTTACTCAAATGAATAACAGAATGGAAATAGATCTACATTACGGAAACTGATCGAAAAACTGCTTGTAAATTAATTTCAGATTTAAATTGAGGACCACTAAAAAGTGAAAAATAAAAAATAATATAAAATGGAAAAACAATAAAATAAAAACTTTTTTAACAAAAAAATGGACCGACCTCAAAAATTGTGCCCGTAAACACCAAAAAGGGAAAAATAATAATCTCAGCGAAAATTTACTTATCTAGTAGGTTGTTGGACATAAATATCTAGTCAATATATGGTAGGTATGTTGGAATACCAAAAATTAGTTTTGTATTGCACGATGGACGCATATTGTAATACTCACCAGATCATGTGAGTAGTACTTAATAACCACAGCGCATCCAGATAGGTAGTTAGGTACGCATTGAAGTCGCCGACGTGCCCTTCTGTAGACACAATATGCGTCCATCGTGCAATACAAAACTAATTTTTGGTATTCCAACATACCTACCATATATTGACTAGATATTTATGTCCAACAACCTACTAGATAAGTAAATTTTCGCTGAGATTATTATTTTTCCCTTTTTGGTGTTTACGGGCACAATTTTTGAGGTCGGTCCATTTTTTGTTATCAATGATCTTTTAAGAAAATTTTTTCATATTTTTCAATATTACGAATATTGAAAATGAGGAAGCTACTTATACCAACCCTAATGTTCCACTTGTTCAAAAATTTGTGTTTTTCAGAATTTTTCCGAATTTTGGTGTATTTTGACTAATTAACCCTTAATATCCTGAAGTATCGTTTTGGAAGTCCGATTTTTACCTGCAACACTTTATCGACTTATAACAGTTTTACTCTTAATTTGAGGAAAACTAGATGGCATTTTTTGGACACCTCAGGAGGATAGGTACTTCAGAATGGGGGGGGGGGGGATTCGCTACCGTTATTTTAAAAATAAGCTACATAGAATACGTTCTATCCAATTTTGGCTAGCCGGAATCAGCAGCTTTTTATTCTAAAACAAATGAATAGACGAAATAGTACAAATAAAACTGTTAGTCCAATAAGAGTCCTGTTAGTCCTTCAGGAGTAGGTATTTCAATGGAATATTGATGCAGTGGCCCCCAAATCCCGAGGTTTCCAGTAAGACATCTGCTCTGCTCCTAAGGTATCCAAAAGACAGCATTGAAAAAATCTAAATTTTCTTTTATTGTTGGATATTTCCTACCACAACTATTGTTTCCTCAACATCTCGGTTTTTTCCTGTACGATTCCAAATTAAATTTGGTAGAATAGTTGTTATAATAAGGTTCCTGAACTAATTCATGAAACTAACCTTTACTGTCCTCCGGTTCATGGTAGAGGTGGGTCTAATCTTAACACGATGTTACCTCAGGGATCGGTGGTTTTTACCGGGGGTCTTTTTTTACACGATAGCTGAAGTATCAAGCTAGCCAAAAGATTATATTGGTTTTGGCTTTAAAGTGGTTGAACCGTGTCGCAGAATGTTCAAAAAATCGGACTTCCGAAAAGATACTTCAGGACATTAAGGGTTAAGAGGTACAAAATGTCTGATTTTGATCGAGTGGTACATAATTTCTCTTAATTCGATGAAAACTAGGTGGTATATTTTTGGATACCTCAGGGGGAGAGTCTGAAGTGAGTTTCTACAAAAATGCTTCAAGAGCGGGTGGCTGTTGGTATTTACCAAAAGATACTTCTGAACTTAAGAAACAACTTGAAAACAAAGAATTTGTGGTAAAATGAACAAGAATTATTATGTCTAGGTATCTATTTGATGATCTTGTCACAATCTTATCCCAGGAGTTGGTGATTTTTCCGCGTTTTCTCTAACATTCGATAGTTCAAACAATCAATATCTCGGTAACCTAAAAAAATCGTATAAAAAGTGGATAGTATTGCAGAAAGCTTGAAAATCGGATTTCCAAAAAGATACCTCAGGACATCGAATGTTAATGAACCGGTTACCGCGAGATCAATAGTGCCGAGACCTAGGAGATTATCTGGATTGGTAACAGCCAGTGTTATAGGTCATGATAATTTTTCGGGTTGGGGCGTTGGTGAACCCCTCTCCATCAAGCGAGTGAGACAGCTGAGCGCTGAGCGAAATCTACAGAACCAATTCAGACCTTCCTTTTTTTTATTTATTTTTTTTATTGGGACGGGGCAAGCCCTTAGTCACTTAGACCATAAGTTTGATCTATTGTGACAGGATTCCCTTTTACACTCAAGTGCCCGTTTGAAAACCTCTTCTTTCACAAAGTTGAGAAGTTTTTCGGGCGTTTCCCGAGCAATTTCGGCCGGGACAAGAGTACTCTTACCGAAATGCCGGATCTGGTAGATGCTACAGCAGGAGACTCACAGAGGATGTGTTCTGCTGTTTTCGACTCCTTCGCAGCAGAGCCGACATTCAACTGTCCTTGCCCATCTTGTTGAGATGATATCTCAGGGGGCAATGGCCAGTCAGGAGACCCACAATGGTGCGAAGGTCCTTCCTCCTTAGCGACAGTAGAGCTTTTGCTCTTTTTTTTAGAGATGGTGATTAGCTGCTTGGCTTGCCTCTGCTTTGGAGTGTTGAGCTAGTAAGCAGCTCTCTTGCTGTCCTCTCATTTTTGGACCTGTTGAGTAATGAAGCTCTTAGTAACCCCAAGTAGGGGTTCAGGACCAAAACATTGGGATTCCGATCCCTGCTTAGCGAGTCGATCGGCTTCTTCATTGCCATCTACTCCTTTATGGCCAGGGACCCACAGCAAAGTTAACTTATTGCCCCGAGCCGCAGCCTTTAGGGAGTCCAGACAATCCCAGGTTAGCCTTGATGTTATTGAGTAGGCTGCAATGGCCTTTAGGGCTGCCTGGCTATCTTCCAGATCTTCCCTTTGGAAGACAGCTGATGACATCCACGACGCCAGTAATGGCAGTTGAACGAAAATTCAACTTGAGATGGTTTACTTTTTTACCTACAGCTAATTTGACTCACGAGTCAATTCTTCTCAAGATTCCACGAAATTTGATTTCTTTTGACAAACGCTGTTAAAAACCACTGCAAGTTGTTACAGAAATTTTATTAAGTAGTTTATTATTTTTATGTAGAGATGTTATTCTGTAGAGATACTATTTTTCTTCAGACCCTTCTAGGTGTCGGAGAGTGGGGAAGGGGAAGAGGGAGAACCCCTCATGGGCTACCTCTCAAGTATATCACGTTTGTATTCTGATAAATTTCACAATAAATATTGTTAATTCAACGATAGTAGACCATCTGGGTGGTTTCATTCGTTTCTGAAAATTGAACCATATCTTTAATTGGTGAGAAAAAGTAATGGAAAAATTCATCAATTAGTCGATTAATTATCCGCATTAGCGAACGGTTGGGTTGGAGGAGCTCTGAGTGGACTCAGTAAATTAGTTATGACAGTTTCACTGACCTAGGATCGAAATCACAAAGAAATATTAAAATTGAAGTAAGGTAGGAAAAACAAGGGGTTAAAAAGAGAGGAGACAATACTAGGAGACATTTTTTGTTGGAAATTCCTTGTAAAATCGAACTTTCAAGTTTTGACCAACTTGAGTGTAGACTTGAGTGTCCAAAATGTCCCACGTTAAGGACCGGAAAACTTCGGGAGTCGAATTCTACAACTAATTCAAGTAAGAAAATGTCTCTTAGCAAATTTGTCTTAACCCCGGATTTTTTTTCAACAAAATCAACGTTTTGACGGGAGGACTCCAGGATTTACACCACCGCTTCTCCTACCAGGCACTTAATCCTCTGTCAAAATGTCGATTTCGATTAAAAAATTAACGTTTTTCGCGTCCATACTCAAATTTCTCCCCTAAATTCGATCGTAAAATATTTATTGATTATACCATTGGAAAGCTGATATCTTAGAGTACTTTGTGTTGGGTACTTGAAAAACCCCTAACAACCAAAAGAGAAAATAGGAAATTTCGCCAATTTGACAAAAATTACTCTTCGACTTGCTTTTTCACCCATCAGTAACTCGAATTTTTTTTTCCATTAGAAAGATAGGAAATTTGCGCTCTTTCTAACGGTGTTCTTATTTTCGGATGGAAAAAGACGTTTGCGCATATGCAGTAGCTTCCATCAGTCTGGGGACAATGATTTTCATAAGGGACCATCTACAACCGAATTCGCATGTTCCCTGAAAATGTCATCGAAATCGGAAGAGAAATGTAGAAGTTATGGCTGTTAGAAGGAATTCACGTTTGCTCATGCGCAGCAACTACTATTCGTCCGGGGGTGATGATTTTCATAGGGGACTATCTACACGCCAATCCAAACAATCCTACAAAATTTCATCAAATTCGGATGAAAAATGTAAGTGTTATGGCAGTTACAAGGATTTCACGTTTGCGCATGCGCAGCAACTAGGTACTATTCGACTGGGGGTGATGATTTTCATAGGGGACTGTCTACACGCCAATCCGAACAATCCTAGAAAATTTCATCGAAATCGGATGGAAAATGGGGAAGTTATGGCTGTTAAAAGGATTTCACGTTTGCGCATGAGCAGCTGCTACTATCAATCCGGAGGTGACGATTTTCATAGGGGACCATCTACACGCCAACCCGCACAATCCTAAAAATGTCATCGACATCAGATGAGAATTGCAGAAGTTATGGCTGAGGCAAGGATTTCATGACAGACAGACACGGAACCAAAATCGTTCAGGAAGGTCTAAAACGTGAAACGCGAGAGGAAATTTCGATTTTGGAAAATTTTTTTTTAACCTTGAAAAGTGAAAACAAAGCTTCCGCTACCTTGGTTAGACTCGGAAGCAAAATGGGGTTTTGCTCCCCTTCCAACGGTGTCCTTGTTTTTATATTTTCACTTTAAATTAAGGTTGTTATGGCAATTTTAGTGACATAAGGTAGAGAACACGAAAAAAATCGTAAAATGGGAAAAACTTGGAATATAGCATTTTCACGCCAAATTGGAGGTTTCCGTTTCAAATTGGAGGTTGACGGAAATACATGATTTAATTCTGGGAAAGCAATAACAACAAATTAGCGAGTGAAACGTAACATTCAACAAGTAAGAATGAACATAATGAAAGGAAAAGAATGAACAAATTTTTCAGCGTAAGTCTCTCCCTGCAGCAGCGGCTGTCAGGTCTATCATCATCCTTATATCATAATTAGTGCAGTCCGATGTGGTGACAGTTGCAACGCTTCGGGTTATCGCGTCACACAGGTCGTGGTTTGTTTGGGGCTCAATGAGGATTTGTCTTGCTGACAACTTGATTTTTGAAAAGCAGTGCTCCACTGGATTCAAGTTGGGTGAGTAGGGGGGCAGATATTTCACGTTAAACCCCAATTTGAATTGGAAAAACCTCCAATTTGAAATGTAAAACCTCCATATTGATGTTGTAAAACCTCCAACTTGAAATGTAAAACCTCCATATTGATGTGTAAGACCTCCAATTTGAAATGTAAAACCTCCATATTGGTGTGTAAAACCTCCAATTTGAAATGTAAAACCTCCATATTGATGTGTAAAACCTCCAATTTGAAATGGAAAACCTCCACATTGATGTGTAAAACCTCCAACTTGAAATGTAAAACCTCCTTATTAATGTGTAAAACCTCCAATTTGAAATGTAAAACCTCCATATTGATGTGTAAAACCTCCAATTTGAAATGGAAAACCTCCATATTGATGTGTAAAACCTCCAATTTGAAATGGAAAACCTCCATATTGATGTGTAAAACCTCCAATTTGAAATGTAAAACCTCCATGTTGATGGGTAAAACCTCCAATTTGAAATGTAAAACCTCCATATTGATGTGTAAAACCTCCAATTTGAAATGGAAAACCTCCATATTGATGTGTAAAACCTCCAATTTGATATGTAAAACCTGCATATTGATGTGTAAAACCTCCAATTTGAACTGGAAAACCTCCATATTGATGTGTAAAACCTCCAATTTGAAATGTAAAACCTCCATATTGATGTGTAAAACCTCCAATTTGAACTGGAAAACCTCCATATTGATGTGTAAAACCTCCAATTTGAACTGAAAAACCTCCATATTGATGTGTAAAACCTCCAATTTGAACTGGAAAACCTCCATATTGATGTGTAAAACCTCAAATTTGAAATGTAAAACCTCCATATTGATGTGTAAAACCTCCAATTTGAAATGTAAAACCTCCATATTGATGTGTAAAACCTCCACTTTGAACTGGAAAACTTCCATATTGATGTGTAAAACCACCAATTTGAAATGTAAAACCTCCATATTGATGTGTAAAACCTCCAATTTGAACTGGAAAACCTCCATATTGATGTGTAAAACCTCCAATGAGGAATTTCACCATGTCGGAATTTCCTTTTTTTGACCCCAAAATCGGATTCAGCACCTCGAAAAACCCCCTAAGGCAACAAAACAGTGTAGAAAATACGAATGTTTAAAAAAAACGGGAAAATGACGTCATGCTGGAATAGTTCATTTATGGCCGCTTGAAGCGCTGAGATCGAGAAATCCATAGTCCCCAGACGCAAAATTTCATGAAACAGTAAAGTTCGAAATCGAAAAACTGAAGAAAAAAAATAGAAAAAGCGAGATGGGGAAAATTAGGTTTCCTCTGTTTTTGTTTGATAACTTTTCTCTTAGAAAACACGATTGCGTCGTCCCAATGGGCAACACTGGGAGGAGACGGCGATCCGAACAGCCCAATCAGCGAGCGTTCCCGCTTCACGTCCGTTTTCCTGCTGAGTTTTGAAATTAAAATTTTTGATTGTCTCCCAAAAATAACAGAAGATTTATTTTCCGAAATCAGCCCGATTTTCATCCATCCCACACCATTAACTATTCAGGAAAAATGCAAACAGAAATCGGTGAAATTCCTCATTTGAAATGTAAAACCTCCATATTGATGTGTAAAACCTCCAATTTGACGTGAAAATGCTATAACAAGGGGTTAAGACAAAACTGCTAAGACACATTTTCTTAATAAATCAGTTGTAGAATCGACTCGAAGGTTTTCCAGTTCTCAACATGCTACACTCGCTATAGTGGAACTACTTCTCAAACACTTAGGATTGATATCGTCAGAGTTGACCAATAGAATAGATCCAAGAAGGTAGCGAAAGAAGAGCATGGTTGGCAGCTACTGGCGAGCAGAGTAGTACGGTGGCAGAGCTATATCACGATCAGCCCTTGAGCAAGGGGACCCCAACGGCGATTACGATCACCCCCTTCCGCTCCGGGGCTCTCCAGTTTGGAACAATAAAACAACAGTATAATGACCTCTAAACCAGGAGGAATTCGTCCAATCATAAATGGGATGATCGTCCTTTTTGATCAAGTCTCTCTTTCCCGGGGTTTTATCGCCCAATTACGGCGCCGGCCGGAGGTTTCCAGGCTTCGGGATGCGACCTGATGAATCCGTAACTACGATCGGTGCCGCGTTGCCCGGGAGGCTCTGTTATTTCCTAGTGCTGATCGTTCATCTCTCACACGCCGCTTCCTGGCTTAATGAACCGGACCAGGGTGATTCTTCCAGCACTTCGTTCTGCTCTGACATTCATGAAATCTCGCACAGATTCCACCAAGAGTGCAATGTTGCAAATGCAAGCCTCGGGGCAGTAGACTGTGGTAGCTGAAGGCGTGTACACAAAACAACTCTGACGAACTCAAAATTTCTAGGATCTCAATGTTGGGTATCGCTCACATACCTGGAAAACATGGTAAGCCCGAAAACCTCGTAAGTCTGTTAAGGATATGTTCTGATAGAGGAAGTGTGTCTGCGATCGTAAAATCTCTTGTTTGAAAACAAACCGTTTGCCCGCAATCAGCTGGTAAAAACCTTGTAAATCACAGGTCCTTCCAGGATGGTACGAAGACCTTGAAAGTCTGTGTTCCGCCATTGAGAGATGTAGCTCCCCGCTGGATTTGCAAAAAGCAAGTATTGTTCATTGTTATACTGCTTACTAGTTATGTATTGTTATTAAATTTATAACGACTATTTTATCGAATCCATGGAGCCTATGCGTCAGGTAACGTGGATTTTGGGCGAAGGAACGAGAAAAATGCATAGGAACAGATTTACAAGGAATTCCATTCCATGCTCTCTTTCAGATTGGAAGATGTGGCAGACTTATATGCTTTACCCACGCATATTTCTCATATTATTTGTGTAAGGTGAACGAAGACCTCCGGAGTGATCATGAGTTCCTACAATCAGCAGAAACTCCTCTTTTTCTCTTGAAGAGAATAACCAGTCGCATGAGGATCTGGACAATTTTGTTGTTTAAAAATGTCTTTCTGAGAATTTTAATAACTATTTTTCTTAACCCTAATTGGACCATGGTGTCATTAGTGTCACCGAAAACATCTTGGGAATTCCAGAGCTGTTCCTAGGTGTCACCAGAATAACTAGGTTTAATTTGCAATTTAAAAATTATTCGACAGAGCTGGATTCAGCCATTTTTTTGTAAGTTATTAAAAGTCAAAAAATGATGTTATGACAAACATTTTGAATTTTTTTTAAATCGATTTCTTAGAAATTATAGTCATAACTCTATTTTAAGATTTCCAGTAGGCCTCAAAAAAGCCTTCAGTTCATTAAAATTAAAATTGCAATTTAATTGTGATTACTACGGGGACCCTTAGGGACATCTCTGGAGTTCCTGACAGGTTTTCGGTGACACTAGTGACACCATGGTCTAATTAGGGTTAATCTCCACTGTTATTATTATTACACCTGATGGAAATACGCTTGTGAATCGATATAATCAATGTGCTTGTGGATTGATATAATCTGATTTAAGAGTTACTACTCTGACTGTAGTCGTCATTTGAAACTGGCGTTACCTAGCTGGTAACTAGAAAATAGGGACTTACCTAAAGAATTTTTTTTCCTAGTTCTCACTAAATAGAAATGCATCAACTCTAAAAAATTTTGATTCCTTGCTTTTAAAAAATTGTAAAGGGGGTAGCGAGGTATGTGGTCACTTAGAAGGGCCAACCAAGTTTTGGTCCCCAGAATGTCAATAAAGATTGAAACATTTTGTAAAACACGTGTTAAAAAATAATGAAAAATAAATTTGACGAAGCAGTTTTTAGTTTCAACCCCTTTAGTTCAGCAGAAACCTAAGCAGAAAACCTTGAATGTCCGCTGTTGGGTATGAGGAAAAAGTCGCATGTCTTAAAATCGGCCTCATATAAGTAATTTTCTATTCTCTCAATCTCTCATTCTCTCTCTAATTGCAAATAGCCGTAATGTTATTTAAAATTATGAAATTTAAGAGGCCCAAATATCTTCATGATGAATTAGTTTTTATGTCACAAACGCACTCAAGAGATACTAGAAATAGGGAAAAAATGCTACAAATCCCAACTAATAGAACAACCCTCTTTAACAGAGAGTTATAATGAAAAGATCGAAATGTTCAATCTCGATCTCAGTACTGAAACTTTTAAAGCTATATTAAAGGAAAACTTGTTAGGGAAATATTGAAACTGAAACCAGGTAATATTAGGAAAATCTGTCCAATGTAATGGAAATTATGTTAATTTTTTTTCTTTATACTATTTTCTTTTTTTAAGATGAATCATTGTATTAATTTTTAGATGGTTATTACATTAATTATGTATTGATGAGGTTCATAAATTTAAATTATGATTTATTACGATTGTAAGAGGAACGATTGTCTTGTATATCCAGGGATGGTGGAAGGGAGGGCCGTATGGCCCTAACCATCCCTGGTCAATAAATAAATCAATCAATCAATCTAATTCTCTCAAGCTGATGAAGCTATTGAATCCTTCATTCGATCAATACTGGGTCACATGATAGTCGATTGCTCGCCTCAAACACACTCGGATCATTTTTATGAAGTTTTTTGTGTCTCCAAAAAAGTTGACCACTTTGGACTTACGAGGTTTTCCAGGTATATGAGCGGTATGTTGATTATCTTGCCACGTTCAAAAGAGATTTTACGGCTCTTAAGAAGGAAACAATTTTACCCAAGGTGAGTGAGTATCTCAAACTTGTAACATTTATGCGCTGATTGCTTTCTCCATAATCGGACGTATTTGGTATTCTGTTAGAAATTTAAGAAGATTTAGGTAGGTAGGTATTTCGGTTCCTACTGCTTGTGGCAGATTCCATGTCCCAGGATACTTTGTTGCATAGCTTTTACCCTGTTCTTCATTGTCTGCATAAAGAGTTCTTTCCTGGCCATTAGTCGTTGGTTGGTATGGATCGGACGTATTTGGTATTCTGTTAGAAATTTAAGAAGATTTAGGTAGGTAGGTATTTCGGTTCCTACTGCTTGTGGCAGATTCCATGTCCCAGGATACTTTGTTGCATAGCTTTTACCCTGTTCTTCATTGTCTGCATAAAGAGTTCTTTCCTGGCCATTAGTCGTTGGTTGGTATGGATCGGACGTATTTGGTATTCTGTTAGAAATTTAAGAAGATTTAGGTAGGTAGGTATTTCGGTTCCTACTGCTTGTGGCAGATTCCATGTCCCAGGATACTTTGTTGCATAGCTTTTACCCTGTTCTTCATTGTCTGCATAAAGAGTTCTTTCCTGGCCATTAGTCGTTGGTTGGTATGGTATCCAGTCAATACCGTCCGACGTTTAGTTAAAAACGCAGCAAATTATTACACAACGGTTTATGATTTTATTCGCAGCTTTTCCATTGATAGAACCTACCAGCTATAACGTCGATATCCGAGAATTGTGGATGCCTTCTTAACGAAATTTGGTTCTTGGTTGTTGAGGAAGCACAACTGAGTACAACACGAAACTCTATTCAGAGAAACGAACTATGAACGCTTTCAATCTGCTGAAATTTGATCAAACATTAGTTCATTAGGTCCACATCGTTGTATCATCAAATGTGAACTTTGTGTGTGGAATGATACCGCATTGTTTGGCGTCAAAGACCGTAACGGTTGAACACGCCTATTGAAAGAAAGAAAAAAGAAAAACGCTGCAAATTATTACACAATGGTTTATTATTTTTCTATACAGGGTGTTTCACGAAAAGGTTACACCCCCTTCATTTTCGCAAAATACAGCGTAAAAAATCCAACCAACGCAATTCTTCATGATTTTTTGTGAGGATCTCAGGAAAAATACTTTTGCGCAAAAAGTTGCGCGCAATCGTGCGCAATTGACACTAACTTCATTTTTTTCAAATGGAACCCCCCCTTTTTTATTACAGATTCGGATTTTACGTCAAATTTTATGAGAAATTCATACTCACATCGATTTGTTTTATTGCGCGCAACCTGGCTTTTTGAACGCTCTAAGATGCGCATCTTCACAATTGCACACAAATTATAATCATAATAATAAATTTTGGAGACCCCTTAGTGTGGCACATGTTTTTTCATCATTTTTTAACGCTAAATCACATGTTGACATCCGTTTTCCAATTTGACTGGAATTTTCCAAAATAGCGGCCAAAAATTCGGTTGTTTTTAGTGAAAAAATCGCTCTTTTTAAATCGTTATGAGTTTTCAGGTAATTTTATTCAGTTCAAGCATGATCGTGCTGTCAGTTTTTATTTTTAATTCCACCGTAGACGGCCTCAAGCCCGTGGTTCAAAAGGAGGTTAGAAAATGAAAAATAAACATGATTTCGACCTCAAAACTAATGTTTTTGTGAAAGTAATGTTAATTTTTCCTCTTAAATCTTGGTTCTTCATACCAAATTTCATCAAAATCGGTCAATGCTAAGTGGCAAATGTGCCGCGTACGGCGGACGCCCGGCCAAATTTGTATTCGATTTTTGGATTCTACGTACCTTGAAACGTAAACCATCAAATTTTGAAGGGGTGTTAAAAAAAATGTTTCTTGGTCGATTCCAAAGGTTGATTATTGAAAATAATAAACCAAAATGGGGTCACACTAGTGTTTCTGATTTATTGTAAGTCTAACCTCTATGTTCTCGTAGGAAGCCAACTATTTGTCGTCAAGAGCTCTGAGTGTTTTATTTGATATAGAATTGAATTTTTAGAATCGAATGAGACCACCCAGTGCTCTTTGTCAGTTTCATCAATATAATGTTGATGACAGAATAATACATTTACCTATATTGAGTTTTTGAGCTACCTAGGGCAACCCCTTCTCAACCTTTAGAAGTGACTGACATCAACCAAAAGCTACTAGCACAACTAGACCCCTAATGGAGCCGATATATACAAAATTTCATCTAAATTGGTCCATGGTTTCTGACTACGGAAAGTGCCGCATAAAACTGCCGAAAAATGTCTTATTCGATGTTTGGATTCTACGTACTTTTAAAAGTAAACCACCATATTTTGAGGGAGGGTTACTTTTTTATGCACAAAGTATGTACCTACAAGCTCAACTTGATAAGTCCCAAAACAATTCCTTGTGCAAACTTCTTTCTTCATTTCAATAATTGTTTTACTGAGACTACAAAAATGATTGTTGTGGACGTCATCGCAGATCACCAATGGCTCGTGTGGAAGTGAAACCCCTTCGACGTCAGACGTCACGACCTCAACAGACGAAACGATCCGTCGTATTTGGCGACGCTAATGTCCAACCCGATCAAGACCCTCTCAAATCGAAATTACACGGAGAAGCGGAGATGAGTGTCTGCTGCCTTTGCCAGAAACGCCGCTCGCCGAACTTTCTACCTCCCCCCACTCCTTATCACCTATCACGCCTTGTTATCAGCAAACAGCGTCAATCCTCCGGGTCACGCCAGTTAACCCGAGGTCACCCATGATTTACCGATCGCCTCTTCGGCAGTTCCTTCTAATGAATCTTAAACATAGTTTGCTTTTAAGCTTGAGAGCCTCTTCCGTAAGGGTGAAGACGGCTTACGGCAATCATCTCTCCGAGTTTCTGACAAGTTATCCCAGTTCAGTTGTAAAGCTCAACCCAATTCACTGCGGCTATGCTGTATAATCGCTAAACTTTATTCCTTATACATACCAGCTCGCATCATTATTTCATTACCTTAGGAAACTGTTCAATGAGGAATTTCACCGAATTCTGTTTGCATTTTTCCTGAATAGTAAATGGTGTGGGATAGATGAAAATCGGGCTGATTTCCGAAAATAAGTCTCCTGTTATTTTTGGGAGACAATCAAAATTTTTGATTTCAAAACTAACCGGGAAAACAGACGTGCAGCGGGAACGCTCGCTGATTGGCTGTTGGGATCGCCGTCTCCTCCCAGTGTTGCCCATTGGGACGACGAAATCGTGTTTTCTAAGAGAAAAGTTATCAAACAAAAACAGAGGAAACCTAATTTTCCCCATCTCGCTTTTTCTATTTTAACACAGAATGTGTTTTTGCGATGACATACCGAAAAAAAAATCGTCACGAAAAAGCGACAGAAAAAAACCGTTACGCGCCTTTTATAATGATTTTCACGTGCAACCAAGCCGTTGGTAAGGAAATACAACTCCCGCAGTGTTCATTGCACAGAAATTGTTCACCATTCGTTGGAAAGCTCTCAATTTATATAGTATTTTTCTTGTAGTTACATATTTATTTATATAACATTTATAGGGTTTTAGACCAAATTAAATGTCTAACAATTATTTATTTTATTATTGCCTTAAGACTCCACATTTATTATTGTTGTTTTTTATTTAACGGATGACTAGCATCGCAAAAACACATTCTGTGTTCCTATGATTTCATACAGAGTATGGAAAAATAAATAAACCGGGGGTGCAGGGGGGCGGAGCCCCCCGCCGAGGCACAAAGCGCCGAGTTTTTTCTTCAGTTTTTCGATTTCGAACTTTACTGTTTCATGAAATTTTGCATCTGGGGACTATGGATTTCTCGATCTCAGCGCTTCAAGCGGAACTAAATGAACTATTCCAGCAATGACGTCATTTTCCCGGTTTTTTTTAACATTCGTATTTTCTACACTGTTTTGTTTATTCGTAAATAAGGAAGTTCGGGCTGAAAGTTTGCCTTAGGGGGTTTTTAGAGGTGCTGAATCCGATTTTGGGGTCAAAAATAGGAAATTCCGACATGGTGAAATTCCTCATTCTATGAATCACTACTCGGCTTGAAAATTGGAAATATTCAGATGGGCAGAGTGCACAAGATTATTCCCGAAAACGCACGTTTTTGAGCATTTACTCCTTCACATTTCAAAGGCAAAATTCGATATTCTGGCGACGCACAGTACTGTGAGTTTATGGCTCAAATGATCAAAAATCAATTTGTGGAGAGTTCTGTTAGAGAAAGTTGCTCTGATCATGGATTTCATACTACTTCATATTTTAAGGAAAGAAAATTGCACAATAAATAGTATTAGAAGGAGTCCTTTGTTAATAAACAATTTTCTGTTCAACATTTCTCAAAAAATCTTTTTGTAGTTGTTTTTGTGGTGTCACGCCTACAAGTCACCACTCTAGTTGATCTATAAATCGATCAATTCATGTGCTTAATCAATCGATATGTACCTCAAATCTCATTGTCGTGGCCTGTCCCAGAGTCAGCTTTTCAACATTCCCGAATGTTTCTCTGCCAGTGATAACGTTTCACGGTAATTGTTTTCATTCAAAATTGTTTAAAATAGATATTGAACCACAATATGCTTGAAATCTGTCCACCATACGGTTAATATACATGCAATATGTTACTAAAGTTTGTCCCACAGTTTTCTCCTTATTGTCATGACCTATGAAATTTATAAAATCAAATTTGAGCAACTTAAGGGTTATCATGCATGCTCACACATCAGAACACCTTTATATTAGACTCCCGAAGGTAGTTTAAAAAAAAAGTAGGGGAAATTGAGAAGGTACCTACAAGGTACCAATTTTTGAAATTTCCAACTCTAAATTGTCCCGTAGTTTGAGAATCACCCAAAAATATTGAAATTTTAAATTCAAAACCAAAGTAACATTTCACCAATTTTACAAAAGTTTAGGTACCGAAACATAGGTAATAATTAGATGTCTTTAGAAGTGCATTACTGAATGATGAATCTAAATCGTCACTGTCATTAGCGCTGCAGATGCTGGAGAGCGCTTCCACAACTCAGTTCCACAGCGTTAGTGTGCTAGGTATCAGTTTTGAGGATGGTGGTCGTGTCAATGAAGTTATCCCTAATCAGATACTGGTTGATGACGTCATTATCTTTTCTGTTCTATTCTGTTGATATGAAAAATGGAGGATGTGGTTTTGTTCCTCTCCATACTTTCCCGCGACTTTTATTTTTCAAAAAGCTTTCTATTAGGATTGAAAATTTCATTTTTTTTTTTTATAAATAAGTAAACTTTATTGTTTACTTTACTTTAAATAAGTAAACTTTACTGTTTCATGAAATTTTGCATCTGGGGACTACAGATTTCTCGATCTCAGCGCTTCAAGCGGCCATAAATGAACTATTCCAGGATGACGTCATTTCCCGGTTTTTTTAAACATTCGTATTTTCTACACTGTTTTGTTTATTCGTAAATTAGGAAGTTCGGGCTGAAAGTTTGCCTTAGGGGGTTTTTAGAGGTGCTGAATCCGATTTTGGTGTCAAAAATAGGAAATTTCGATATGGTGAAATTCCTCATTGTATCCAGATGGGAACATTCCTCACTTGGACGAATGAAAATTTAGGAAACTGTTATGTTATCGTCACGGTGATATTTCGTACTTATTGAAAACTTTATTGGTGTTCTATATGGGTCATTTTCCCAGAAAGGGCGAATCGTTGTCCAGAGAAGATTCCGAATGCACATTTATGATTTGGGTGTCAAAAAAAAATTCTCCATAAACTATCAACTTTGTTCTACTTCGGGCAATCAATAAAATATGCACTTATTCACGCTAAAATATATAAATTAAAGTTTAAACTGCTAAATGTCCAGTAATCTGCCATGTCCGGACCCCTAGGTAGTCAACTCCTGCTTGAACACCGTGAATCACCTATGAAAGCCGCGGCCTGAATTTGTAGTGATTCTTTATTGCATATACCTGGACATGAAAAAATGGATTTACAAATTTTTTCAGAAGCAAATGAAGCGAGCAGGAGGATAAAATGTGCTTGTCCGGAGGTTTTTGTCTTTAATCTGCCTTTTTTGTTTTTTCGTATTTTGGCAGCTTTTTATCGTTTCCCGCGGTTTTACTACCACTGGTAAGAGGTGAGGTTAGTCGTTAGGTTATCAAAGAAAGCGGCGGGTAACTATTCCTTCCGTGTGGAAGCGTGCGCAAGTGGAGTCAGTTGCGAAATTGTGGTGTCACAGTCACCGTCTGTCTTTCATCTGCCCTCTGTAAGAACGGCAAGAAATCGAAATTATTTTTCTTTTTGGTCTGTAGTACTTGTTTTTACCGAGCTAGTTCCAGCGATATGGTTACACTTCAGCAGAACAGCACCAAAACGCGGGAAAAGCTGAAAAACCTAAGTGCCAACCAGGAATTTGTGTCTTTTTTTGTGTCTTTCATCTGCCGGTGATGGTGGCTTTTGGAGAGATGAAAGACTTTTTTCAAGTTGTTAACAATTTAATTTGAATTTTCCGTTGCAATTTAAAACTTTACATTTTTCGACCTCAAAACTGTATTCAGCAACCGTAAAAATCCCCTGGTACCAAGTTTTGGCTCGAAAAACCGATAAATTGAGATTACTTGGTTACTTTCGGACGTTTCTAGGTTGCTATCAGAAAAACCGTGTTCCACGTTGGTTTAACCCTTTTCTACACCTGCGTCCCGCCCTGGTTCAATTTTTGGAATAA